>OY986439.1:47406981-47924481 GCA_963920525.1 Dichetophora obliterata
ACGATTCATGCATTAAAATGAGCACCAGGTCCTCGTCCTTAAGAAGGGATACTCCTTTGTTCAAATGCCGTTTTCTCTATCTCTTGTAGTTTAGGAGTTGTAGAACACTTTTTGGAGTGGAAGCTGGCCAAAAACATGTGCTTTTTCCGTCATAACTCCCAAACCATACATCCTACAAGGACGAAGTATACACCAAATTGTTTCTAATACATATATACACAAGACTGCATATTCAGAAAAAAGTTTTCTGGAATTTGATTTTTTTTCAAGAATCTTAGTTAAAATTTTTTATATGAATCATAGTTTTTGACGTGGTTTTTTGCGATTTTTTTGATTTTTTAGCCATAACTTCTAAACCATACATCATAAAAGGACGATTTATGCATCAAAATGTTCCTTAAGCTACTGCCCACAAGACTGTATCCTTAAAATAATTTTAAAAATTAGATTTCATGTTAATTTCATGTGCCCTTTTTTGTCAATTTTTATTTTTTTTATTTATTTTCTAAAATAAAAACTACATATCAGATAAAAACGTTTCATGCATTAAAATGAGCACCAGGTCCTCGTCCTTAAGAAGGGATACTCCTTTGTCCAAATGCCGTTTGCTCTATCTCTTGTAGTTTAGGAGTTGTAGAACACTTTTTGGAGTGGAAGCTGGCCAAAAACATGTGCTTTTTCCGTCATAACTCCCAAACCATACATCCTACAAGGACGATTTATACACCAAATTGTTTCTAATACATATAAACACAAGACTGCATATTCAGAAAAAAGTTTTCTGGAATTTGATTTTTTTCAAGAATCTTAGTTAAAATTTTTTACATGAATCATAGTTTTTGACGTGGTTTTTTGCGATTTTTTTGATTTTTTAGCCATAACTTCTAAACCTTACATCATAAAAGGACGATTTATGCATCAAAATGTTCCTTAAGCTACTGCCCACAAGACTGTATCCTTAAAATAATTTTAGAAAATTATATTTCATGTTAATTTCATGTGCCCTTTTTTGTCAATTTTTATTTTTTTTATTTATTTTCTAAAATAAAAACTACATATCAGATAAGGACGATTCATGCATTAAAATGAGCACCAGGTCCTCGTCCTTAAGAAGGGATACTCCTTTGTCCAAACGCCGTTTTCTCTATCTCTTGTAGTTTAGGAGTTGTAGAACACTTTTTGGAGTGGAAGCTGGCCAAAAACATGTGCTTTTTCCGTCATAACTCCCAAACCATACATCCTACAAGGACGAATTATACACCAAATTGTTTCTAATACATATATACACAAGACTGCATATTCAGAAAAAAGTTTTCTGGAATTTGATTTTTTTTCAAGAATCTTAGTTAAAATTTTTTACATGAATCATAGTTTTTGACGTGGTTTTTTGCGATTTTTTTGATTTTTTAGCCATAACTTATAAACCATACATCATAAAAGGACGATTTATGCATCAAAATGTTCCTTAAGCTACTGCCCACAAGACTGTATCCTTAAAATAATTTTAAAAATTAGATTTCATGTTAATTTCATGTGCCCTTTTTTGTCAATTTTTATTTTTTTTATTTATTTTCTAAAATAAAAACTACATATCAGATAAAAACGATTCATGCATTAAAATGAGCACCAGGTCCTCGTCCTTAAGAAGGGATACTCCTTTGTCCAAATGCCGTTTGCTCTATCTCTTGTAGTTTAGGAGTTGTAGAACACTTTTTGGAGTGGAAGCTGGCCAAAAACATGTGCTTTTTCCGTCATAACTCCCAAACCATACATCCTACAAGGACGATTTATACACCAAATTGTTTCTAATACATATATACACAAGACTGCATATTCAGAAAAAAGTTTTCTGGAATTTGATTTTTTTTCAAGAATCTTAGTTATAATTTTTTACATGAATCATAGTTTTTGACGTGGTTTTTTGCGATTTTTTGATTTTTTAGCCATAACTTCTAAACCATACATCATAAAAGGACGATTTATGTATCAAAATGTTCCTTAAGCTACTGCCCACAAGACTGTATCCTTAAAATAATTTTAAAAATTAGATTTCATGTTAATTTCATGTACCCTTTTTTGTCAATTTTTATTTTTTTTATTTATTTTCTAAAATAAAAACTACATATCAGATAAGGACGATTCATGCATTAAAATGAGCACCAGGTCCTCGTCCTTAAGAAGGGATACTCCTTTGTCCAAATGCCGTTTGCTCTATCTCTTGTAGTTTAGGAGTTGTAGAACACTTTTTGGAGTGGAAGCTGGCCAAAAACATGTGCTTTTTCCGTCATAACTCCCAAACCATACATCCTACAAGGACGATTTATACACCAAATTGTTTCTAATACATATATCCACAAGACTGCATATTCAGAAAAAAGTTTTCTGGAATTTGATTTTTTTTCAAGAATCTTAGTTAAAATTTTTTACATGAATCATAGTTTTTGACGTGGTTTTTTGCGATTTTTTTGATTTTTTAGCCATAACTTCTAAACCATACATCATAAAAGGACGATTTATGCATCAAAATGTTCCTTAAGCTACTGTCCACAAGACTGTATCCTTAAAATAATTTTAAAAATTAGATTTCATGTTAATTTCATGTGCCCTTTTTTGTCAATTTTTATTTTTTTTATTTATTTTCTAAAATAAAAACTACATATCAGATAAGGACGATTCATGCATTAAAATGAGCACCAGGTCCTCGTCCTTAAGAAGGGATACTCCTTTGTCCAAATGCCGTTTTCTCTATCTCTTGTAGTTTAGGAGTTGTTGGAAGCTGGCCAAAAACATGTGCTTTTTCCGTCATAACTCCCAAACCATACATCCTACAAGGACGATTTATACACCAAATTGTTTCTAATACATATATACACAAGACTGCATATTCAGAAAAAAGTTTTCTGGAATTTGATTTTTTTCCAAGAATCTTAGTTAAAATTTTTTACATGAATCATAATTTTTGACGTGGTTTTTTGCGATTTTTTTGATTTTTTAGCCATAACTTCTAAACCATACATCATAAAAGGACGATTTATGCATCAAAATGTTCCTTAAGCTACTGCCCACAAGACTTTATCCTTAAAATAATTTTAAAAATTAGATTTCATGTTAATTTCATGTACCCTTTTTTGTCAATTTTTATTTTTTTTATTTATTTTCTAAAATAAAAACTACATATCAGATAAGGACGATTCATGCATTAAAATGAGCACCAGGTCCTCGTCCTTAAGAAGGAATACTCCTTTGTCCAAATGCCGTTTGCTCTATCTCTTGTAGTTTAGGAGTTGTAGAACACTTTTTGGAGTGGAAGCTGGCCAAAAACATGTGCTTTTTCCGTCATAACTCCCAAACTGTACATCCTACAAGGACGATTTATACACCAAATTGTTTCTAATACATATATACACAAGACTGCATATTCAGAAAAAAGTTTTCTGGAATTTGATTTTTTTTTCAAGAATCTTAGTTAAAATTTTTTACATGAATCATAGTTTTTGACGTGGTTTTGTGCGATTTTTTTGATTTTTTAGCCATAACTTCTAAACCATACATCATAAAAGGACGATTTATGCATCAAAATGTTCCTTAAGCTACTGCCCACAAGACTTTATCCTTAAAATAATTTTAAAAATTAGATTTCATGTTAATTTCATGTGCCCTTTTTTGTCAATTTTTATTTTTTTTATTTATTTTCTAAAATAAAAACTACATATCAGATAAGGACGATTCATGCATTAAAATGAGCACCAGGTCCTCGTCCTTAAGAAGGGATACTCCTTTGTCCAAATGCCGTTTTCTCTATCTCTTGTAGTTTAGGAGTTGTAGAACACTTTTTGGAGTGGAAGCTGGCCAAAAACATGTGCTTTTTCCGTCATAACTCCCAAACCATACATCCTACAAGGACGATTTATACACCAAATTGTTTCTAATACATATATACACAAGACTGCATATTCAGAAAAAAGTTTTCTGGAATTTGATTTTTTTTCAAGAATCTTAGTTAAAATTTTTTACATGAATCATAGTTTTTGACGTGGTTTTTTGCGATTTTTTTGATTTTTTAGCCATAACTTCTAAACCATACATCATAAAAAGACGATTTATGCATCAAAATGTTCCTTAAGCTACTGCCCACAAGACTTTATCCTTAAAATAATTTTAAAAATTAGATTTCATGTTAATTTCATGTACCCTTTTTTGTCAATTTTTATTTTTTTTATTTATTTTCTAAAATAAAAAATACATATCAGATAAGGACGATTCATGCATTAAAATGAGCACCAGGTCCTCGTCCTTAAGAAGGGATACTCCTTTGTCCAAATGCCTTTTTCTCTATCTCTTGTAGTTTAGGAGTTGTAGAACACTTTTTGGAGTGGAAGCTGGCCAAAAACATGTGCTTTTTCCGTCATAACTCCCAAACCATACATCCTACAAGGACGATTTATACACCAAATTGTTTCTAATACATATATACACAAGACTGCATATTCAGGAAAAAGTTTTCTGGAATTTGTTTTTTTTTCAAGAATCTTAGTTAAAATTTTTTACATGAATCATAGTTTTTGACGTGGTTTTTTGCGATTTTTTTGATTTTTTAGCCATAACTTCTAAACCATACATCATAAAAGGACGATTTATGCATCAAAATGTTCCTTAAGCTACTGCCCACAAGACTGTATCCTTAAAATAATTTTAAAAATTAGATTTCATGTTAATTTCATGTGTCGTTTTTTGTCAACTTTTATTTTTTTTATATATTTTCTAAAATAAAAAATACATATCAGATAAGGACGATTCATGCATTTAAATGAGCACCAGGTCCTCGTCCTTAAGAAGGGATACTCCTTTGTCCAAATGCCGTTTGCTCTATCTCTTATAGTTTAGGAGTTGTAGAACACTTTTTGGAGTGGTAGCTGGCCAAAAACATGTGCTTTTTCCGTCATAACTCCCAAACCATACATCCTACAAGGACGATTTATACACCAAATTGTTTCTAATACATATATACACAAGACTGCATATTCAGAAAAAAGTTTTCTGGAATTTGATTTTTTTTCAAGAATCTTAGTTAAAATTTTTTACATGAATCATAGTTTTTGACGTGGTTTTTTGCGATTTTTTTGATTTTTTAGCCATAACTTCTAAACCATACATCATAAAAGGACGATTTATGCATCAAAATGTTCCTTAAGCTACTGCCCACAAGACTGTGTCCTTAAAATAATTTTAAAAATTAGATTTCATGTTAATTTCATGTGTCCTTTTTTGTCAATTTTTATTTTTTTTATTTATTTTCTAAAATAAAAACTACATATCAGATAAGGACGATTCATGCATTAAAATGAGCACCAGGTCCTCGTTCTTAAGTAGGGTTACTTCTTTGTCCAAATGCATTTTGCTCTATCTCTTGTAGTTTAGGAGTTGTAGAACACTTTTTGGAGTGGAAGCTGGCCAAAAACATGCGCTTTTTCCGTCATAACTCCCAAACCATACATCCTACAAGGACGACTTATACACCAAATTGTTTCTAATACATATATACACAAGACTGCATATTCAGAAAAAAGTTTTCTGGAATTTGATTTTTTTTTCAAGAATCTTAGTTAAAATTTTTTACATGAATCATAGTTTTTGTCGTGGTTTTTTGCGATTTTTTTGATTTTTTAGCCATAACTTCTAAACCATACATCATAAAAGGACGATTTATGCATCAAAATGTTTCTTAAGCTACTGCCCACAAGACTGTATCCTTAAAATAATTTTAAAAATTAGATTTCATGTTAATTTCATGTGCCCTTTTTTGTCAATTTTTATTTTTTTATTTATTTTCTAAAATTGAGTTTAGGGTATATTTGAACCCATTGATGCATTGCACCTTATTAACTTTGTTTTGTGGAAGCTGAAGAGTTTCCAAGAAGCCAATAAATTCCTTTATAAAAGCAATTTTGTTGCAATTTCTAAACACAGGACGCTTCCTGAAATTGGGGTCCTTGCAGTTTTAATATCGCAATAAGTAAATTCATTGATCAACCTTACAGAACTGTGAAAATTGGCACTTATCGCAACAATTTAATCCATTGATCAACCATACGGAACTATGAAACTTGCCATTTAATTCTCCCGATGATGCAAAAGTATCGTATTCTTCAAACTTTTAAAAAAATGGCAATAATCATATACGAGGTTAATACGTCTGCATTTACATATAACTGACCTCTAAACATAGTAATAAAATACAGAAATGTTCACTTTTTACATTGAACAAAAACATAAAAATATGTAAACCTCTTGTGCTTTAATAATGCTTTAAAAACCAAAAAAAGGTCATCAAAATTTACCCAATAAAAGCATGTACAGAAGACAATAGTCACATATTGTATTAAATAAATACCTTAAACTTCATAAAATAAACTAATAACTTGTAAATATTTAATAAAAAAAAAATAACATCGTTTCAATATATGCTATTATACAATTATATAAATTATACTCACATGAAATTTTACTCAAAAGTAATATATATGAAATAATTCATATATATTATGAATGTTTAAAACTGTATATATATATAATGTTTAAAACTGTTTATTTTTAAAATGTTTAAAATGCTTAAAACCAACCAATTAAGAAATGCATGATAAAAATGCTCACAAGAAATTTCGTCACAATATTACATTTGTACAAAATTATTCTAATAAATGTTAAAAATTTTATCATTGCATTTTAATTACGTGATAAACAAAGTATATAAAAATATATAAAAAAATAAAATGTTCTAAATGAAATTGTTTTACTCGGATTAGTTATATACATTTCAACATAAAATCTATCTGAAATAAATATCTTAATATAACGAAATGAAATTCTTAAATATTTTCCAATTGAATCAAAATATACTTTTGATTATGCTTGCAGGGTTTTCTGATTGGGCAGATAGGTATATTTTTGTTGGTGGTTTAAGATAACCTAATAAGAATACTAATAAAATTATAAGTATATGTGTATATAATAATAAATATAATATTAATATATATCTATACTATTCTATACTATATATATATATATATACATGCATCTACGATCAATGGTTTTGTCGTAAAATTGACATTTTAATAAAAAATAAAATCATTTTCTTAAATAAATTTCTTAAAATAAAATCATGACTGCTTGTATCTTTGTATCTTGTATCTTGGCTTTGGTATCTTTTAATAAAATACCTACATAAAAACCATTTCAACAACATTAAAGCAAATGGGTAACAAGCAATTTTCTTCTCTTCATGAAAAAAAAACATATTTGCAACTCCTTATTAAAGAATAATTATTTCTTTAGCCGAATCTGAATTCCGTCTTTTTATTCGGCTAATGAAAAAATTATTATTTGCAGATGCAACCAAAATCTAGCTAGAATAAAATCGCAACAACAATGTCCAGCTAGAAACAACATCAATTCGTCAAACACAAGAAGATCCCAAAAATTAACACAAAAAAATAAGCTGTAAAAGTTGTGGCAAATAGAAGTTACATTTTCATTCACATACATACTTATAATATTGTTTTCTTCTCCTTTCGTTACTTGTCGTATTCATTTTCATGTTTACTTCTTCTTACTCACAGCAATGCGTCAATAACGAGTACAAAAACTCGTTGGTTGTCATTGTTTTGGTTTTTCTGTCGGTGGATGGCTGATAGTCTGGAAAGAAGTTGGAACGCTGGATGAAGCAATCTCTTGGTATAATTTATACTCGTTGTATGACATGCTGCATAAATGGCACTCCGCAATTCGGTGCGCTTCAGATCGGACTTTGCTTTTACTGGCTGGAAAGGGGGGATCGCTGCCTTCCGGTATTGAAAGGAGCCATGGCCTGAATATGCTTAGCCCTTTTTGCATGGGAAATTAAGCTGCATAATTTTGGTTGTAATTTGCAGCAGCAGTATTTACAGGTGATGCAGTCGTCCTTAACCGCTATCCACTTTTGAAATCGTTTATCGGTCAACCAGGTGCTTCGTATTTTCTGCTTATATTGTCTGGAAGTTTTGCAATTTATTTAAAAATATCAATAAATAAAAAAATTCTTTCTTGCTTCCACGCGAGTCCTCAAATTCCATTAATTCATCAGACAAAGCGCCATAGCTTGTGCTGGAGGTACTTTCAGTATCATCTCTAGAATCGTCTATGTTATTGCTGATAGCATTAGTTTCTGCGCAAGAATTGTGTTTAGATTCTTGTACGACTTTAGGATCTTTATTAAGATATCTAGTAAATGGAAATCAAAAATGCAAAGTTGATTTTTTTTCTAATTAATGGTCTTACCTTTCCATTTTATTTATTATCTTCTAGAATTTCACAAGCTGAAATGACGTTTCATTAGTGAAGTGCTGCCACATATGTTCTTTTCACAGCTCAGGGTTGCAGTGTTCATAAGTGTTCTTAAGCAATAATTTTCATTACTACAACTTTCATTACTATAACTTTCATTACTATAACTTTCATTACTATAACTTGATTTTTTGTAAGATATTTCACATAATCAAAATAGGTCACATAAATAAAAAAAGCTAGAAAAGGCTAGATCAAAAAAAAGGGCTAAAAAACGGCTAGACGGTAATTTTTGAGGCTAGACGATAAAAAAAGGCTAGATCTAGCCTCAAAAAGGCTAAACTGGCAACACTGGTTACCATCAGCTAACACATAAAACATGTCTATTGTGCTGCTTGGCTTATAAGCTGTGGATAAAGCAAAATTTCACAGAAAAAAGACACAAATTTTCCATGATTTGCTTTAATATACACAAACAAACAAAAAAAAACCAATATATTTCATTGAAAAATTTGCCATACAAATAATAAAATTTTAATTAAACACATTCTCAATACTGTTAGCAACCCTATTCTGTTTAGCAAACTACGATGTCAAGCGCTCTCTCTCAAGTTTCAAAAAGTAAACGAAAGTTGAAAAACTGAACGAAAGGAATGCTTAAACAAAACTTGGGCGACTGCATATATTGCTGTGTTAATGAGTGCTTTTGCTCTCAAAGTTTTATTTGCTTAAGCATAACTTGGTTGAGCCTTAACGCAGCCAATAAGAAAAGAGAGTTAAGATAGTAACGTTGCGGAGATGTAAAAAATTGCCACGATATATGTTTTCATCCTTTTCCTACAATATATATCTGTCTAGCTAACGCGCCACTTGTTTTCAACATTTTAAATTGAACAAAACAATGAAGTTATAATACGGGCTTTATGCCAATTATGCCCATTGTGGTACCACAGGGTTGATTTCCATTCGCTAATTACACCAATTTGATCAAGGTCCTTGAAAAACCAGTTGTTTAAGTAAAGAAATTGTTTTTGAGCCAGCGCTGGGCAAGTGCAGAAGAAATGCACTGTAGTTTCTTCCTCTTCTTTACCTCTACAGCTTCTGCAGAATTCATTGTGGAGGATGCTCAAACTCTGAGCATGTCTACCGATTAGGCAGTATCCTGTAAAGACCCCTACAATGGTACTAATGTGGTCTCTTCAAAGGGAAATGAGTTCTTTCGAACGCTTAAGGGTAAGTTTGGGTCATATTTGCCACGTTGTGCTACACTTGTTTCCCGTTTACCATCTGCTGTTGGTTTTATTACAGCATAACTCATGTGTCTGCAGTATGCATGTGGTAAGAAGAATACCAAGTCTTGCTTTGGTAGTACCAGTGCGAGCGAGTTCATCTGCTTTGCTGTTGCCTTGAAAATTTGTTTGTCCGGGAATACAGCATATAAAAATATTGTCGAACTGTCAAATTGAATTTCATGATATCCAGATTTCATGCTATAATATTTAGGTGGGCACTTCATCTCATGAAAATTCATTTTGGAATTGTTAGTTTATTAAATTAAAAATTTCTTCCATTCGCCATTCCATTTTATGTTTTTTTACTCCTTTAATGCTTTTGCAATATTTTTTGCTTGAAAAGTTCTTAAAAATGCGCACAATTACATATTTTACTGAAAAGTGACAGCTCATCTCATGAAATATATCTCAAGAAATATTTCAAGGATAAATTTCATGATATGAACAATTTCATGATATGAGTGGTCTACACTTGAGATATATATCATGAAATTCAATTTGACAGTTCGCATGCAATCAAATATTTTAAGTTGAGACACTGTGTAACTATTGCAGCATGTGTCAAATGTATTAAAAAATTCGTAATCTGGTTGCAGTTCCATTAATGTTTTGGTTGCAGTATGTATGGGCCGCATTAAAATGCTGCCAAGTTTCAAGCATTTTTTATCAAAACGAACATAGTTTGCAAATCTAAACAACTATTCATTTTCATTTTTTGACGTTTCATTGCTCAATGGGCGTTTTTGTATAAAACAAGGTAATCAAAATGGAACTATTTAAAAAGAAAAAGTAAGTACAATAAAATTAAATTAATAACAATTAAAATTATATAATTCATAAAAATTTGTTCGTGTTTAGAAAAATATTTGTTAGTTTTGTCAAAAAAGCTACAATATTTTCTGTATTCTTTTGTTATTGTTCTTCAAACTGTTTTAAAACAGTGGTGCCAAATTGTTATAAAGTTGAACAAAATTTGTTCCTCTGGGGGAATGGATACATTGAACATCCTTTCGAAGGAAAGTTTTTATGTGAGGTAGTCGATGGTCTTGGGTAAAGGAGGGAGAAATTGTCTAATGCTAGAGTGCCCTAGCGTACCTTATTTCTATTGGGGGAGGTGGCATCTAGACTAATGAAAAACATACATTTCATACGTTTCATCCGTTGCATTTGTTTTTGCAAGAAAAGTAAAAAAGAAAAATAATTCTTCACTTGGCCTACAATTCTCATCAAATTGTAAACTTTCCTTTATTTCTTGATCGATTTTCAATTCTTGCAATGACACCGATAACGATTCTTGAACCAATATCGCTAAAAATATTGAAGTCAAAACGAAGTGCTTACAAATCAAAAGAAGCTCCGCTATGAAATATATAAAGTAGTTGTTTATATCACGAACAGCCCTATTCTGGCAAGTTAACAATAGTTACCTAGTATTTTTAATATTTCTATATGTTTGTTGTAATTTTTTGATTTCAAAACAGAATTTGAAGCTGAAAAATAATAAATTTTTATAAAAACTGTTACCTGCTATTCAGATGGAGACAATTTCATTAAAAATTTTTGTTATTTGAGTTTCAAATTTTGGTTTTGAAAAAAATATGACAACAAACACTTGTAGATATTGAAAATACTTGGTAACAATTGTTACTTTGCCAAGATAGGGCTATAAATGTACAATTTCAATTTGTACTTAGAAATTTTAAGGTATCAATGAAAGTTCAATTTTTAATGGTGCTTGTTCTGTGTGTTTCTTCATTTAATTCCATAAGACTTTTAAGAATACTTCAAAATATACTATAACTTAAGCTCAAAACCTCACCGCAAAAATAGTTTTTGTTATGAAAATACAATAAAAAGATAAAATTTAAGTTAACCATATTTCTACTGCATCTACATTTCAATCCCAGTGCGCTGCTTTTAACCCTTTCCTGTACAATTGGCATCCATCTTGCGTAGCATTAAAAACTTTTGTTCTCAAAACTGTCTTTCTGATGCTGTTTGCTGTAGCTGTTGTTCTTGTTGTCAGGGTATCGTTGTCGGAGTTGTCGGAGTTGTCGGTGTTGTTAGTGGTTTTGCGCCCCTGCTGTGCCATTCTGAGCCGAACTTATTCCGAGCTTACATTTGTCAATAATGCGTTTCAATTTTGCCATTCTTAGAAACTAACTGTAAAGAAAAATCAAAACTTTGTTTTTATTTCGGTTTTTTGTTTATTTTTTTGTTTTTAGTTCATGCTTTTTGGAAAAGTTTTTAATTCCTTGGCGGAACTGAACTCAACTGAACTTGGCATTCATACTTATGGACCACATTTCACAGCCGCACAATTTAAGTTTGACTTGCCTTGGCTTTGCTTTGCTCGACTTGGTTTTGTTGGGTTCACTTTGGCTCGGTTGCATTAGAGCCGATATGAAAGGAAGAAAAGTTTCGGGCGTCCCATTGCAAAGTGGCAACATGGTGGTGGCGGCGGCTTTTTTTGCTGTAAACTTGTCAGCCGCTACAACAATAACAACGACATTCATCCCCGTGGATATCAAATTATGACACTTATAGTGGTTTTTAAAACGCCAAAAGTTTTCGTTTCACATTCCGATTCTTTTATTGTTTGTCTTGTTTTGATTTTCTTTTGAATTGTATTATTTCAAAATTATTTTTTCTCTCTTCTCGTGGTATTGAAAAGTTTATCAATAAAACTTGGCGAGGGGCAAGACGGAGGAAATAATTCTGTGTGATCTTTTTTTATTTTTGTTGTGGTTAAGTTGCTGTAACTAGTTGAAAATATGTACTTTTATGCGGAGTTTTGAACATTAGTACTATATTTAATTGAAAAAGGTCATATTTTCTTTGCTTAGGGGTACATATGGAACTTTTTTTTAATGGAAGTCGAGGCACCTTAATTTATTTACTTACATATATATAAATAATATACAAAAAACCTAACTTGAAAATGAAATGAAACAAAAACTTGTGTATTTTAATTTATAATTTTGATTAAAAAATGTTTATCGAAACCTTCCCCCCATGGGTAAATCCTGGCTACGACCCTGCTATGACGTGCTCATGAAATAAATGAACCAACGTTATCCATATGTCAAAAAAAAAAAATCGTGTAACTATGCCTTTTTGCGTTTAAATCCTTACCCCGTCCTTAAAAGCTTTATGTAGCCAATGCAGATTTCAACATATACTCAGTACAAAAAAGCACCAAATTTATGTGTGAAAAAATTTATGTCATGAGAACATAATTTTATGTAGTCCATTGGTTTTTCCTTTGTGTAAATTAAATTTTAAAGTTTGTTTAAGCACTTAATTTTTTTTATTTTTAAATATTTTGTTTTTTTTTATAAATATAATTTATTAAGATGTTTTGTAAACATTATATTTTCATGCTTTTAAAAGCACTTTATGCATTATTTTAACTGTATTCATTTAGATACTATGGCAGAGTTTGAACACCAAATAGCACGGTCGGCTACGGGTCTGTCACAAGGTGTATGTATATTATATGTTTATAATCATTTATAATTCTTTTAAAAATACAAATTTATGAAGTGATATAGATGTGTTTTATTTTCAAGTAAATATTACATTTTTTTTCAAAACCAAAGTTTCTATCCATCATTGAGTTTATTTTAATTCTATTTATAATATTTTTTTAAAAGGATTTTATTTTTTCTCCTCAATAAAATTTAATATAAAATTTTAAAAATATTTTTTTTAATCGTTTAACAATATATACAAAAAAGTAGTATTTGTAATAAAAAAAAAAATGCTTATAAAGAACATGTACATCGATATGTGTAAAACTTTAAAATTTTGTACCTTAAATTCATTGTAAAACAACTAAACGGCACTTTTTATAGGAATTTAAGACTAAAACTTTGCTTAAAATGAACCCTATCACAGCTACAAACAAACTGGCAGTTTTTTCCTCTTAAAAGTAATGAAATTATACATTTATCTTAACGTAACTATTTCCAGCCCGTTTTCAACTTGGTTTTTACATCCACTGCTATGCTATTCGAAAATTGCTTTCTTGCCTCTTCTTGATACTCTTGAATATTTTTCTTTGATTGCTAGAATAAGAAGAGTATTCAGTACTTTAAATCTTTAATTGTAGAATTATAATTGGCCAAACTTACATTAAACGCATCGTTAAGCTCGATGTCAGACAAACGTTTTAGCCCACGGAAATTGCGTCCCAAAATGCGTCCAAACTCATATCTGGAAATGCGATATTTTTCTGTTGTTGTTTTTACTTCATCATCTTCTGTGCGACCAATAATTTTTCTCTATTCAGATAAAAATCACATTCAGTTACGATCTTATAACAAGAAGAACACTAAATTTCTTACTGGTGCCTCTGTTGTTGTGGGTATAACAGTCGGTTTCGGTGGTGCCGGATTTATAAAGCCATCATTCAACAGATTATACACATGATTCAAGGTATTTTTTGTATCAACGAATTGCTTAAAGTAAATTTAAAATGTTTTTTTTTTAGATTTTGAAACAATAGCATATGAATCCATTAATCTTTGGCACTCACTTCAGCAACTAGATTTTTAGTTGTTACCACTTTTTGAAAGAAATCCCAAAATACACCGCGTTTCTGGCGTATTTTTGGTTGTAATGATTCCGTATTAGTTTCTAAATCGGCTGTCTTGCGTTTTATGTTAAAAGAGGAACTTCCGACTATGGTTAGCAGCAGTAGGAATAACAGCAGTTTTAGAGACATTTTACTGTGAGCTGAAATGAGTTCAAATAAAATCATATACAATTCATTAAAACCAAATCGATTGATTTCAAAATTTTAATAAGTACAAAAATCAAGTACATAAGTACATAATGTTCTTTATATTCTTTATTAAAATATTAATGTTTTCATATTTTTATGTTTTCATATTTTTATACATTTATTTTTATTATTTCTTAATTGTGTATTATGACCCCATGTACCTAATATTAGTATTAATAGTCTTAAGCAATCTGCATTCGCCTCTAGTTCTTCGGAGCTATAGAATGTAGATATTATTAACCAATGTTTTTTTTCAATGAAATGTAATTTAAATGTTAATGTAATGTAATGTAAAATGTTGGTAAATAAAATCAATCAATCAATCAATAAAAAAAAATCAAAATGCATCGTGTGTTTGATATAAACTCAGAGTATGTGCTTTTCTACAATCTTTTATGAAGTGTGATGTATGAAAACTTGCAAACAATTAAATACGGTAAGAATTTATGACAATCACGCAAACAATTCTGACACATTGACATATGTACTCGCACACACATATGCACATTAAGTGCACTACATAGTTATTATGCGCTGATCAGCAACTATTATGAACAACTAAAGTTTCAACTATGCAATACATTTCCAACTATGCTTAAACACAAAATTACACACACATACACAAACACTCGGGAACCTTGTCTGTCCAACTGTCATTCTGACAGCAGTGTCTTCATACAACTTGCATGAACTCGTTCGTCCTGGTTGTCCTTCATTTGGACACCTCCCTCTTTTTATACACCACCAACTACAACCAAAACACACACTCACACGCAGAAACATCTCGCGCTGAAATTATTAGCGAATCCTTGTGATCACGTACATTAGCCATTATATCATAATGTTAATGTTAATAATTGCGTTTGTGTGTGTTTGCACGTTGTATGTCCAAAATGTGTACATATGTATTGGAGCGTGCTGGATATGTGTGCGGTGTATTTATTTTGTGTGGGTTGAATACTTAAGCAGCGTGTTGTGCAAATATTTATCAGGTTAAACAAGACTAACATCGTGATATATTTTAAAAGTTATTATTAAACATTTTATTTTGATATTAAATCTAGTGAAATTAGTTAGAGTTAAATGAAAATAAAAATGATTGTTTTTTTTTATGATATAATGAAAGTCTAAGCAAATGGTTTTTAATAATTATTCAAATTCAAATGATAACTAAACGCAAAATATTCAAAGTCAATTTTCAAAAAACCATCCAAATTTGTAACAAACACTTAAAAAAAATTATGAAAAAAATTGACATGAAACAAACATTGATTTGGAAAAATATGATAATAACCAAAGTAGTTAAAAAAATCTAATTGCTTTAAATTTATCCAAATAAAAAAAGTAGCATTTCATAAAAGAACGAATATAAAAAAATAAAAGGAAGAGTTTTTTAAAATAGCTGAATAGGAATTGCTCCTTGAAAACAAATTATTTAATTTTTGATAATTGATTGCGATTTATTTTTTATTTAACATAATTTTTAATTATTTATGAACTTTTTGGATCAAGTAGGTGTTGAAGAAGGTGACGACAACAACAACAACGTTTAGAGTCAATCACACAGCAGACTAGACTTTCTGAATGCGCTCATATTTCCAACTTCAGTTGTCTCGAGTGCTACACTCAAAATATTTATTAGTAAAATTTCTTCAAATGATATTCGTAAAAAAATATTCGTGCATTCTACAATATCAAATATTTTTTTTAAAAAGTTACACGGAAAAATGGGTTGCTAAACACCTTAAAAAAAATTTCACCAAATATGAGCTCGCAATTTTAATAGTAAGATAGAAAAATTCTTTAGAGCAATTAATTGTTCTAACCTGACCTTAAGCTCAATAAACGATTTTAAAATATCAAACAACTAGAATTTGTATTTAAAATCAAGAATGATTTAAACTATAAAACATCTAGAAATTGTATTTCATTCATAGAAAATCAGCATAGGATACAATTTTTATAGAACAGTCAATTTCCTACAAAAATTTGGTTTGTGCATTTTAGAATATTCATTTATTGTCCAGTTATAAAAATCAAAAACAAAAATGAAATGTGCCTTAAAATAATTAAACTTTTATCTTAAATATCATTCAAATGGTGAGGTTTGCGGAAAAAATATGGGCTACCTCTTTGTAGAGCATTACATTTTCTACAAAATTCTTGGAAAACATTTTTCTGCACAATCAATTAATGATGAAGTATGCATCTTATTCTACTGGACTGAGAAAAAAAACTGCGATGCGGAGCATCTTCCTATTAAAACATAGAGCTTATATTTGGTGAGAATTTTTACAACTCATTTTTTCATGTCACTTGTAAAAAAAATCATTGATTTTTTTGACCCACCCTATTCCACAATTATTCGTCCAATATACAAAGTATTTGTATCGAGAAATTTTTAAGAATTCATTCGTAAAGTGCTACTAATACCTGATGTAGTATCTACGAATATATTCGTTTTATATACAAATGATATTCGTAAACAAAAATAAAACAATTCATACACTGAGAAAAAAAACATACTTTAAAACTAAACAAAGATTTTAAAATAGAAATTTAACACTTAACACTGTTAAATGACGTTTAAAACTCTTGAAAAGACATATTATTAGGTTATTATTTTAATATATTAAAATATTTTCTAATTGACGCCGAAATTTGCTAAACTTTGCCAAAAACCAGTTTAATACGCTGCACAGCAACCAGAACAGCATTTGTTTTTTACGACACACGACGGTAGTGATCGATCTTAAGACCGACACAAACAAAGACAATTTTGCAAACACCACTTGTTCATGTTGGAAAAATTGTCTTTGTTTTGGTTTTGACAAAGGCCTGAATTCTCCAACATGAACATTTTGATACAAACATAAGTGTAAAACTGAAACACAGAGAATTGTTGAGATCGATCATTGTTTGAGTTTGTGACGCACAAGCAAATATTAAAACGAAGAATTCATGTTCGATGATCAAGAACACGATAACTACGTTACACACAAAAATGAAATGAAAATAAAATTGTGTGTTGTGTGCTTCAAAAAGTGTGTATTTACATTTATGTTGGAGATTTCTGTTACATGAGTGAACATTTCTGAACCCTGTTAAAAATTCGAAAAAGTTAAAAAAATGGCATCGAAAAAATGGCAGGTTAATTTATTTGTTTTTAATTTAAAACATTTGTTTTAAATATTCAAGTTTTTGGATTAAATATTTCATTTAAATAAAGGTTTTTAAAGTTAACATTTTAACAAGGAAAGTATATTTAAAACATTGTTTTGAAAACAAAACTTTTGTTTTAAATTAAACTTTAAAAACATTTGTATTTTACTTAAATGAAATTGTTTCAAGCTCTTCTTCAAAAACAAATTCGTTTAATATGAACACAATTTCATTTAATTTTAACACATATTGTAAGAATGATTGTGTACGTAGAAATAATAATATTCGTAAACTTCTCATACAATCGCGTCGGAAGCGAATTTCATCTGGGGGGGCAGTACAAATGGGGGGGCAGTACAAATGGTGGTGCAAAAAAAGTTCACCAAAATTTCTTCACATGAAACATGAAGAAGAGAGAAAGAAGAGGAAAATATATAATACAAAAATATTATCGTTGTAAAAAAAACTGATATTTTGAATAACTTTTCCCTTTAAATTGTTTATCTAGCTAAAAAAGTGGGGGGGGCAACTGCCCACCTTGCCCCCCGCTTCCGACGCCAATGTTCTCATACCAATAACTTCATTACATTTGTAGTATTTACTTATGCATTCGTAATATTTATGAATGAAAAATAATATTAGTTGAAAAATCATTCGTAGGTTGACCGTACGAATTATTCGTAGAATGAACGAATCATTAGTTGAGTTTAACAAATTTAAAAATTAAATCGTTCAGCCTGGTTTGTCGAATAACTGCAGAATATTATGAACTGTATAATTGTAAAGTGGCTGTAGCCTACTGGTAGAGTGCGAGGCCCGTAAGCTAAAGAGCCGAGGTTCAAACCCCAGCTCAGACAGAATATTCTTTGGTTTTTTTCGTTATTAGATATTATGATAATTTGTAAATGTAGCAAATGTATTCGTGCAATATATATTTCTCATTGTACGAATACGAAAAAATATTCTTAGTATGTACTTATTTATAAACGTTGATTCTACGAATCCTATTCGTAGCTGAAAACTACGAATAAAATTCTTAGAATGGACGCAGTTATTTGTAATATTTACACACAAATATTTTTGAGTGTAAAGCTGCCCACAGCTTACTGTATAAGTTTTACATGATTTGGCATTTATTGGAAAACATTTTTTTAAATTATGTAACGATAAAGCAGAAGTTTTTATTAGATCAAAGACTAAAACTCTACCGGGGATTTTGTCTGTTCTAGTTGGCTCTTCTTCTTTCATTATTTGTTCCTGGGATTTAACGAATTTGCTGAAAAAATGACTTGATCTAAATAACATTGTATTTAGTTTAAAACCAATAAACAAAGTTGTCAATATAAACCAAAGTATACCTTTCAAAAGACAGACGGAAAAATTCCAAATACTAATCCAAATTCTAGTTTTGTAGTTACTTCAAAATAAGTTTACTAATGCGTAAAGCTAAAATTAATTTTTTATATAATATTTTGACTATGATATTTTTATCAAATAAGCAAAAACTTATTATCGTTCGGTTTTTGAATTAACCTCGAAATTAAAAAAATCATATGGATTTATTGACATATACTCACGAGATCACTTCTTTTGAAAACATTGTTTTTTAATGTCCCGAATTTTTCCTCTCTAGATTTTCTTCGAAAATATGATCTTAAAATCTTTTTAATTCTTTAATTTGCAGATTTTCTAACGAAAATCAAGCATTGTTTATAATTTATAAATTGGGAAAAAACATACAAAATTATGTTAACTTAGATATGGATAGCTATATTATTATTTAAGATTGAATTATTAAAGATACTTTTCTTTGGGGAATTTATTTCTTTTCTTATAATGGGAATTTATAAATTTTTTCATGTATATCAAATTATCGTTACAAAATAAAAACACTGTGCATGAATCGGTCACTTTTTTTTGCAAACAAGCTAAGGATATATCGTTTCAGCATAATTCGAGGACACTGAATTTAATGGCATGTACCGTTTTTTAATTCTTCGGTCTGTTTTCGAGAAATTGAAGGTTCATGGTCAAGTACATGTTGATGCAGTTTTTGTCAGAAAAAGTTTTTCTCGTAAACTTTATGTCAATGAGTGAAACATTAAGAATTACCTGGAGAATAATTTCTTAAAACAGTTTAACCCTCGAAACCCAACTCTTATGGTAACCTCATAAATCAAACAAAAACTCTTTTTTTCATATAAAGGCTTTGTTAAAAAAAACAAGTAAGCTTTTTGACGGAAAAATATTCGCCTGATATAGTGACGCTAAATAAAATTACAAATTAAACCAAATTAGCTAACCCTCTGTGGCCCTAAAACGACCTAAAAGGTATTAAAATTAAGTTTTTCATACAAATTTTTCTTTATTTTCTCAGATAGATTCATCTGTTTCTTCTGCTTCTTCATATAAATTCCAACAAATATCTCCTAAGACAGCTTCTACTTTTTTACCACTGTACAAAAGTGCTTGAGTCTCGCCGTCACCTGATGGAAACGTTCACCATTCTCATCAGATTCGTCATCAGAAATGAATTTCGCAGAATTTTCCTCGGTTGAGTAGTATGAAAACAAAGGAAGTTTGGTGTTTAATTGATTTTAAATTTTATTCCCTAGCATTTTTTTTACAGGAATACTAAATGTACCCGATATTAGTCGCTTATTGAAGAATGAGCAATTTAAACTAGCTCTCAGCCATAATGAGTGGTTGACATGGGATTGTGTCAAAGCAGTAATTAAAATTGTTCTAGGAATTCATCGATCCGACGACTGGCTCTTACACATTGACAGAATGCTTACCGCTTTCCATACTTTAAATATAAGATTGTCTCTGAAAATTCATTTCCTGCATTGCCACGCTGAAAAATAAGGACAGTCCCCAGACGAATCCGATGAGTTTAGGGACACAGAAGGATGGTTAATTTGGTTTAATTTGTAATTTCACGTAGCGCCACTATATCAGGAGAATATTTTTCCGTCAAAAAGCTTACTTGTTTTTGTTTTAACAAAGCTTTCATACAAAAAAAAGGGTTTTTTTGACTACTGAGGTCAATTTGGACCATAAGAGTTGGGTTTCGAGGCTTATACTGTTTTAAAAAATTATATTCCAAGTTATTTTTAATGTGTCACTCATTGACACGAAGTCGATTAATCTAATGAGAAAAAATTTTTTAACAAAAACTGCATCAACATGTACTTGACCTTGAACCTTCAATTTCTCGAAATGGGCCGAAGGATTACAAAACAGCAAAGGCTACCGTTGGTATCAACATGGTATCAGTGACACAAGGATCTAGCTGATTCTATCTGATTCGTGGCATAATAATTTTTTTAATACATGTCCCAATTTCGACTTAATTTTTATTTTGACAAATTTTTAAGTGATGCCGTTAGTTTTGTGACGTATGACTAAGAGAGAAATGGCATCATCGTCCTTATTGAGTTAAACTTGAATATAAAACAAAAAATATTATTTATTTCAATTTGTTGGCAATAAAACTGAGTGCTCTCAGAACAAGTCTATTTACAGTAGATCGCCCCAGGAGGGATCAGTTCTCGGGCCAAATATTTTTTCAATATTTCTTATTGCCATTTTTTCCGTATGCAAATATTCGATTATGCATACCTATGCGAATGATGATCAACTTCGTCTTTATATCAGAACGATGCTTCTAGAAGATTTAAGCTGCAGATTGAATGAGAATATTGATACTGTTTTGTTGAGTTTTGAAATTGTGTGATTTTTTATTAAATATGTTCATTAAAAATTGACCAAATCGTACAAAAACCAACCATTAAAACGCGTCGTATTTTTTTTTTTAAAAAAAGGGGCAGATAAAATGTAGGAAACTGAAAAAATATTTCTAAGGAAAATATTAAAATAATATGAAAATCGAAGATATATTTTTGTTTGGACCTACTAAACTTTGTAAATTTTTTAATTTTAAGTCCTCTTTAACAATGAAAGATATTTCTCTTTCAAAATAATATTGTGACAAAACTAATTTTTTTGTTTTGATCTACAAATGATTTCAAGTAATTCTGCATATTCTTTTCAGTAAAGCTATCCCAAAATTTAAAAAATTGCATTCTCTTTGCTGATTTAACAATACATCAATTACATAAATTTAATAGATTACGTTTAAATGTCTTTAAAATAATTATATACAGTCTTTTTTTATTAATGAGAATATTTACAAAAATATTTCTTTTTTGTGACCGCTAAATATTTAAGTTTTGTTTGGCGTCTCAATTTTTTTAAAGTAAAACCATTTTAGATATTATATTTTTGTCAACATTGAACAATTGTCTGGTAGAAAAACAGAAGCTAAGTGCTGTTCGAATTCGAAATAGTGTGCTTTTTTAGGGTTAAATTAATTAACTTATAAAAGACAACTTAATTAAGAAATTTGTATTTTGGGTTATAGCTACTGCTATTTTTTCTATTTAATGTAATGTTATCTTTTAACTTTTAATAATAATTACATTTAAGTTTTTAAAAAAACCTGATTTAAACTCAAAATAAAGGCAATAAACTTATTAATTGAGGTTTCTTCTTAAATTAACGTTTCTGGAATAGTTTATGTATACTAACACTTGGTATTTTAACCAAAGCAACTAAAACGTTTATTTTGTGATGTAAGAAACTAAAAAAACCCTTATGTAAAAGGCTGCGAAAAGTGGATTACATTTTAAAACAATCGCTTAAAGGCTGTTGACTAAATAAAATGTTGACTTGGAAAATATAAAAAAGCAAGTTTTTAGCATAAATGCAATAGTAAAGGAATAATTTATTTTTCTTTCATTTTATTAAAAAATGACTTTACTGAAAGAAATGTTGCTAGCATTACAATTTTTATAGACATGTTTTTCATTATCCAAATAGATAGACACCTAGGTCATTTATACGCAATCGAAGCTCAGCTTCGTAAATTATGTTTTATAGGGATTTCTGGATACCCACAAATTAAACTTCCTTCTACACTGATGGAAGGAAAGGAGCTAACTTTTTGTATATATTTAAAAACATAATTTGAAAAAGTATTAAACGTTACAGGAAACTTGTACAAGTTTGAATTGAATGATTTATTGGGGCAAAGAATTTTTTTTTTGTTTTGGTGCACTCCTTCGAAAATGAAGTAACAGTTTTTTCCATATACTTTTCAAACAATGTTGGCAACTCTTATTTGTGAAATCTTACAAAATTATTTGGTAGAGTGTGTTTCGACATCCTGCACGCAAGTCGCAATACTGAATTCTAATAAAACAACATAATAGCAAAACACACACAGAACTAACACCAGCATACAATGCACATAAATAGCATATATACCACACACACAGTCATCTGGACACATTGGTAATAGAACTGAAATCCCTGCGTGTCTTAGAACAAATAGTGTATCTATCGTAAAAAGACGCGCTCAGAAAAGCAATTTTATGCTTGATTCTACAGATGGGCGCAGCCAACACGCAGCTTGGGAAAATAAACGACACATCAGTTTGGTCACCTGGCTTACGTCGACGTTCTACGTCGCACAGTGGGACAAAGCCCTACTGTTCCACCCAAATTGATTTTCTGGTGGAAATCCTGCGCTAGCGGAGCAAACTTTGTATTTTAAATTTTGCCTACTTAATTATCTCTGCGATTTCGTTTCCGTTTTTAAAATTTTTATTGAAAATATAAATTTTTTACTAAAAACAAAGTTTTAAAATTAAAATGCATATAAAGTCGGAAAAAGTTCGAGCTATTAAAACTTTTACATAAATTTTTTGTTTTTAATTATTTTTTTACCTGACAACCAGATATTTTTTACTGTTGTAAGTTTTGTAGTAAAAAAATAATTTTTTTAATATAATCGAAAAGAAAATGTTTCTTATAGTTTTTTACTTCAAAATGATGAATTTTGCAAGCAAATAATTAGGTACAAGAAACACTACGTGTTAATTTTTTTAGTAGTAGTTAAATTGCTATTTTCGGATTTGGCCACTTCGAATAACATATCTTTGTTCATAAGCAATAATCGCTTAAATGAACTTAAGACAGAACTGAGCTATTGATGTAGATGTGTTCCACGCATAAAGCTTTGTAAATACAAAGACCCTAGCCAAAGTTATGACACTAAAACAAAAGAACCTTTCATATAACTTATATTACGATTAAAAATTTTGAAAGACTTAGGGGTTTTATTTGATCCTCTTACCGTGAGGACCATTTTCTTTTCAATTGTAAGATCAGTTTTGGAGTATAATTGTGTTATCTTGTGTTTTAATATTCTATACATATTAAAAAAATTGAAAATATTCAAAGGCGTTTCACTAGGTTAGCAATTCGCAAGCTCTACTGGGATTTTATGCCTTCCTATGAAGCACGATGTGCTCTTCTTGGACTAAAGTCTTTGGAGTTCCGGCAAAAGTATTTTCTCGCCTTATTTGCACGGGATGTAGTGATGAATCATATTGATTGTGCACCACTTTTATCTCTTTTCAAATTTTATGCACCTGAAAGAAATTTTAGGCAAAGGCAATTATTCTATATACCCTACAGAAGAACTAATTATGGCAGATGTGACCCGGTTTACAATATGACTAAAACGTTCGACACTATCTGCAGCTCGATTGAAATCACCCAAAATAGGGTAGCATTTAAAAACGATATCATGTTGAATTAATTTTATAACCTACGATTAATTTATGTACTTACAGTAACTATATAACAATAAATGTTATTAGTTGATTGAATAAATAAATAAATAAGTAAATAATATATATTAACTTGGTATGTGTCCGTATTATTGAAGTTGTACTGTATTTTCAAAATTTTTTTTTTATTGCTTTGTAGGGAAACCCCTAATTTCTCCATCTCATTTCAACCCTCTAGGGACCACTTCGAAAGAGATTCGAACTTTTTCATGTTCATATCTATATGAAACGATATGAAAAGATATGAAACGATTTTAAACTATCAAACAACTAGAGTTTGCATTTAAAATCAAGTATGATTTAAACTATCAAACATTTAGAATTTGTATTTAAATCATATAAAATCAACATAATAAATAACAAGGTCATTCAGAAAAAACTTTAATTAAGCAAAATAAAAATATGTTTATTTATTTATTTGTTTATTTATTTTATTATTTAGTATATTCTACCTTTTTTAAAAAAAAAAACTTTCTCATTTCTTATATATTTATTTTATTGACTTTTTTAATAAAAAAGTTTTGCAAAATTTAATATCTTAATAGAAAAATCAGCTAAGTAGATTTAAAAATAGTACCAAAATACGTTTTCAAAACTCGTTTTTTTAACAATAGATTCAATATGAGTATAAAAATCTTGGTCTTAAAAGGTCTTATGTTGTTGCTGTTCTTTGCTTTTTTGTAATGTTGTTTGGAAAGAGAAATTCTAAAATTAAATAATTCGATGAATTTTTAACCAATTGGAATAAATTATAACGTTTTATATTAGAAATATTTTAGATTTTATAGTTTTCTACAAAAACGAAGACATTACTATAAAACATTTCTTCACAAGAGAAAGTAGGAAAATTCTAAGAAAAATATTTATGATTGTAACACCTTTAACTTTGACATTGTAGGTACAATATATATACAATACGTCGTTGCAAAAGTAATTTCTTCATATTTTAAACAGAACATATTTTTGAAAATAACCCGAATTCATGTTTTAAGTGTAAACTCAAAAACCAAAAAATTAAGTTATAATGTATTCTACCTAACCTACGACGACACACAGCATTTGTTTTTGACAAAAATATTAAAAAATTAAAGTAACTTTTTTCTGATGGAATAAACTTTATCTGAAGAAAGGCACAAAGGATTTTTAATTTTTTTAATTCAAATACTTATTGTTTCAAATAGTTTTATTTACAAATGTTGGAAGAAACTGATTATAAAAATAAATTAATTTTGCTTAAATTTTTGATTTTGCTAATTTTATTGTTCAATCAAAGGAAAATATAAAAAAATGTAATCAAATGCATCTAAGAAAACTATTTTTGTTTAATAATTGTTTTCAGAGTCGTTATTATTATTCAAGCCAAAAAAGTTATTTTAAAAGTTTAAAAGAGAATAAAAAAGTAAATATACAAAATTTTTTTAGTAATCTTCACATTTTATTGAAATTAAATAAACTATTGTTAACAAAAATTAACTATTTATAAATTTTAAATACCAGCTGGTACATATATTACTCTGTTCGCAGGACGCGTAGGAGTATAAATAAGCACACACTCTTTTGTTCATTAAAATACAGTCCGCAGCTATCCGCAACCAATTTTTTTAAATGCTTATTAAAAGCCTCCATTTTCAGATTTTTACAGCTTGAAACCTGCGAATAGAGTCGATAACTTTGTTTTGGTCTTTGAAGCTTTGGACGCTGAAATAAAAAAACTTTCTTAATCAAATTATTAAAAAAATTTTTAAAAAGTATTTATCTTCAAAAAATATATTTTAGGTACATAGTAAAATTCTTATAAAAGAAAATAAAGTGATTACAAGCAGCTATGCAAAAAGTATCAACCGAAAAATCCATGAAATTAGGGGTGCCGGGACATAAACCTAAATTTCAACTTCTGACCCCTTGGGATTATGTCCTCTTTTGAAGCGGTCATAATCCCAAAACCGATTTTTGGGATTATTTCCCCTTTTTTTGACTTTTCAAGTTTGGGATTATGTCCCTTGGATTCTGTCCCGGCACCAAAATTAAGATTTGGTTTGAGAAAAAAAATGTAGAAGCATTCACTGCTCGTCCACGAAAATTGACGAACTTATCTGAAAAATTCTTCTAGAAATATGCTATTGAAACATTTCTAAACTTAGATTTTCAAAATGAAACAAAAATTACAACATGAAAAAAATTGTTTAATTCCACTTTGAAACCAAAGTACGACGACGCTGTTACAGGGATGCTATGATTAGGGCGTTTACACGATACTGTAACAGTAAACACTTTTGAATGACTCATTTCAAATGAGTCATTTGGTCCAATGTAAACGCAGTATTACACCGTGCAATTTATTTCCAAACATTTCAGAAAAAAAAAAAATTGTTCCGCTGATTCAAGTTCTGCGATCAGAAAATCAACACTATAGCTTCGTCCCACTGTGCTTCGTCACTGAGCTTGTATGTTAAAGTCAGTGCGTGTGTATAGGTGTGTATGTGTGTGACTGAGTGCGTCTATATGTGACAGTTATGAATGGCAACCCATTCGCTTAATGGAATTTTATGTTGTTTAACTTTCGCAGCTCTCTCTCACAGACACACACACACACACACATGTGCTCATACATACGCACACTAATACATTGATATACCATAATTCACTGTTTGTGTAAACGTGTTTGCTTGGTCTACACGACGCTATCCTGTTGGCCATAAACTATATTAACATTTATTATTCAACGGTTTATTTCAGTTCGAGCAGAAAAATACAGGCAACCCACACTCACACACATACTTCTGTTGGCAAACATATGCCAACAACAAAATCAACAACCAACAGAAAAACAACAGCGCCACTTAAAGCACCGAAACTCCATCCATCCATGCATGCAAGGTACGAAATACAAGGCGAGCCCTAGCGTTAAAGTGTTGCACTTTGTTTTATTTTTGCTGGTTTATTAAAAAGGTAGCGCGTACTGAATGGATGAATGAATGGCATGCAGGTTTAGTGTTGTACGGGTTAACTTTTCCAGCTTGTCCTTGCAACATCAGCATCCTTCGCTTCCATCTCCATCCGTTGCTATCCATTTGGGTACAACTAATGAACTGCATGCGCGCCTTCATGTGTTGGCTCCATCGACGTATGACGCTTCATGTATGAGAGCTTGGTCAACATTAAAAGGCCAATTGATGTTAACCCGGCTCTGTGTTTGCCCAACCCGACCAACAGGTAGTTGGTTAAGTTTGTTTGCCAAAACTGAGCTCCATGACTAGCTGCTTGGTGTCTCTAACCATGCAACTTTTTCTACAGCCGTGCTTTTTTGTTATGTTTTTTATTTATTTTGTTTTTTTTTTTGTTTTTTGTGAATGACCCTTTTTTGCCTTATGTGCTGTGCTGCTGCCACTGCGCTGTGTGCTAATATAATTTGGCACTTTGAGCATTTTGAAAAAAAAAAAAAAATTAAAACTACTCAAAAACTATAAAATTCTAGTGGATGGCCAACAATTTTAATAACTTCAATCTGAAGAGCACCAGTTAATGAAATGTGCTGAAGTTGTATGAGCCACAAATTTTGTTTTAAAGTTAAATTAAAGCCCAATATTTACTATTTATTTCAAGCCTGCTGACGGCAGCAGTTGAGTTGTATTTTTTTTTTATTTAAACTGAGTGTTTAGTCAATATTGTGCCATTTGTTATTTTTAAGATTTTTGGAGCTATGAAAAACCACGAAATTTATTTTTAACTATAATGAAGGTGTAAGTGTTTATAATTGTATTTATTTGTACCGTGGTATTAAAGTCCCTTTCATCAGAAGCACCTCGCTAGTAATAATTCTTATAAGATTTTTAAAAACGATGAAGGAATCAATTGTTTTTATTTAATCTGAAACTCTTTGAATCGACATTGGTTCGCCTGAAGCCTATTTAAAGTAAAAAATATATTTATACCATTGACACAGAAAAATCTCTTTTCGCTTAAGATTCCTGAAAAAATGTCTTTTTCCATTTATATTTATATACATAAATAATTGAAATATTTTATACAAAATAAGTCTTTATATTAAATAAGTCTCGAATCATGCGAGCACGGCATTAAGATGTTGGACCAATTCTTCAAACATATCATCTTGAAACATTCCTGAGTCGCTAATGAGCTCACTGAGCAATGAAAAGTTTACCATTCTTTTTTTCTTATCAACACAAATAAGCAAAAATTTCATTTTCTTTTGAACACGGTTATTTGTTACTGGCGTTGAACACTTTCCTCTGTTTTCCTTTTAATGACCAATTTCATAGGTTCTGTTTTTGAAATACATACGCCATAAAAAATAGTCTCAACAACTAAGTTCTAAAATACAAAGGGTATTTCAAATTAAAAGAATTATCTGTAAAAAAAATTTGTAAATTGCTCTGAGTTCATACATAGAATTGTTAAAGCTGTACCCCGAGATAACAATCGAGATTGCAGTGGGCGTTATTTGACGAATTACAATTATTTATCGCTTCATCCAGAACCAATTTTAGATTTATCGGAATTTGTTTAATCGCCCGTGCCTATCTATGAAATACCTGCATAGTGTATGTCTATGATACAATGGCTGGAACTACAATTAGGCGCTTTACTTATTATTTGTGGTACTACTCTCAGAGGCGTACCGAGGCCATTTTGATTGGGGGTATTAATTTATTTCGGCCGACTGGATACCCTTAAGTCCCGACTTATTTTTAGATACAACATAGTTGAATTATATAAAGTTACTTATCCGTTCGATCAATATAAATAAATGTTAAGAGGTCTTTTTAATCTGAACGGCTAAGAAAAACACTTTGTAATTATTTTTACTAAAAACTTTTTTTAATGATGAAAAAAGAACTTGTGTACATCAAAATATATATAATTAAGTATGTATGTTTTGAATTTTTTTTTTTTTTGTTTATCCTTTTATCTGCTCTGTTAAGCTTTTCGAAATTTGGGCATCATCTTTCGAATCCAAAAAGGTGGCAACGATTTCTCAGCTTTTACAACAGACAACTGAATATTTTTTAGTTCATCTAAACGATATTACTTGAAACTATAAGATTACGTATAATCAGCCAGCTAACCCACATACCTGTTTTTTGCGCCATTTAAAAAAAAAATGAAAAATTACCCTATTTTTTACATTTCTAACTCTCTAAAAAATTCGAGTTTTATCTTTTAATAGATGATTGTAGGAAATAATTTTAGAGATTTATAATAATAAATATAATGCAAAACAGTTTCAGCTCAAACGGCTTTTTTCGTTTATCTTTGGTACCGTTTTAAGAAATCCTGAAATTTTTAACCCGCTTGTAGTAATTCTTTTCAATCTTTTGATCTTATTCAAGTGAAGAATATTCCTTAAAGGCAGTTTTCAGATCGTTCCCTCTATCAAAAAAAATAAAATAAAATAAAAGTATTTCAATATTATCGAATCAGCATTTAAAAATTTATTTTCGTTTTTGTTTTAAAATTCATAGTCTTTAAATGTTAAAAAATAAACAGGGTTTTCAATTTCTTTTAAATTTTTTCTTTTAATTTTTTAAATTAATTAAAAAAATATTGTTTTAAATAAAAAATACAAACTTAATTTTTAAGTATAACATTTAAATATTAATTCTTCTTTTTTTTAAGGTAGCCCATTGCTGCGCAATATTGTCTTAGTTAATAAGATCAACTATGTCCTTTTCCGATGAAAGTATTAATAAGTCATTAATACATGAGTAACTTTGCGTGGTTCTTAAGTAATTTTTAACTAATTTTAATTTGCTGAACCCGATAGAGATTCTACGCCTTCGCATAGATCATACAATACTTCAATTTCCGCTTTCAATTGAAGTGAATCCAACAAACAATTTTTTGGTAACAAATTTATTGATTCTAGAATTCGCTTTTGGGTGAATAGGATTAAAGAGTTCATACAGAGGCTTTATTGTTTCTAAGCAACTGCTTAGTTTATCTCGTATCAGTGAGGTTTTCTTATCCAACACAAGTTTAAATTCTCTTCTATAAAAATAGTTCATCGAAAAATAAGCCTCGTTGGCATTGTTATCATCCAAACGTTTCGGTGCAAGACGACGGCGATGGCGAATTGAGAATTCCTTTTCAGCATCAGCATTAAAAGATTTTAACAATGCAACAGCACTATTAATTAAGTTAACCGTACCTTCAGAGTCCGAATTTATTTTTTCACATGATTTAAGGGTACAAGAAATACATTTCATAGCATCTAAAATATTCATCTCAACGGCTTCAAGAGATTCAGTCAGGAGTTTCATATTTTCCATAAAAACAAGACTTATAATAAAGTCCACAGAAATGAGTTGGTTGGATATCGAAAATGCAGCATTTCGAGCCCACTCGTCAATTTTCTTAGAGCTTTGGGAAATTTCATTTAGAACATCAACAATGACATAAAGCGATGCTTTTATAATAAATGAATTTTGAATGTAGATTTAAAAATGGTGTTTTTTTTGCCATATTCTCGAGTTTAAGTTAAAACGGACCTTATTCCTATAGTTTGACTAAATCCCTTAAATTTATTATTTATTTATTTAGTATAATTGCTTAAACACATTAAACAAAATGTTAAATCTATGATATTAAAGATATTACATCACAGTTCTTGAGCTAAAAAAATTTCTTTAAATATGTTGGCCGATTTCGATCATTAAATTTTTTATTACAAATGTTGGGTATTTCTGGATAAAAAGTTCAATCTCAAAAAGTTCTACAAAAATGTATTAATTAGGTTTTAAAAAGGGAGTAATATGTGTGGCGACTGAGTAAACCTTTGTTCGTTTGGGCTTGTTTTATTCCATTTATTTTTTCAACTTTTTAACAAGGTATTTGTATCAGGGACTGTTAACATAAAGCTATATCCAAAAATTTAAGCATTAATCATAATTTTATTCAAGTTTTTGCTCAGATATAAAAATATTAATCTGAATTTATCTTTTAAATCTTAAATAAAAATCATTAGTGTTTTTTTGGTCAAACAAAAATATCATTTTCGGTTTTATTTTTGGTCAAGGACACGGTTGGACTAAAAATGGTCCATTTTTTCCATTTGGTCCGCTGCTCTCTTTTACATTTCTATGCATTACTATTTCCGTACTTTTTTAACAAAACTTATCGAACTTTTCTGAACTTTTTCTGCATTTTGTCACAAAGGAAAACTGATTCGTTTAGAACAATTCAACGCTGATACGACTTAAAATGTGTTGGCCGACTGAAGTTTTTTTAAGGTAAGACTGAAAGTGAATTGGACGACTGAAGATAGTTTAAGGTACGACTTAAAATAAGTTGGCCGGCTGAAGTTGTTTTTTGTTATGAAAATGGTAATAAAAGGTACGACTGGCTTTGATGCGTTCATAATTATTGTTTATAAAAAATTAATATTTTAAAAAATTTTAGTAAAAAATAACAATTAGGCCGACTCTAAAAAAGTAAGGAGGGTAGTCTACCCCCTTATCCCCCGATAGTTACGCCCCTGACTGCTCATACTATCTTACCTGGCATTGCCTTGGACCCATCTGTACAAAAGTCGATGTAATATTTCCAATTGCGATGGTTTTTTCCGAAAAATATATTTATTTTGTAAAAAATTTCACTTATGTCAAATACGTCCCTGGCATCTGGAATATTTTTAGATTGCTAGAAAATTGCTCATATTACTTTTTTTTTTTTTAAATGGGTTCAGGACATGATATCACTAACTATCAACTCATTTCTAAACTTTCTACCATTTCTAAATTTTTCGAAGGAATCATAAAAAATAAAATATTTTTTCTAGTCAAGCAAAATTTTTGCCCGGAACAGCATGGTTAAATCAGTGGACGTTCTACTGTTATTAACTAATGCCATACACAATACAATACAATCGTAAACTGAGTCGGTTGTTGCACAAATCAAAGCGTGTATGGCTTTGTCAATTGATTGTCAATTGATTGGCAGTTGTCGAGATGGTTGAGGAAAATCAAAAGAATTTATTTTTTTCAAGTTTCCTGGCAACTTTTTCAATTCGATTGTGCTATGTATGGTCAAATCGTTCGATTAGCAGCTGTACACATACATATTTTTAGCTGTCGCTTGTGAAGAAAATTTTACAGTTGTTTCTAAACTAATAACATATATTTTACAGTTGAAAGAAAATCTTTCAATTAAGTTTATACAGTGTGTGGCCGAGAATCAATTCAATTGAAATACTCAATTGACAATTGGATTATATTGTGTTTGGCTTGCATTAGCGATATTTACCAATTACTATATATCTTGGTTTGAACTAGGTATTCAAATTGAAGCAATTATACTGACTTCTCCAAATCGTTTGAATTTGTTAAAAGTGGAATTTTATTCATCCCTTTTAGACTGTTTTAAATTTTATTTAATTGGTAGATACTGCTATGTTTCTATTAATAATGTTAATTCTTAAAAGTTATCCGCGTCTTTGGGTGAACCGCAAGGTAGCACCTTGGTCCTTTATTACACTGTGCAACAGTCAACAAAATAATAGGATTCTGCGATAAAGCTCGATACTATGACGATACTATGAGGTGAGTAAAACCCTAGCTGGGTTGCGCAAGTTTGGCGAACGTTTTCTTGTTATTCCCCTGTATATTGGGGGTCTTAGTGATTTCGAGAAAAAATAGTATCATTAGTTTTTGTTCAACAGCTGCTTCAGATTAGGAGATATCAGTTTACTGTCTGTGGCACAGTTTTAGCTAACAGTCTAGTGAACTTTATTTATAAATTTATTTTTTTACAAACTTTTTTTTTACAGCAAAATTTTTTTGCATTTTTTGGTTTTTTGGTCATAACTTCCGATTTTTCGGTCAAAAATTTTTCCTATACTTTCTTTAGCAAAATTTTAGCCGAAAACAATTTAAAAACACCTGTAAAAAAATTGATGTAATCTGATCGTGTGTACACTACTTAAAAAGCTCGAAAAGACAATTATTTAAGTGAAAAATACCGGATTTTAGGGCTGTTTTCGCAGACTTTTGTCCGTAACTCTTAAACTAAGTAAATTTTCAGGAACATTTTTCGGCTTATTTGTAGCCGGAAAAGTTGTGAACAACTTTTGACAACTTACTTTTTTGTACACATTACTTAAAAAAATTAAAATATAATTTTTTTATTTGAAATAAACATAAGTGGGATATACAATATACAATTTTTATAATGGGAAGTGTTTTCAAAAACCCACTTTTAGTCGTGTAATTTTTGAGATCATTCACCTTTATCAGCAAGGTCTTACAAGTCTTCCCTGCTCGAAAAATCATCATCAGAGTCTTTTTTGTCTTTGTTGTTAGTTATTTGATGTAAAATTGCCAGAAACATAGCAAAAATTATTTGTGTTGCCTTTACACTTTCCTATTTTTTCGCTCGATATTACTTTGTCTCTTCAATACAGTTAACGTACTTTCAATAAATTAATTAGAATCCCTGAGTGTTATTAAGTCTATTAAAACTCTAATGAAGATTTTTCGAGCATTTAAGACTTGTAAGACCTTGCTGATTAAGATAAATTATCCAGCTCTTCCACAATAAAAAGTGTGTGTTTTGTTTCTATGAATATATAGAATATATTTATTGGTTATTCGAGGTTAGCTTAGCAACGGCTCCATAACACATCTATTATCACTTATGTATATGATAAACTGCTAAAACAGCCCTAAAAACCGGTATTTTTCACTTAAAAAATTATTTTTTTAAGCTTTTTAAGTAGTTTTAACACGTTTAGATCACATAAATATGTTCATAAAAGTTGTTTAATTTTTTTCCGGCTACAATTTTGCTAAAGATAGTATGGGCAGCATTTGGATTTCCTTCAATTTATGACCAAAAAAAGCGAAAAAATGCAAAAAAAAAATCGGTACTTTCTTAAAAAAATATTGAAAAAAAAAATATTTATAGAATTTTATTTGTTTGTTCATTAAACAGTTAGCTACAATTTTGCCAAAGACAGTAAACCGATATCTCCATATCTGAAGCAGCTGTTGAACAAAAACTAATGATATTTTTTTTTCTCAAAATCACTAAGACCCCCAATATATCGGGGCCATAAAAAGAAAACGTTCGCTAAACTCGTAAAACCCAGATACAGTTTTACTCACCTCTGGTCTTAGTATCGAGCCTATATCGCAGAATTCTGTTATTATGCCAAAATGTGTTTTTTGTGATATTTCAATGAAGTCATTTAATTGCTCTTCTCATAAATATGTCTAAATGCTTTCACACTACCTTTTCTAAACGCAATAGTCATTAAATTGATCCTCTCATAGATATATCTAAATGCTAGTAAACCTTACTCTTTTTCTGGAACTCCCCTTAAATGTGCTCAATCGATCAAAGATCTTGATGTAATTTTTGACACTAAGTTCACTTTTATTGAACATGTTAGTTTCCTGGTCCCTTAAGTCTACTCGAAATCCCTTCAACAGTAGAAATAGCTCCGACCCTCATTCCTTTAAGTCACTGTTTACTTCCATTGTTAGGTCCAGACTTGAAATTGTATCTTTCATTCGGAATCCGCATTATGCCGTTCACTCATAAACAAAAATCATTGGAACAAATTCAAAAAAGATTCTCAAAATTTGCACTTCGTTCACTATATTGTCATGAGGGCTTGCCACTATATAATGTTAAGTGCTTGCTTCTAGACATAAAAACGTTAGATACACTGAGAAAAGTCCAGTCTATTATTTTTATTTATGACATTATATCGGGTAATATTGACAGCTCGTTAATTTTAATATACCTAGAAGACAGTTGCGGCGTTTTAAATTGTTTGAAGCTAAATTTCATAGGTACACTGAGAAAAAAACCTACTTTAAAATTAAAAAAAAATTTTAAAATAGAAACTTAACTCATTTGCGTTTCTACAAAACCAAATTAAAAAAAAGTTTGTTAAATTTTCAACTATAAACTCATTTCTGTTTTTTATATAATTTTCTCTTATTATTTCCTTCTAATAACAAAAAATTCGTCGCTATTAGAGATTGAATTAAAAAATTATGTACAGTAGAATCATTGAAAATTATTGCCAGCCAACTGAGACCACGATTTTACATTTGAATGTTTGAAAATATTTTTGAATTAGCCTTACAAATATTGAACATAAGATGAGATACGAACTAATTAATTTTTTTGATATTGAAAATTTTTCAAGCCGCAATGAAACGCAAACTTCAGCAAATAAAGTCAAAAAATTGTTATTCGGGGGTCGCTGATCACTAATCGAAAACTCGAAAAAGTTAAAAAATGGCATCGAAAAAATGGCGGTTTAGTTTATTTGTTTTAAATTTAATAACAATATTTTTAAATTATTTTTTAAAACATTTGTTTTAAATATTAAAGTTGTCCCACTAAATTTTTCGCTGAAATAAATGTGTTTAAACTTAAAATTTTAACAATGAAAGTATATTTAAAAACATTGTTTTGAAAACAGTAACTTTTGTTTTAAATTAAACTTTAAAAACATTTGTGTTTAACTTAAATGAAATTGTTTCAAGCTTTATTTCAAAAACAAATTTTTTTTAATATGAACACAATTTCATTTACTTTTAACACATATTTCCCTCAGTGTATTATTATGCTCGCAATGAACCGATTCAAAGAGCTCTATCTTTATATAACGATCTTTCGTCTCGTGTTCTGGTTGATTTTTCATTACCTATGGGATGTTTTAAAGAATTATTAAATAGTTTATTCATAGTTTAATTCTATTTATTGTATTTACTTTGTTACTCAATTTCATTTGTTCACTTTACACTCAAAAATATTTGAGTGCATGTAAATATTACAAATAACTGCGTCCATTCTACGAACTTTATTCGTAGTTTTCAATTACGAATAGGATTTGTAGAATCGACAAATATTAGTACATATTACGAATATTGTTTTCCTACAAAAACAAAAGTTTATTGTACGAATACATTTGTGACATTTACGAATGATTATAATATTTAGTAACGAAACAAAAAAAAATCTGTCTGTCTGAGCTGGAGTTTAAACTTGGTTCTTTAGCGTACGAACCACGCAATCTTCCAGTAGGCCAATCATACAGTTCCTAATATTTTATAGTAGTCTGACAAACCAGGCTCAACGGTTTCGGTTTTGAAATTTTTTAAACTCAATTGATAATTCGTCATTCTACGAATAGTTCGTACTGTCAACCTACGAATGAATTTCGTCAACTAATATGATGTTTCATTCGTAAATAGTACAAAAGCATTAGTAAATATTACAAATGTAATGGAAAAATTTACCAAATTTTTCGTACGAGAAATTTACGAATATTATTATTTATATCATTTGTACAATGCACTAATACAAATTGATTTATGTTTGTTTACGATTGTCATTATTATATAAAACAAATTTACCGACTACATCAGGTATTAGTAACATTTCACGAATGAATTCGTAAAGATATCACAATACAACTACTTTGTATATTGTGCGAATATTTGTAGAATGTACGAATAGTATCTTTACGATTATCATTTGTAGAAATTTTACTAAAAAATGTTTTGAGTGTATTAATCTTAGTCTGTAAGGATCTTTTTCCAATGGTTCAATGGATAAATCTAAATCTATCCGGTACGTTCGCGGAGCCCCCACAAAGGCTTTGCGGAGCTTTTGAGTTCCGCGGAGTAACCTTTGAGAATTGCCGCTCTATACTATGACTCAATTACTACTAAATTTATTTTTAAATAAGAAATTACAAAAAATTTTCCTAAATTTAAGGAAATTTAAATGTAATTCTCAATAACAATAGTAATAGGGAAAAATATTTTTTCTGCATACTCAATCACTTATTCTTTATGATGTCATATAAGATCATATCCAGCAGATATGCATTAATTCACTATTGTAGCGTGAGAATAATATTGTACATAACTTACAATAATGATTGAAATCTCAAAAAACTCTGTCACATTATGAATTCATTATTATGACGAAATCAAATTTAAATGCAGAGTTTAAAAAAAAAATCCATTGAAAAGACTTACAGCATGCAAAAAGTCCATAAAATCTTGTAATGTATTGTCCGATGGACTGGTAAGAATATTTAATCAAACTGTTAAAACTTAATAAAAAATGGCATTTATTTTTTTTTTAAAAATTCTCTCGATTGCTATCGTTTGTGAAATATTAAGCTACATTCATTTCGTTTCTTGACTATGATGAGCTGGTTCTGCTTCAACTTTAATTACACAAGATGGCAGGCATTTCGATGAATATTAAACACATAGCAAAGGTTTTCAAAATCAAAATAAATAATTAAGCCCAGTTGAGAAGCAGTGAAAGTATGCAATTGATATTACTCAGGCCAATCAGTGGATAAATTCTTGCCGCACAAAGCCTTCGATGATGCATGAATGGACAGCCAAAGGTAATCAGCGGTAAAACTAAAAGTTTTAATTTCTTGAAAATTAAAAAAAAATAAAAGCGAATAGTAAAAAAGCAAGCAAAATGAAGGATATTGCTGTGAATATCTTGGTGCAGATGCTTGGCAAATAATTAAAAAAAAAGTCGAACGGAGCTCGGTAGAGCACTTCAATCAAGTTAAAGAATTGAAGAATAAAGTAAAAAAGAAGACTTTCCACAAAAACTAACTCGCAAAGTTCAACTGTGGAGTAGTAGTGAACGGAAATGTTGCCAGGACCAAGGACACTTCTGCGGCAATTTTCGTAGTCTTTCAGACTGAACATTAAGGTGAAACTATTATGCACCATTAGGGCATAATTAAAATTCTCGAGTAGCAAAATCGAAATGAAATTCAAGCAGCAGCAGCACTCAACGAAAGACTCGAGATGTGGCGAGTTCTACTCAAGATATCAAAGTCGGACAAAGACATCGTTGCAGATACGTAGAGCGGAAGTACGTTACGGATTCGGTCATGGAGCAAAGTCATTCAGTCAGTCGTTCAAGTTGGCTGCTGATCAGACAACAACAGCTCAAGTGTAAATTGCAGCTGATAGCAAATTCTACTTTATAGATAGAATGCCACAGAATGGCATGAAAATATTTTGACTTAAATTTTTGTAGAACATTCCGGATGGGCTGTCATTTCGTTTTATGAGTCATTCTTAAGTAGGCATTATCAGACCAGACTTGATACATATGAATGTATGTAGTATAGGTATAGATGCATGAATGCCTTCTATTTGTGTGTTTGAACAGCTGAGCACCTTAAGTACTCCACTTTCAACACCATCATACTCTTTGGCTTTGCGTCAAGGTGAAGTTGAAAACTTTTATTGTTATGTTCAAGCAGCTCGATAACAACGCGTTAAGATGGTGCTTGCTTTTTGCTCCATTCGACAAAAGCGCATTTATTGGTGCAGAAAGTTTTCCCATTGCATCTCTTGATTTCAATATTTATTTAAGTGTTAGTGGTTGTGTGTGTGTGTATGTGTCTGCGTGTGCATGTACCTGTTTGTTTGTGCCTTGAAGCCTCAACCAAATAAATCGCCCTTAGTGTTATTTTTCCTCCCTCGTTTTCATAACTCTTTGCAACTACTTACGAAGTTATAACAAAAACACTTTGAGAATAATACGCTTTGTTGGTTTTAAAAAAGCAATAACAACAACTAAAGAAGTGCTGCCTCTTTATTACTCAAAATGAACTCACAAGGCCGGAAAGTGGTGCCAAGTTGTTGTGAATTTTGTTTTGTTTTTGAGCTCATCAACACTTTAGTAACAAAGTTTAACATTTTATCAGAAAGCAATCATTGTAGGCAACACCAAAAGGCGTCCTCAAAACAGTAGCAAAAAGCGGTAAGAGTTTATAATGCTACAATTTAAAGAGTTTTGGTCCAATTATGCTGAAGAGAAACATTTATAAATGAGGTCTTTGCCCTCATATAATAAAAAAGGATCCGAAAAAATTGCTTGTAATATCGATGTAATATTTGGAGTATTGTGTACATGACATATTGTGTTTTCTAATTGAACTCCGGTACTACCTATATTCATACGTTATGCAAAAACCTTTCTAGTATATGTTTAATTAGGTAATGTTAAAATACATTAAAAATTTCTATACTAAAGAAACTTGAATAAGATACATCAATTAAAATTTTAAATTTGTACTTTAAAACAACAAACGGCAATATTGTTGCGATCCGGGATAAATTCAAAATATGTAGGAACAAAACGGAATTTTTAAAAATATTAAGACTTCAGCCATTCCCATTTAGAAACGTACCTGTCTTATGGCATAAACATATTCAATTTGGGTCAAATTCTGCATGGAGCATAATGTAATAAAAAATTTGGTTTTGAGGAAAAAAGTCTGGCGAGATGTTTGGCGGAATTACAGGACGCACAAAATTGCCAAAATTCATCAAAAATGTTGAAAATCGATTTTTCTTAAAATTTATATCTCAAGCACTTAACCGAATGTTAAGTTTGAACTACCGATGGACTGGCAATTGAAATGATTTTAATCTTAAAATAATTTAGGGAAATTTTTGCTGGTTGGGGTGTTCCATCTTTTGTGGTAAGGTAATTAATTCGAAGCAGTGGTTCGAAGAACGAAATTTAAAAATTAAAAAGAATTTTTCTCTTACAGCTAGCACAATTACTTTTTTTAACAATATAAGGTTGGGACTCAATGGACTTATGAGATATGGATACTTTACCATCTAAGCGAATATTGAAGTTAAAAAATTATTTTAAGATATTAAAATGACCATATCTCATAAACCCCAATCCAGCAAAAAAAGTGCATCCAAACGAAGGTAAAGCGGAAGGGAAAGTTTACCCTTCCATTTCGTAAGTGGAAGAATACCATCCCTTCAACTTTCATACCGGGAAGGCATTCTTTTAGCATATGCATTTCATTGGGAGTAATGCTTTTCTTAGTGTTATCTAGAAGTGCCTCCAGAAATTGTTTAATGGAAGATTTCTTTGATGAGCTCTTCAATAAAAGGATTCTAGTAGGTGTTTTTCAGAAGAACTTTCATTCAATTGAATGAAACAGGTTTTTGTGGTTAAAGGGGTTCAAAAAATCCCATGGGAAATATCCCTATTTCCGATTTTCCCAGCATTTTGGTGTTGGAAATAGGAAGTTGTTGCGTTTTGTTGGGGGTGTAAAAAATCCCAAGGAAAATATCTTAAATATATTTTATAACAATTATATATAATTTTTTTTTTATTAATTCAATTTAAATTCTATTTGAATGTCTTTCAGAAGTAGTTTATGAGAATGCCTCTTGAAAGCACTTCTTGATAAGACTAAGAAGAAGCACAATAGGATTTATAGAAAGTCTTCTGTAAGCAGGGTCGCTGAGAATGCATGCCACATTTCTATCAAAAATTTTGCTGGAATTGAGCCTAATTTTTATATATTTTTGTAATTATATTTAATAAGAAAAAATATGGCATGAGTGAAATAAGTCAGTATGTGAAGAATGACGAAGTGGTGGTGGTAAAATGATGCGACTCGAAGTGTATTAATTGTATAATTGCATCAACAAAATGTGGAAAAGATCCTGTTGGAGAAATAGATCGTTGGTCCTGTAATGAATAATGCCGTTTATCAATAAAAATACAGGTCATAATTTAGGACTACATCTCAAATATGGGTAGTATAGATATTGGTGATCAAATGATGGAGTACTACCGAAAAAAAAATGAAAAAAATGGCCACTGAAATGTTACGTTTTCTTTAAATTTGGCAAATTAAATGCTTGCAAATTTCGCAAATGCATTTTTTTGTTTTCGAGAAATGTATTTTAAATGGCAATTTTATAAGTTGTTCAAAAAAATTAAGATAAGGTTTTATATATTTTTGGCATCAGAAGTGGTAGCGAAGATAATTTTGTGAATTTGGATTCTTAAAATATTTCTGAACGAAACGCTGTCTGAAAGTATTTTTTTGAAACACCAGGTTATGAAAACGATTCCTTTTTGTCTTTCGATTTTTTAAAAAATTTTTCTGCCTAGCATGAAATTTATTATTTCGTCAAACCACTTCATTTCATCATTTACCAAAATGTTAAACTAAAATTTTGAGTTTCTGAGCCTGCCATTCGATGATTTAACAATTGCTTTTAAGATGTGTTTTAAAAAAAGGTAAAAACTTTAAAGGAGATATCTGAAGAATTCAGAAAGCGAAAATTATTTTACCACTTCTGATGCCTGAGATATAAAGCCTTATATTAATTTTTTTCAAAAAGTTGAAAAATTGCGTTCAAGTATACTTTTCTCAAAAAACAGTAAATGCATAGGCAAAAGATGAGCATATTTTAAATACACCAAATACAAGGAAAACGTAAACACTTTAATAAATACTGGGTTTTGTTAATCTAGATCAGTACCATCGATCTGTGTTGGTCGCTTTTTCGTTAGATTCCATGACCCTTGAATTGTCGCATAGTGTAATTTACACCTCATTTCAAGAGTTTGGAATTATTATAAAGACAATATTTGCAAAACTAAAATTTTATTTACCCTATGAAAACTTACATTTATGGATATTTCCAAACTGGCGTTACGGACGATTTGTACGAAGAAATATAAAAAAAGGAATGAAAAAGTCTCACCTTTAAAACGGCTTTTTTTATATTTGCGTAGTAATTAAATAGCACTATATAGTAGGACTTGAAGATATAAGCAAAAATATGTGCTGGCGTTACGTTACAACTAACGAGTGTCCGACCGAATATTCAGTTTTGGAAACCAAAATTAAAATTTTTGCTTAAAGTTTCTTTCATCAGCCATTTATTTCAAATATTTAAGTTTGGTTTAATCAAAATATTTACAACGCGTTAAGCAAAGCAAAAACAATGAATTCGTCTATAACTTATTATATCGTGTAAACGCAAAACATTTTGATTAGTTCTATGCATTCTATACTATCATTTTCGATTTTATCATCTATATTGCTATTTATATTAAATTTTTTTTTAATATAAACTTCTTTTTATTGAACTTTTAGTTGAACTTAGGAACGAGTTCTGTGTGTGTTTTTGAAAAATATGACGTTTGCAAAACTAAATTGAAGCACAAATTCATTGAAAAATAAAGTAGACCAAAAAACAGTTTTATCGGCTAAGTAATCACTTAGTTATTACTTCAGTAATCAATTTTCAGTTATGTAATCGCTTAGTAGTCACTACTCAGCTAAGTTATCGCTTGGTAATTACTTCAGTAATTAGTATTTGGTTATATAATCGCTTAGTAACTGGTACTCGGCTAAGTAGTAACTTGGTAATCGCTTCAGTTATCAGTTTTCAGTTCTTTTATCACTTAGTTATCAGTATTCAGCTAAGTAATGAATTCAGTAATCAGTTTTCGGCTATGTAATCGCTTAGTAATCGGTATTCGGCTAAGTATTCGCTTGCTAATCGCTTCAGTAATCAGTTTTCAGTTATGTTATCACTTAGTAGTAAGTATTCAGCTAAGTAATGACTTCAGCAATCAGTCTTCGGTTATGTTATCGCTTAGTAATCGGTATTCAGCTAAGTAATCGTTTGGTAGTCGCTTTAGTAATCAGTCTTCAGTTATGTAATTACTTAGTAATTAGAATTCAGTTATGTAATCGTTTAGTAATCGGTATTTGTCTAAGTAATCGCTTCAGTAATTTGTATTCGGTTTGGTAATCAGTAATCGATGTGGTAACTGGTTTCTCTGTGAAAGATTCTAAAAAGGGAAGCGAATATAAAAATCACCTTTTTAGAGTCCACCATGGTGTCAAAAAACTTTTTGAAATTCTAACATCAAGACGAAGACGTAAGATGATTACCCCATATCAACCACGGCTAAGAGGTGTGAGTCCATTCCAAAAGAAGAAGTCATATTTTTCTTGATTTTTGAAACTAATAACCGAAAAAAATTCATATCAGAAAATAACTGCTATAAGCCAACCTAAAAAATTATTCCTCAAAAATAAAAGTTATCCGGCAACCAAAAAATATTTTTCTTAAAAAGAAAATTTATTCATAACGAAAAAATTTATGTGTTGAAATTGCCCAACTTTTTCTGTTGTGAAGTCTAGAATAACAATTATTTTCGGTCCCTGGTTATTTTTCCTCTTTCGATTGCTGTCAACAACTTTGGTTAACCCGCCAAAGGACCTTCGGGGAATATGCCTGTCCAAAGCCAGGAATAAGGGGTGATAGTTGGTTATTGGGTGGACAATCTATGGGGTACGACCCATGAATTGATCTCAAAATGAGTTCATTCCTGAGGCACGGCTCTTGAATGTTCATCTGATTTCCGTAAATTTCCTTGAACTTTGGTTGTTGTTGCCAAATCTTGGAGCAAGCATAGTTTTGGTATTAAGTTATCATAATATTGTTATTATAATATGTTTTCAAAGGACGATCAATCCAATATAACTTGAAGAGCGGGGGCAGTCATCCATCAATGATGAGGATACCTGATCTATCGTTTTTCTGCAGACCTTGTTTTATAATTAGGGTTCTATGTAAGACGCATAGAATCCTTGACCCGGATTAAGCCAGTATATTGACCCAGTATAAGCCAACTGGTGTACTACGGCACACGCTTCCTAGTTTTCCGAAGAACCTTTAATTAAGCTAACGAAGTTGCGCAATTAGGATTGTGGTTCTCCCGGTATTAAATTACCGGGAAACCAATGGATATATTAACCTAGTCACGTACAATTCTAGTGACTGAAGGTGTCACAGTCAAATATATTTGTTCTAAGAACTTTTGGTCTGTAGACCTTATTGGTGGAACCTTATTGGTGGAAGCCTGGGCCCGGGTATTGACTGTCGTGAGCTGGTCCTTCGTGGTTCATACGCTCTGGTTGTGGTTAGACAAGGAAGGTCGGTATGAGTTACACTTAGTTCAACTCGGGTTGGTAATTCCCTTAAATTACTAAGAGAATGATGGTAGATATATTCCCGTTTATTTCAAAAAGTAAATGTTAGGAAGGTAAGCAACTACCGGTTCAATATATTGTTATCTTTGGAATTTGAGAACAGGTGACGGGGAAACCTAAACAATCTGAGTTGCGTCCATAAATGGTAGGGGAACCTGATAACATAGCAACAGTTCCATAGTCTTGATGTAGGTCTCGCTTCCTAGTTTTCATGACAAAGATTACCTTCTTTGATCGTGGGGGCAAAGTTGCGTGCCGAAAAATGGGTTAAATTATCGGTATTTATACCGATAATAATCAGTGGTTACACACTGTCTCCACTTACAATATTTGATTACATGCAAACTGTTAAATTGAATTTCATGATATCGAGATTTCATGCTATAATATTTAGGTGGGCACTTCATCTCATGAAATTTCATTTTGGAATTGTTTAATTAAATTAAATTAAATTAAATTAAATTAATAATTTCTTTCATACGCCATTCTATTTTATGTTTTTTTTTACACTTTTAATGCTTTTGCAATATTTTTTGCTTGAAAAGTTCTTAAAAATGCACACACTTACATATTTTACAGAAAAGTGACAGCTCACCTCATGAAATATATCTCAAGAAATATTTCAAGAGATAAATTTCATGATATGAACAATTTCATGATATGATTGGTCTACACTTGAGATATGGTAGGTATATCATGAAATTCAATTTGACAATTCGCATGCAATCAAATATTGTAAGTGGAGACAGTGTGTTATTTAATAACCTAGTCATGTACAATTTTAGTGGCCGAATGTGTCACGGTCATGTATAGAGTCTTATCTAAAGGAATGTTGGGATGGGCTATGAAATTATGGGAACCTTTCTGGTGGATCTTTCGAAGGGGCTTTGGCCGACGTTTTATATTGGTTCCAAGCTTTGGAGCACCGTAGAATTAAGCCTTCACGGCAAGGGTCTACGTTAAACACATAGAGTATTTCTGTAAACAAATTTGGTGTAGTACAACTGCATTCCATTTTAATTGGATTCTTTACAAAAAACTTCACCCGTATTTGCAATTAAAAAAAAAATTAAAAGGACTTAAGTTCTTTGTACCTAACGCCAAAAATATATTGGATTCTGAAAAAATTGAAGATCCGCATAGGTAAAGGAATATAAAATAATAAAGGAAATTGTTCTAAAAGAGTGCTCTAAGATAAAAAATATTTTCACTATTTGACATTTGTGCTACAAATTTTGCGCATTTTTCAATAATCAAACATTTATTAAAAAGTATATTAGCATAGAGATAAATTTTTCAGCACATTTTATAAAAGTATCATAAACTATTATAAAGAAGAGACTTTTCCTAAAATTGCTGCACTTTAATGTTGACCAACTATAAATCATGCAGTTTGAATACCATGATACCATCATGATATAAAACCATAATAAATTAAAATTTATGTTCCATAGGTTGACGATGCGTACGAAATGTCGTCTATGTGGATTATTTAAAATATCATTTAATTAATTGTAGCAAGCACACAAATTAGAATAAGTTATTTTCAAATTCGTTTGTGCAGCGATGCGTTAATTTGAAGCAAAATCATTCAATATATTTCTGTCAAATACAAATAAACCTATCGGTGGTAGTATGCATACATGTATACTTTTGTGCAAAATGCAAGTCGATATACTAACTTGGCTATAATGAGGTAATTTGCATAATTCGGGAATTTTCGGACATTGTATTCATTAATTTAAGCATATATATTAAAATAAGCATATTAAGCATCAATAGTGGAATAAAAGCTATGATTTGCATGATTCAGTATCTACTAATTAATACTTTAAAAAATTTTTGGCTTAAATATTACCAAATGTACTGCTCTAAAGAATTTCGTTCAGTTAACTTTGCTGTTCATAAAAACAACAAAAAACTTTGCAAAATTATACAATTTTTGGCTTGTAAGTTAGAGCCGCTAACGAGATTTCATGCCCTTGCATATGCTGAACAACATTAACAAATTGATTAACAGCAGTCTTTTAGAATTGTAATAAATGTTGTTACTTTAAATTTAATACGCTAATATTTGCGGATTAAAGCCTCCACGGAGTACCGCAAACAACACCGCATGACAAGCATTATGTGTGCAAATACTCGAACACAACCACACACTACACTAATCCATATACGTGCAAACCAATGTGCACTAAAGCACACACATACACATCCACTAACACTAACACCCGCAACCACGTCTATGCCCTCACAAACTTATGCCGGCGAGCACGTATTAATTAAATGCATGAAAAGGATTTTATTGGTCGACCCATAAAATCAGTATATCGGATATATATTAATATATATATTGGATTTCAAATGAATTTAAATTATTTTATTGCATCTGTTGCCAGGAAAATTCTTTCATCCATCCATACGATGCAATTTGGCTGTATTTTTTGGCACGCGCCAATTTTTCCTTTTTTTAGATTTAATGCAACATTTGCCATTGCAGCTAAATTTAATGCAGTTAATATGGCTTGTTGTTGATGTTATTGTAATTGTTTGTTGTAATTACAGCAGATAATTTGCGCTGTTGTAGACAATGTAATTACAGTTAGGTCACAATGAAAAAAAAAAATAACAAGCAAACAAAATCAAAAAACAACAAAAATAATTTAAACATTTATTTGCGCTCGATTCATAGATAGCATGCTATTATGGATAGTGCATGGTGCATGTAGACTATGGGTGCATGTGTATGTGTGTTGCTAATAAATTTGTTTCTGCTACTAGTTATGTGAATATATTTTAATAAATAATAGATAAAATTTAAAGCCAATTTAAAGTGAAGAGAAGTTATAGAGAACAAGAGGTATGGTGGGTGGCCAAGTGTTGTGACCTTGAAATATTTTTAAACACTATTTTTACAACGACCGAAAGGTGTTATTTTACAATTATTTTAGAGGAAAATAATATCGTTGAATTCATTTAGTTACAATCATAAGTTACAATCTTATTAGTGCGCAAAGGTACTCAAAATCGGCTTTTAGTTAGTAAGTCAAGATTATGGGTGTGTTTGTTAAATGTCACTAACAGATTCTTGTTTTACTCGACAAGACCTATAGGGAAAATAGTATCACTTTCCAGGTATTTTGGACTGTCGCATCATATTATTAACCTTAGAAAAATGTTATGTAAATATTAAAAAAATGTCTTTTGACACCTCTGAATGTTGTTTCAAAAACAAGAATATTGGAAATTTTTGACAGTTAATTGTGATATATTTTTTTATTTATATTTAGAAATAATGGAAATTGTTTTAGCCTAAACTGAGGGAAAAAATAAGCAGTCAGTACTTTTAGAGACGTCTTTGTAAGACTTATGTAATGAATTTTGTATGGAAATACAACGAGAGCTGAATACACTGCTTATTGTTAGGCTGCGTTCATAGTGGACGCTTTGGTTGAAGCTGAAGCATAAAGCTGCTTTGTCGAGTTTTTTGGGTTACTTTGTGAAGCTTATTCAACGCTGCACAAAGTGGCTTATTTAGCTTTTTAGTGTTCATAGTGCGCACTTTATGCTTGTGGCTGACTAATGCTTTGTTTTTATTTGTTTCTTTGGAAATATGCCCTCCATTGCGTTTTTCGGTAGGAATATATAACCGATAAGAATATAATACTATCCGTTGTAATTAAATTGAGTACAAACAAGTTTTGTGTTTAGTTCACTATGGTTTAAAATTTATTACAACTTGGACTGAGGTTTTACTCAAAATCAGGTTTTACAATTTAAACCCATGCGGGAATATAACTTGCGGGAATAAAAATAAAATAAAAAATAAAAATAAAAAAAGGAAATACGGAAACAGACCAATTATGTTATTTTCATGCATTTGAACTTCGTAAAGTCGTACTGAACTGGCATTTAACTGAACTGGTAGTAGTATTTTTCCCGAGTCTTATGAAATATCAATAACTAAAGTAAGTGATACATATAAAATCTGCTTTTTTTTAAACATCCAATTTCGGTTTGCATACAATGCAGATTTGGATGTTGATAAAAAAGGCACATAATTTAATATGTAAGATATATATACATATATATATTAGGGCGGGTTGATTTAAAAATCGCCCATTGCTCAGTGAAAATCGTATTCTAGGGATCTACCCGAATTCTAATGCCCCAACTTTTGACTTTTGTCCCGTAGGGTCAAATTTTGAAAAATTCCTCTTTGACCCATTTAGAGTGCCCCAATCGAGTCCAGATGTATGACCGACCCCCACTAACTTTGGAGGGCCGATCCACCCATGCCAGTGGCGACCCCATTTCGCTGATTTTTTCATGTAAAGTGACAAAAATGGTGATTTTTTAAATGTTTGTATGGGGAACACCTTAGGGGGGTTCCAGGGGGTGTGTCACTGGCATGGGTGGATCCAAAGTAAGTGGAGATCGGTCGTACATTTGGACTAGATTGGGGCACTCTAAATGGGTCAAAGAGGGATTTTTCAAAGTTTGACCCTACGGGAAAAAAGTCAAAAGTTGGGTCTTTGACCCATTTAGAGTGCCTCAATCGAGTCCAAATGTATGACCGACCCCCACATTTTCACTGAACAATGGGCGATTTTATTACCTCCCCACAAATCGACCCGACCTACTATATCTTATATATAAAAATGGATGTATGTATGTGGGTATGTGGGTATGTGGGTATGTGGGTATGTGGGTATGTGGGTATGTGGCTATATCACGTATAGACTCCAAAACCGCTGAACCGATCTTTATGAAATTTTCATAGAAAATAAAGCCACATCTTGAGAGTGTTCCTGTGAGGTTTGGTAACGATTGGAGAAGGGGGCGTGGTACCTCCCATACAAGCCAAATTTGCTCCATCGATCACAAACCAAAAAAGGATATATATCAGGCGGTTTCAATCGTAAAAAACTAAGATTTGGTAATTTTGTTCAGATGGTTACTGTCGGTAACTGTACAAAAAATGGGCGTGGTCGTAAAATAAATACGCCCACTTTTTTGAAATCATGGCAATTCCAGAGTTCTATACACTTTTACAGTGAAACTTACTGTATAGGTGCTCCAAGAGGCGGTCACTATATATAAATGTTTTCACGCCCACTTTTACCGCCCACAAATCAATGTCTATATATATAAAAAGCAAAACGATGTGTGTCTGGCTGTGTGATGTCTATAGACTCCAAAACTACTAAACCGATTGACCTGAAATTTTGGCAGCCGATTTGTTTCAGGTACGAGATGGTTGAGGGGAAAAATGTGCCACACCCCCCCTTTTACCGCCCCCAAATCAATAAAATTTATATATTTCAGTCAGTTTGGGTCGTATAAGGCTAAAATTTTGCAATTTAGTATGTACGGTTACTGTCGATAACTGTACTTAAAATGGGTTTCCACGCCCCCTTTTAACGCCCACAAAAAAATGAAAATGCTTTATTTCAGACGGTTTTGGTCGTATAAGACTTAAATTTGGTACTTTGGTTTGTGTAGTTACTGACAGTAACTGTACGAAAAATTGGTTTCCACGCCCCCTTTTTGCGCCCACAAATCAGTGAAAATGCTATATTTCAAGCAGTTTTGGCCGTATGAGACTAACATGTGATACCTAAGTTTGTATTGCTACTTTCGGCAACTGAACTAAAAAAAGGCGTCATCGCTATATAGCCACACTCACACCCACTTTTTGAGAAATCATTAAAATTGACTACTGGGTCTATTGAGCTAATATGTTGCTTTAGTTTGTACGGTTACTGTCAGCAACTGTACTAAAAATTGGTTTCACGCCCCCCTTTGTATCGTGTTGGACAAACATTTTGTAATTCAGTTCATATGGTTACTCTCGGCAAGTGCACTAAAAATAGGCCAGTCCCACTTTAGTTAAACTCATTTTTCAGGGAGTTAGCGTCGAGTGAAGTAAAGTGCGCCAAGCTTAACCTAAATTGAGCTGAAATTTGGGCAGTCGATTTGTTTCGATTACGAGATGGTTCAAGGGAAATATTTTCCAGCACCCCTTTTTACTGCTTGCAAAACAACAAAAATGCTATATTTCGCACGGTTTTGATCGTATTAGACTAAAATTTGGTTATTTAGTGCATATGGCTACTTTCGGCAGCTATACTGGAAATGGTGAATATATTTTGCATTTCTTGGCATTTTCGTATATGGCAGTAAGGTGGTCTGTGGCAGAACAATGTCTGCCGAGGAGAGTGAGTGTTCCTGTGAGGTTTGGTAACGTTTGGACGAGGGGGCGTGGTACCTCCCATACAAGCCAAATTTGCGCTATCGACCACAAATCAAATAAAGGATATATATCAGACGGTTTCGATCGTAAAAACTAAGATTTAGTAATTTTGTTCAGATAGTTACTGTCAGTAACTGTACAAAAAATGGGCGTGGTCGCATTAAACATACGCCCACTTTTTCGAAATAATGGCAATTCCGGAGTTCTACACATTTTTATAGTGAAACTTGCTGTGCAGGTGCTTCAAGAGGCAGTCACTATACATAAATGTTTTCACGCCCACTTTTACCGCCCACAAATCAATATCTGTATATATAAAAATGAATCGTGATTTGTTCGGATGCTTAAAACTTGAAAAGGACTGGACCAAATTGGATACTTCCTTTTACTGGTTTGTTCGTAACTGCTACGCAAAGGTTTAGGAAAAAAGTAATGCCACACCCCTTTTATCGCCCACAAATCAATAAAAATGCTATATTAAAGACGGTTTTGGTCGTATTAAATTAAAATTTGGTAAATAAGTTCTTATGATGACGGTCATTAACTTAAATAAAAACGGGCGTTGTCACATTTCATCTACGCCTACTTTTGGAAATATCACAATACTTCGAAACTATTGGTCCAATTGAGCTCAAAATTTTGTAAGTGGTTTTGCTTTGAGTACGAGATGGTTTCAGAAGAAATGCCACACCTTCTTTTACCTCCCATAAATATAAAAACAATTTGTGTTATCGATTAGCTTTAGAGTTATGGGTTGCACAGCTTAGAAATTCGGTATTCGACCACAATTTAGACGTACCGTTTCAGTGATAAAATTTTATGGGAGTTGGACAAGGAGGAGGAGCACCTCTCATACAACCCAAATTGGTGATATCGAATAGCTTTGAAGTTATAGAAATTCAGCTTTGTAATTCAGTTTTTGACCTCAATTTACACATGCAGTTTCAATTAACCCAAATTAAAGATATCAAGCGACCTATAATCTTTGGGATTATAGGTCGCACAGTTTTTGAATTCAGTATTGGACCTGAAATTTTATGGGTGTAGGGAAAAGGGGAGTGGCACCTCCCATACAACCCAAATTTGTGTTATCGAATAGTTTTGGAGTTATATGTCGAACAGTTTTGGTATTCGGTATTTGACCTCAATTTAGACATGCTGTTTAACTGATTACGTTCTATGAGGGGTGATCAAGAGGGCGTGGCACTTCCTATACAACCCAAAATTGTTATATCGAATAGCTTTGTGGATATAGGTCGCACAGTCTCGGAATTCAGTATTTGACCTCAATTTAGACATGCTGTTTAACTGATAACATTTTATGGGCGTTTGACAAGGGAGAGTGGCAGCAACGCGCCACTCAGCTAGTTTCAGGTTTCAGCTAGTTCTCAGCTAGGTTTCAGCTAGTATGTATATATTAGAGCACCCATGACATATGTAATGTGCAAAAGTGTTATTTTCTTCGCTCCCCGCGCATTTTCGTAGATAGCTAGACTAAAAAAAAATCTGCAAAAAAAAAACCAGTTGCGTCTAGTGGTAAAATGCCAGTCGCATTTAACTTAAAGCCTCAAAAACAAACTTTAAAAAGTTCAAAATTTTTTTGATCTGTTACTCTTTTAAAAAGTGTTAAAAGTAGTTGGTGATTGGGACTTTAAATGACCAACTCTTGACCAACTTGTATTATTTGTGGTTAAAATCAACATTTTAAGACAAGATTTTTGAAATTTTTTGAGCACCTTTTTAGCAAAAACGGTTGCCATTATGGTTTTCGTACGGATAAAATCATGTGCTTTATTTCATAATAGAGATATAAAATATTTATATTTAGCGCCGATAACGCTGCTCAAAGTAAGAATATATAAAACAATAACTAAAAACATTGATACAAAAAAATTATATTATTACAGATCAAAACAATTTTGAACTTTTTTAAAGTGTGTTTTGAGGCTTTAAGTCAAATGCGACTGGCATTTTACCACTAGATGCACCCGGTTTTTTTTTTGCAGATCATATTTTTTAGTCTAGTTCTTTACTAAAATGCGCGGGGAGCGAAGAAAATAACACTTTTGCACATAAAAAATATAAATTGATGCTTTTGCGGAAACCGTTCAAGCCTGGTTTTGCCGCTGTTCGGCCAAAAAGTTCTGAAAATGTTCTTTTTGCGACCGCCGACTTAACTTTAAAACGGTTTCTGTTTATCAATGTTTAGGCGCTGCACGACCACTGTTCGACCGCTGTCGACCCTTGTTCAGCCTTGGTTTAAATTTTTTTACTTGGAACCGTATAAATAAAAACAAGACGTTATAGCAAAAACTTAATTATAGTTAGAGTCAGCAAGCTAAGATCTCATTTAATGTAAAATTGTACAGCAAATCACTACACGTAAATCAAAAAATTTTTTTGTATATATTTTTTATTCTAAGTTATCACTACTGAAAGAGTATGCCCTCTTTTAAATAGTTTTATTTTTTTAATAATTTATACTTTTTTTAATAATTCAATATGGACTTTACTTTTTGTCCTATTTTGTAGGAAATTTTCTTCGTAGTCTTATCATTTGATCTAACCAATACAACTTAATATAAACCTTGTTCGGATTTATCTACATTAAAGGTCAACATCGATTAATGCACGCCATTGAACTGCTCTCATTCTACGATAACTACAACTTCGTCAACTCAAACGTACACGTAACAGCTTACACTGTAGATGGTCAAACAAAATACCTACATACGTCAAACTTTCAATTATCCAAACTTAGTTGACTAGCTAGCTGCATTCCAAGAATTGGCCAAGTGCATTTAATTAATTATTTTGTATCTAACTCCGGGCCGAAAACTATTATTTTACTGTAATTGAGGACTATTGATTATATTGTTCTTATATAAAAGGTCGGACGAAGTGTACTGATGTGTGCAAAATTTGCATAACCTACAACAACAACAATCAGCAAAAACAATTAAACACAACCAAACCTCATATTACAAATTTAAAGCTTAAATCGATCAAAAGATATTTTGTTTAAAATAGTCCAGTGGATTTAGACAAAGTTACCCAATTCAACCGCACTGCTAGTGCTGCTGCATAATGGCCAACACAACAGAGCTTGTGTGATTAGCTAACAACAAGCAGTATTTAACTGGATTTGCCACAAAATTCAATTCCAAAATACTGCATAATTTATATACATATTTATAATATGCATTCATTTGCAACACTTTGAAAGAATTTTAAACAATTATTTTTCCATACAAACTTATAATTATTCATTATTAAATATTATATAAAATTAAATACTGCTGCCAGGAGCGCATTGACACATTTACTTGATGGAGCTCAGTTTTGTCATGGTGACATAAATAGCATAACATTTAAAAGGAACAGTTTGATTATAACGCCTGCACAAGCAATCTACCTTAAAGTCTTATACAAAGAATACGTATAAAGCTTTCAACCAATCAAAGACATGATTTTTTGATCACATTCTTCAAAATTGAATGTCCGATTTTAAATTTTACGTTTAGTTATGTCACAAAAACTTTTTCTTCAATAAATATTTAGAAAAAGTTCTGTAAATATAAATTTTAATGCACAAATACACAAACACATTAATTTTTTTTTAAATTTTTAGCAATCTTTAAAAACAAATTATCCTGCAGAATCTATTTTCTCTGTGTTAATTGAAGAGCTACAATTATGCGTTAATTAGATACCAGCTATGTTAAGCAACCAAATATTTTAATAATAAGTCAGATAATATTTTCAGATTAGAAATATTTATTTTTTCAAAATTTAAAAACGAAATTTATTTAATTTAATATTAAAAAAAGCAAAAAGCGCCTCTAGTTGTACTTCAATGGACATTTTCTTTTTCGTCAAATTCTGCTACAAATATTTTTAGTACTTGATTTAACTGGGATCACGCCTGATTACCTATTTTAAGTTGTCTATTAAGTTGTGCAAATACTTAATAAGTTGTACAAATTTATACATTGAGCAAATGTGATTGAGCAATCAGTATGAAAATAATTTTTTAAACTTAAGAAACATATCGCCCTTTTTTTTGTCACTGTGCTCATGTTCAGCTGCGGTGCTGTTTGCGACAAACAATTTGAGAAAATAATTAAAAATGCCTTGGGGAGAGGTTTCTTATCCTTAAGCAAGCCTTTAGAATATTTTTGCAGCATGAAATCATGCAAATAAAAGAAGATCCATGAGCGTAATTTTTTTTCATTTCTTTTATTTCTTAGTGTCGACAAAGAATGAAAGATTGCAACAATTGCATATTTTTATATTTTTTTACTTTTTTGTTTTATCCCGAGGTTGTGAAATTCTTTGCGTTTTTATTATTATCATTTTTATGCATTTGAGTGGAAAAGTTTTTTGTTTAATTCTGGCAACATTGTCAGGCGTGGCAGCGCGGAATTGCACAAATTTCGTGCCACTAACATAAACAGGCATGTTGATAAACACTCACACACACTTAAACACACAACCACAAAAACGCACACTTTCAGCACTCAGTCCAAAGCAAGGAGGCTAGCTCAATGATTACGAAATTTCCTTTTCGTATTTCCGCAGCTAGAACCAAGGATATTCCAACGAAATGACAGGAAATTTTCACAACAACGTTTGCTGTGGCAGCATTGTTGTTAATGTTGTTGGTGCTGCTCTTATTTAATCTCCTAAGCTTGAGCGCTGTGGACCTTCAAGACCGTACTTTGCTCGACCACAAAAATTTATTTGTACGAGCATCTCACATACAACACTCAAACGGAAGCGGAAATCGCCTTATGATGAGTGCGCTGTTGGCGCTTAAAAAACAAAAAAATAGAAAATAAACGTTTATTCAAAATTCAATCTGTTTTATGCGCCCACAAAAACGGTGTCCCATAAAAGCAAGGCGCACAATAAGTGTTTGAAAAAGTAACAGAAGCAAAACACGAAAACAACTACGACGACAAACGACACACAGCAAAGGATGTAAATTTGACAACCTCTTTTTAGGACGCCTACTTGGGCCAACAGGTTTTAATTTTATGTTGTAACTTTTGTAGCCAAATAAAGTAAATTGATAAAAAGGCATAACATTATGCTTTAGGCACATTTTAAAAATGAATTTTCATTATTTGTCTGCAATTTCGCTATATTTTGAAGATGTCCTTAAAAATGGTGGTGCGCGTGTGTGGGTTGTTCCGTTGTGTTTTATGTTATTTTAAACGTTATTTAAGCCGCTCGCTCCTACAGCTTGCTGCTTGCCATAAAGCTAACTTTTTAAGTACAACATTTTATGAGCTAGCAGCAACACTATAAAGTAGTAGAAAGAGCGTTGAAAGGAGTAACGTATAAATAGTATTTTTAAGTAGAGACTTTAGTACAAACGAGTTGCAGGGTTAAAATTTGCTTTTACCATCGCAGCGCGACAAAATGGCAGTGCAATATGTTGAAAGAGACACAAGCAAGAAACTTACATAATACATAAAAAAATTAGTAAGAAATTATCTTTAACTTGACCGAAGATAAAATAGCCAACGGTCTTGTTTTAGTTTATTCAAATTCTTAAATGTGTTATTATTTTGATGACGTCACTTTTATAAGGGGTGATTTTTATAAAAATACTAGCTGAAACCCGGAGCGTTGTTGCCACGCTCCCTTGCATGTGTAAATTGAGGTCGAATACTGAATTTCGATGCTGTGCGACCTATAAATTTAAAGCTGTTAGATATCCCAAATTTGGGTTGTATGGGAGGTGTAATGCCCCCTTGACCAACGCCCATTATATGTGATCAATGAAACTGAATGTGTAAATTAAGGTCGAATACGGAACTCCGACTCTGTGCGACCTATAACTCCAAAGCAATTCGATATCGCAAATTTGGGTCAAATAAGAGGTCCCTTGGCAAACGCCCATAAAATTTAATCTCATTGATTGAATATTTTTAATTTAAATTTTAATTCATTGAATGGCATGTGTACATTTAGGTCGAATGCTGAGTTCCGACGCTGTGCGACAAATAACTCAGAAGCTATTCGATAACGCAAATTTGGGTTGTATGGGAGGTGTCACTCTCCCTTGTCCAACGCCCAAAAAAATGTTACCAATGAAAGTGCATGTGTAAATTCGGATCGAATACTGAAGTCCGACGCTGTGGGACCTATAATTCCAAAACTATTCGGTAGCGCAAATCTGGGTTGTATGGGAGATGCCAGTCCTCCTTTTCTTACGCCCATAAAATGTTATTAAAGAAACTGCATGCATGAATTGATGTCGAATACTGAATTCTGACGCTGTGTTACCCATAACTTTAAAGCTATTCGATTTTGCATGTGTGGTTTGTACTTGTCCAACGCCATAAAATGTTTTCAGTAAAACTGCATATGTAAATTTAGGTCGATTATTGAATTTCGATACTGTACGACCTATAACTTCAAAGCTATTCGATAGCGCAAATTTTGGTTGTATGGGGGGAGGTGAAACTCCACCGTTTTCAACGCCCATAAAATATTATTAATGAAACTGCATGCATAAATTGATGTCGAATACTGATAGGCTTATTACGGTTCACAGCAATAAACTGCTGTGTCTTCTTACGAGTAGACACAACAGTCAAGAAGACACAACAGTTTCGAACTATTATGGTTCAAAACAATACTTTGTTGTCACGTTTGATTGTGGGACGTATGTAGAATTCGTTGCTTGACTGGTCCAGGATTGCTTCGGAGAAAAGTAAAAACGTACTCTTTAAAAAGTATTTTTTTAAATAGCAAAAAGTACTATCTTGATAAGAATTTTTTTGCGATATGAAAAGGAAATATTGTGAGCCCATATCTAAGCCCGTTAATTTCAACTGGCGTTAAAAATAGGATTAAATCTAGTATAATGAAATAACGGGATTTTCAAATGTTTTTAAGTACAAGGAAGCATTTTTTACTAAGATTATAATGGTGTTGAAAAAAAATCCTGCTTCCTGGGAACACGGACCCTTTTTATAGTAGCAACCTGAGAACTGCACAAGCCTACTTGAAGTCTATTTCAAGTACTTGCTTGAAATACAAGTTCAAACTGGCTTGAACTTGATAATTTTGAATCAAGTATAGCTTGTAATTGAATATAAATAAGCCCACGACAACTTGCGACTTGCAAGTATGCTACCTTACAAGCGAATAGCACGAAATTTCAAGTAAAGGACATATTATTAGGTGGCAACCCTATTATTTCAAAATGTTATAATTTTGAAATTCTGACAACGGATTCAGATTCAGCGACCCATTTTTGGTGTACCATTTTTTTTTCCAGCCCCGAATTCATAAAAATACAAAAAACTAAGGTGGCAACCCCATCCACCATCTTGAATTTTAAAATGTTGTCCTTAGATTAGAAATCAGCGAACCCTTAACACTGATAAATGACGTTTAAAATTCTTAAAAAGACATATTATTAGGTGGCAACCCTATTATTTCAAAATTTTATAATTTTGAAATTTTGACAACGGATTCGGATTCAGCGACCCCTTAACACTGATAAATGATGTGTGATGTGTGATGATCTTAAAAATACATTTTATTAGGTGGCAATACTGTGGTAAAAATTTAGGTGTCAACCCTAACCTTCATCTTAAATTTTAAAACTGTGAGATAATATTCGAAATAAAATCTGTTGTCAGAATTTCAAAATTACAAGAATTCGCAAAAGTAAAAAAAAATCCAGGTGGCAACTCTATCCGCCATCTTAAATTTTAAAGTTTGACATCATTTTCGAAATCATTTACCCCTTAAACTTCCAACCACGTAGTTCATAGAATCCTTAAAAGTCCTATTACGCTTAAGCTCTCTCTAAACAAGCTCATTGAATTTTTTGTATACTTGCTTCAATTGGATACTTCAATTTGTATTTGTTGCCTTCAATTTCAAGCTTTTCAAGCTTTTTGCCAAAGGCATCAAGCTTTCCTTTACTTGAAACTTCGTGCCGTTCGCTTGTAAGCTAGCATACTTGCAAGTCGCAAGATGCCGTAGGCTTATTTATATTCAATTACAAGCTATACTTGATTCAAAATTATCAAGCTCAAGCTAGCTTGAACTTGTATTTCAAGCAAGTACTTGAAATAAACTTCCAGGTAGGCTTGTGCAGTTCTCTGATGCCAATAGCATAACTATAATTTAAGAATTATGGCAAATTTAAAATACATCTTGTTTTTAGTTTAAAACTCCTCTCCCGGCATTTCTTCACTAATAAAATAAAATAGCACTTCTTTCTATCATAAATATTCCAAAATAATAAAAAGGTAGCATCGCAGAAATTTTTGTACTCTAAAAAAAACGTAATCTAATTAGTACGTTTCGATGCAACTGCGAACTGGTCACTGTCAAAATAAAAAAGTAAACAAACAAACAATTTCGATTTCAATTGCTAAATTCAATATAATTCTGTTCACAAGGAGACGTATTATCAATTTTCTGTGAAATTTTTATAATTAATAAAGAAAAACGCAATTTTAAATAAAATTTTCATTTTTAATCTATTTCGTTTCTTCAACACAACACCAAATTAGCTGTCTTCAAAATTTGGCAGATAACAAGACAATAAAGCACAACTGCTGTGTTGCGTAGTAAGTGTATTGAAGACACAGCATTGTTGACAGACAACAGTGGAATGTATTCAGTTGCTTTGTTGTCTACCGTAATAGAAATTTACACATTGAAGACAGCAATTACTGTTGTGTTGTGATCCGTAATAGGGCTATGAATTCCGGTGCTGTGTGACCTGTTACTCCAAAACTATTCGATATCGCAAGTTTTGGTTGAATTGGACGTTCCACTCCCCCTTGTTTAACTCCCATAAAATGTCATCAGTGGAACGACGTGTGTAAATTGTGGTTGAATATCGAATTTATAGGCTGTGTGACCCATAACTCCAAAGCAATTTGATGTCGCGAATTTTTTATATATATGTGGGCGGTATAAGGGGGTGTGGCAATATTTGCCACACCATCTCGTACTCGAAACAAATCCACGACCAAAATTTTAGCTCGATCGGAACAGTAATTTCGAAGTCTCTTTATCATTTCTTAAAAGTAAGCGTAGCTATAGTGGGACCACGCCCATTTTAAGTATAGTTACCGATAGTGATCATACAAACTAAATACCAAATGTAAGTCTAATACGACAAAAATTGTCTTAAATATAGCATTTTTTTTGATTTGTGGGCGGTAAAAGGGGTTGTGGCAATTTTTAAATATGCCTATATTGTTTGCGTAAGTGCAAGCAATAAGTTGACAAAGTTTTATCGCAATCGGATGAACGGTATTGCAGCGCATAGCGAACGAACAAACAAAAAAACAAACGAACAAAAAAACAAACAAACAAAAATTCATTTTTATATATTAGATTTCACATTTAGAACTCAGAGTTCGTTTTCTTTATTAAAGCTTATGAGCACAATAACCGCTTTAAACATTTTTTTTTTCATTTATAAAGGTTGTACTATTATGATGTCGTGATTATGACTTTTTATGGGAGGTGGGCGGAATTTGTAGTTTTTTCCCCCAATTTCCTAGCATCGAATGCATAGTAAAGATTAAAACTTATTTGGAAAATTTGAAGCCATTGTACTCAATTTTGTGATATTTAGGGATATTTTTTGTTTTCAAAAAATGTCTGTGTATGGGAGGTAGACGTGGTTTGCATTCGATTTGTAAAATTTTTTTACTAAAAGTGCATATTTAGGGTTAAAGCTTTACTGTTTTTGTAAAGTAACTTTGTATGGAAGGAAGGCGTGGTTTTAATCTGATTTGAATCATTGTCGATTTTAGTCTTTATTTTGGAATAAAAACGTTTTATCTGTGTCGATGATCAATAACAACATAAGTCTGATTTCAAAGTTTCGAGAAATCTTACTTCAAAGTTATCAATCGCCATATAAGTTATATGCAAAGGTTTTTTGTTTTTGTGTCATAACTTTAGATAAGGTCATGCGTCAGGCGTGGAAGACCGCTACAGCAATAACTCAGATCTGCTTTAAGTCAACTTAAGCTGTTATTGCTTATCGACACAGATATATTGAGTTTCGTAACGATAGCTCTAAAATTATTTTAATTTTTTTTTTGTGATTTTATATGATTTAAATACAAATTCTAAATGTTTGATAGTTTAAATCATACTTGATTTCAAATACAAATTCTAGTTGTTTGATAGTTTAAAATCGTTTATTGAGCTTTAGGTCAAAGTTATTGTTCTAACGAATCTTTCCAAAGAAACAACAACAACGTTTTTTCAATATGAAAAGTAAAAAATCACTATCTGATTTTATTGCAATTTCGGCCCTGGTTAAGGCTTCATCAGAAATCTTTGTGATACACCGTGTAAGCGCACACTAGCGAACTGCACCGCAGAGGCGATGAGATTTTAAGTGTCAATTTCTCAGTTTTTCTCCCATTTCATATTCTCACATTTGTTGTTGTATTTTTGCTTTACTTTAGTCTTCATGCTTATGTTATCCTTTTATTTATTTATTTGCAAATAATGTTGGCATTTAAGACTTAAGTCTTTTGCACGTCGCATTTTCAGAATAGATAACAACAAAACATTACTTAAATAATAAACTATTTAAAATTTTAAAGCTAAGAATATTAACATAAATAACAAAAAATTACAACTTAATATATGATAACAATGATTTATTTTATTTGGGATCATGTTGACATATAAGAATTTTTTATAAGGTATTTAAAGACAGCTATTAAAACTAATAACTATTTTTTTTAAAAAGATAAATTTACTTATGGAATTATCGATTTACGGATAATAGATGTTAATGCTAACTGAATATGAGATAAGAGGTTATGATAGAGCTTAGACTAAAAATTGAGTTAAATAAAGTTAAGAAAAATATCTGAGTATCAATTGCTGAAAGGCTATCTGTTCCAGACTAATTTTATATAGTTGGGCAGCGAATTTTACAGCCTTATTGCGCAAACAAAAAGTCTACTTAATGCTTTTTAATTTAAACACGGTATTAACAGATTCAGACTTCTACTTGACCTGCAGAACTGAAGTCTTGCAAAGAGATATCGTGGACATTGTGAGTAGATTATTTTGTGCAAGAATATTCAATTTCTTGCTTCAAAAATATTGTTCAGGCTACGGCCAAGTATTTGGAGGGAAAATGACGAGACATAGTCATGTATTTGCAGACCACAGACAAAGCGAGCGGCATTATTCAAGGCAACTAACAGTTTATGAGAGGATTTTGAGTCCAGCTTTCTATACACAACTTCAGAGTATGTAATTATTGGCATTAAAATTTGCAGGAAAAGCTTACGTTTTGTTTCGGTGGGAACAAACAGTGCTGTCATTCTTAAGTTTCTTAATACATAGTAGACCTTACTTACACACATCTTTATATGATCCTAGCAGGTAAGAGATGAATTCAAAATAAAACCAAGGTTTTTGCTTTTCTTACAACTTTTAACTCAGCATCATTTAGAATAATCGGAGAAAACTCTAGATTGAAGAATGGTGTTTTGGAAATTGGCAAGACACATGATTTTGAGGGATTGAGTGCAAGCATATTTTCCCTAGCCCATTCCGATACTAATTTTAAATCATAATTAACTCTTGCGCACAAATTCTCAACAAGTCCTGTGGGTCTTGACAAATATAACTGCAAGTCATCAGCATAACCATGCATAGATCAGGGTTAATAAATGACTTTATCATTTTGGTATACAAATTTTGAAAAAATTGTGCTAAATGAAAAAAAAGTATGGAATAAATTTTGTTTGCTCCATGCATACTGCGATAACTTGGCGTTAACTTGAAGGCGTGGAAGGTATAGAAAAGTACATATATATTCTTGATCAGCATTACCTCCTGAGCCGATTTTGCTAGGTCAGTCTGCCGACACGATTAGAGCCGCAATTTTAAAGCTATAGAGGAACTTCGGGTATTGTGGTATAGATATTTGTATTCTGCGATTTGTGAAAAAACTATAAGTGTGTTCTTCGTCAAATGTTATTTGTTTGGATGCTTGAAGTATTGGTAACAAAATAGCATAGAATAAGAATCTAAAGATAACCCATTAAAAATTTATTAGGAAAAGTTTGAGAAAACCTAAAATCCTCCTTCCCAAAAATTTGGAAGGTATTGTGGTGCACAACATAGGTGTAATGTGGTATACTGTTTTTGAATGAATTGTCTTTGAAAAATCTTTTAAAAAATTTTATTTTATGTATATGGACTGTTTTGAGGGGTTTTTAATTTATAAATTTATTAGAATTAAATATTTCAAATTTAACAAAAGAAAACGTTTATAATTCAATAAATAAGAAAAAGTAATGAAAAAAGAATGACAACAGGTATCGTTGAAACTTAAAATAAAGAGTATTGCTCATGCGCAAGTTAAGAAATATTAAAAAAAAATTTTTAATTATGCTTTCACATGCATAATCATAATACCATATTAGCCGCCAAGATGTATACCACAAAAGCCGATTTGATACGATCAGGTATAAAAAATTTTAAATTGAATAGTGTTGAGAACTAACAAAATGTATTGCAAATTAATCAGAGCCTAACACTTACCTTAAATGCAGAAATTACACAATAATAAATAACTCGTTGTTTTCCTTAAAAAACTTTACTGACTTTGGAACAAAAAAAAAGTCGATCAAACGCCTTCATATGGTTTTTTTAACTGATCGAAAACGTGTTAGGTTTCGTTGATTTTCTTGAACTCTATCTCTTTTTTATTAGTTTACACAAATTTAAGCAAGATGGCGGAAAAATAAGTTTAGCAGAATCGGAGATATTAGCCTATACCACATTATCCTCCTATACCATAATACCCGAAGTTCCTCTAATATTGAAATTTGGTATATGCCCTTATATTAAAAAAACATAGATCAAGTTAGAGAACGAGCAAAATCGAATGAAAACCACACCTTCTTTATCAAACAATAAAATTTATAAAAACGCCTCAAAAATGTTTGCAGCTACTTGGCATTGTGCACATAAGCTTTGAAGTAAAATATTCAAAATATATTTAAAATTTGCTAAAACCAGATAAAAACAACACGTTGTTTTTTTCGAATTTAAAAATTTCCATCATATTTTGATTTTTTGCGGCCAAGGTCAATAAGCAAATGTTTAATCATGATATTAATTTTTGTTTTTTTTTTATATATATATTTTAATGATTTAATAATGTAACGTTATATGGGAGGTAGCCATATAACGTTACATTATTAAATCATTAAAATATATATATAAAAAAAAAACAAAAATTTATATCATTATTAAACATTTGCTTATTGACCTTGGCCGCGAAAAATCAAAATATGATGGAAATTTTTAAATTCGAAAAAAACAACGCAACAACTTTCCATACAAAGTGACTAGAAAAATGGTAAAATCTCTGAAAATGCCACAAAAACTAATGTAATGACTTGAAATTTTGCACATAAGCTTTGGTCTCAAATATGCACCATATATGCTAAATTTGTAAAATTGTATGAAATCCACGCTGATCTCCTGAGAAAAGTAAAAATATGAAAACGGTTAAATCTCTAATAATTAAAAATAATTTAATAAATTAAAATTATAAACATATGCTAAGGATATTCATATTCACTTTGAGCTTGGAATTTGGCACAATTGATAAAAACTCGACCAATCTCCCATACAAAGTGACGTCATTAAAGTAGCATAACTTTTATAAATTCACAGAAATGTAACACCACAACAGTAATCTACAGGGGGTATCTAAACTTCGACCCAGTCGAAGATAATTCCTTGATAGTTTTTATTTAAATTAAAGTGAATGTGTTTTTAGCAATTCAGTTCATAAACCTTATAAAAAAGTTACGAAGGTTTTTTTTTAATTAATTACAAAGTTTTTATAATCACAAAAAGGAACACAAGTGGTCTTATAATATTCATAAAATGAGATCAATAAAATCTATAAAAAAAATCATATAAACATAAAGTTAAATAATTAAAAAACAAAAATTTCTGCACGCAGATAAAAAACATAGTTGCAACAACCATGTTTTAAGAGCATCATAGTATGATTCGGGTTATGAACATATAACATTTTCTTTAATCATGATAAAATGATTACAACAACTGTATTTAGAAAAGGAACTTTTTTGTAGGAACCAAAATATTATTGAAACAATCATTTTTCTCTTATTGGGTCAAAAATAGAATGATTGCAACAACTATATTATGAATTTATTTTTAGAATCCAGAATATTATTGAAACAATAATTTTTTTCTTTTTAATGCTTTCCAATTTCCACAGCTATTAATTAAGATATCTCCAGAGGTTTGCCATTGTCTGTGCTGAACAGAAATATTAATTCAATTTACGGTCCTAGAACCAAAGGGGTACAAGTGCAGAATTCCAATTTTTAGTGAAACTGGTTAAACTGTAAATTAAAAGTACCACGAACAAGTCATCAATGGCATTAGACCAATTTAATGTTCTTATGGTGCCCTGGCTGGAGAATAAAATTAAATACTAAAAGGAACTGCTAAAACAGTGGGAGCCAAAGGGGTACAAGTGCAAGGCTGGCTTTTTGTGAGATAACAGCGAGTGACTCTCTCATTTTTTCTTTCTTTCTTTATCATTCAGCTTCAGTTCCCACGTGGTTTCGAACGGTGTAGTGCGATCGTGTTTTCTCCGTGTAAGAAAAATGTGTCAATTTTCGAAATTCACTTCTTTCAAGTGTCCGTCAACGTGTTAAGTTTTAACAAACAATTTGTTTTGAATCAGTGCTTTTTTCCTGTATATTGCTGAATGATGGGTAAGTTCTGACTTCTGATATATGTACCTACTTACTTATTAACTATTTAAATTTCTGAAATAATATTGTTGCTGGGGAAACTATTAAACACATTATTTATATATTTTTCAGCTTCTTCTGATGGAACTGAGGATTGGGATATGAGTTCAGATTCTGGAGAACAGTACGGCCCTGAGCTTCAACATTTCTTATCTCCTACCTCTGGACTCGAAACATCTGCAGTTCCTGTTACGCCACCATCGGTGTCAAACACGCCAGCAAATACAACCCAAGTTAGCAATGAAAAATGTAAAAAGAAGATTGCAAGACCAAAGTCATGGAAAAAGAATGTTTGCAAGTTGTTAAGAGATAAAGACGAGGCATATATTGACAAAAAAAAATAATCGTCACTGCGCACGGTCCATAAAATCGTATGAACACACCTGCAGGTATAAATGCAACACCAATATATCCGAGATGGCAAGAACAAAAATATTTATCGAATTTTGGTCCCTAGCATCGTGGAATTTGCAAAGTTCGTTCATTTCTTCTTGTGTAAAAAAAACCAAACCCTCTAGAAAAATAGAAAATGCAACAAAAGGAAAGAGTTTAAGCACTATAATCACATTGCTAGATAAGAGAGTGTGTAAACCATTTTTTTTAAAAACTTTAGATATAAGCAACAAAAGGTTTATCAACGTGGTTAAGAAAAAAAAGTAAGGTCGGTGTTTCTCCTCCAGACCAAAGGGGTCGACACATCCCAAAAAATAAAATAACAGATGAAGCTCTTAACTGTGTAAAAATGCACATTGATTCGTTTCCAAAGTATAAAAGCCACTATTCGCTAGAGGCAAATCCAGACAAACGGTTTTTGAATGAACGTTTAACTGTTAGTAAAATGTATGAGCTATACAAAGAAAAATGTAATCAAGACGGCAAGCCACAAGTGAAAGAAAGTATGTACAGAACCATTTTTAATACAAGGTTTAACCTATCTTTTCATCGGCCCCATTCAGACACATGTGTGACATGCGATAGACTTGAGCATGAAGTCAGGGCTGGCAACACTCAGGCTGCTACTGAAAGGGAATCACATCACCGAAACGCAGAAGCGGCCAGAAAAGCAAAAAAGGAAGCGAAAAATTTGGGTTTGGAAAACCAAGCTCATGTATGTATATGCTTTGATTTGCAAAAAACACTGCCAACACCTATGCTTACCTGTAGCAAGGTTTATTATTTGAGGCAGTTATGGGTGTATAATTTGGGAATACACAATATGGCGACTGGTGAAGGTCATATGTATATGTGGCATGAAGGTGAAGGATCAAAAGGATCGAAGGAAATTGCCTCATGTCTATTAAAATTTATCGCTGGCTTGTCTCCGAGCGTAAAGCACATTACTGCTTTTAGTGACAATGCTGGGGGTCAGAATAAAAATAAAAACATTTTAAAGTTCTGGAATTATGTGACTAGATACACGCACATTGAGACTGTCGATCATAAGTTTCTTGATTCTGGGCACTCATTTATGGAGTGCGATCAGGATTTCGGACGCATCGAAAAGAAAAGGAGAGCCAAATCCGTCATATACACACCGGATGAGTGGATTGACCTGGTAAAACACACGAGTAAAAAGTTGCATGTTGTTAAAATGGAACGCTCCGATTTTAAAAATTTTGATTTCATGGACAATATTGTTAACTGTTGTTAACTGTTAATTCCTTAGGTAAAAGGAATGAGATCTATTTCTTGGTTTCATTTCGAGAAAAGCAACCCTGACATGCTATTTATGAAAAACTCTGTGAATATTAACATTCCATTTACAGAAGTGAAAATTTTGAAAAAGCGAGCAGGAATGCCTCCTCATTCTCCTGTTTTAAATGAACTTCACAAAGAGCCTCTAAAAATTAAGCTGGAAAAGTTTAAAAATCTTATGGAGCTATTGTCATTTGTTCCGCCAATACACCATCACTTTTTTAAATCGTTGACGTATGAGGGACACCATCACAAAATAGAATTGAGTGTTGAACCGAATGACGGAGACTGCAATGAAGAGGACGAAGACATTGAGTCTGACTATGACTAAAACAACATATATGTTATTAATAAGTTTTGTTTCAAAAAATAGAAAATGAATTTATTTAGTTTTATGTTATGGAGTTAAAATAAGAGTTGTTTTAAAAAATAAAACATGAATTTAATAACTTTTATGTTATACATCTAAAAAAAAATTTGTTCTTAAAAATAAACATCACATTTATAGAGTTAATAAAAGTATAAGTTTTATTCAATTTCGTAAGTCTGGCCTGTGAAATACTTTATATACCTGCCCTGTAGGGCTGTTCACGACATAGTGGGAAAAAATTTTTTAATCTGATCTTAACGCATAGTAGTTTATTTTGTGCCAGTTGGAGTGCAAATAAGACCTGCAAAAATGATATTCAATCCAACAACGTTTAGAGGTTGCTCAACGCTCCCTATGAGTTTAGATCCGATAAAAATTTTTTTGGAACAGCCCTACTGCCCTACACACCTAACTTTTCTATCTTTGGGAAACAAGTTAACCAGGATCAAAATAGAATGTAATGTTGGTTTGGAGCCAAAGGGGTACAAGTGCAAAATTTTAGGGGGTCGCGCGACAAAAACTCAAATGTAGAATTAATAACAGGTTTTTTTTTGTGGCAGTTTCATATTTTTTATTTTAACTTACTTTCAATTAAAAAAAAATTGTTCATTAAATACTAAAATACTACGAAATATTTTTTAAATAAAAACCAGTTTAGCCTTATTTTTCTCAGAACTACTTTGAATGCACTTGTACCCATTTGGTTCTAGGACCGTCAATTGAAAAAACCTTTTTGATAAAATTTTCTGTCCGAGCTGGGGTTTCAACGGCGGCTTTTCGCTTACGAGCCACGCACACTACCAGCAGGCCACAGCCGCTACTACCGCTGGCATGACTAATGCGATTCATAAACATGATATATTAAGTGTATTGTCAAAAAAATAGCAATATTTGTGATAAACAATATATAGTCAGAATTGCGAAATATATTTATGGTAAAAAGAAATAGTGGCGACCGTAGAATAGTGGGTAGAGTGCGTGGCCCCTAAGCTAAAGTACCGCGGTAGCCCGGGTTCAATTCCAGCTCAGACAGAAAGTTTTTCAATTGAATTAATTTTTCTGTTCGGTCGTCACCTCTCTGCAGACAATGGCATACCTCAGAGAGTAAAAATTGCCATGTAAAGCTTCTTGAGAACATAAGCCGTTCGGAGTCGACATTAAACACGTAGGTCCAGTTCTCGGTCATTTGTGATTAAACATTTAATAACACGCACAACACAATTGATCAATAGAAGCTAGGTCAAAGTCCTTCCAAGGGCTGAAATGGCCAGTTTATTTATTTATTTTCTAAATAGAAATATGTTTGCTACAATTAAAGTCGAAAATGTCAGTTTTCTGCGTGCTGTTTTTAGGGTAACGCGATTTAAAACAAAACACAGTAATTGAGCAGTTGACAAACGAATTGGCACATAGCCAGGAATCAATAAAACTTATTGTGTCTGAATGAAGTGAAAGGTTTTCCTGCAAAGTGTTCAGACACAATAAGTTCTTTCGATTTTTGGTTGTGTTCTACTTCGTTTGCCCACAATCAAAGAATAGTTCAGACAAACATTCAAAATTCAAATATGTTTGTCTCTATAATAATATTCACATCTATCATGATTGACAGAACCACAACATTTTTGTTGCAACTAATAGTTGAGGCAATCATAGTATGTTGACGATTTCAATGATGTCATGATTTCAACTATAATGTTATTTTTGGTACCACCATAAGTAAGAAATGACTTTATTATGGCAAAAATTTGTGTTTGCAGAAATAGTATAATAATTTTAGTAAAAAAATTATTATTGCAGTAATCATCTCACAACCATGTCTTTCCTCTGCGTGTACAAACGTGCAAATTTCTCTTGTTACCAGATGCTTTTAGATCAACCACCCATCCACCCGAAATCTGACTCAATCCAGCCAAAAAATTAATTTTCAATTTTTAGTCAGGATCATTCTATGTTAATGTAACGAAAGAAATAAATGGGAAAATCTTTCAGTTAAGCAATTCATCAATTTCAGTCAAATTGAAAAAATTTTTTCATTTAATATATTATTTCTGATATCAATATTGTGGTATTTAGTTCACTAGATATTAAAAAATACTTTGCTTAAATTAAATTAAATAAATTGTTGCAGTCTGCAGTCTGTTTCTGTAATTGGTTTTGTTATAAGCCTTGAAAATAAAATATTCTTTTAACATTTGGAGTTGAATGAAAAATTGAAAAAAATTCCTTAAGCAATTTTATATAAATTGGAGAAAATGGACTTTTTTAAATAATTTTTTATGAATTTTGCAGAGTATCAAAATTCAGAACTAGATAAATTTTTAAATTCTTTTAAATTGTATGCTTACTTAGAGTTCCAAATTCTGTGTTTATTATAGAGTAAAATAAAATGTACTGAAAACGCTTTGGTAGTAGGAAAAATATAAAATTGCACCAAAAAATTACAATTGTACCGAAAATATCAACCCTGGCATATATACATTATCATATTTTGCAAAAATGTCGTTGATAAACATGGCAAACAGGAGTGGTCCCAAGGCCGACCCTTGAGGGACACCGCTAGTGATATGCTTATACGCAGATAAGTTGCTGCCTAATCTGACCCGCTGGGACCTACCATTTAAGTAACAACTTAAAAGGCGAACTAATGGCTCAGAAAAACCGAACAGCAATTTAAGTTTTTGGCATAAGATATTATGGTTTACTGTATCGAACGCCTAAGAAAAATCGAGAAGGCAAAGCAAGGTCAGATCATCATCATCGAAGGGAGCTCTGATGTCATCCATGATTTTAACAATAGCTGTTGAACAACTATGTCTTTTACGGAAGCCGGACTGAAAATCAGACATGAGGCCCAAATATTAAATATGTTCACTTATTTGCTCTGACAAAAGATACTCACATGCTTTTGAAATCGATGACAACAAGCTGATTCGTCTGAAGTCACCAGGCACGGGGGCATTTGCAATTTTTGTAATCAGAACAATTGTAGCCACCTTACAACTGGTAGGAAAGCACGAGGTCGTGATGCAATGGTTGATGATATGAGCAGGTGAACTGACCACATGGGGCAAAATAAGCTTAATGAGTTTGATTGACACACTATCTTTACCAATGGAATTGGAACTGATTTTATTTATGCAGTGGGTAACATCTAATTCGTTAATAGTTCTAAAATTAAAATCATACGGTAAATCAGCAGGCACTATTCTTTTAGTGTTTTTGGCATTATCCAAGCCTTTATTGCAAATACCAATGCTTTTTAGATTTTTCCATAACTGCTTGGAGGGTAGATTTGGGCTTAGCTTAGATATATAAATTTGCTTGTCTAACGGCTGAGGTAGCTTCATTCCTTGCTTGTCTAAATATTTCTCAATTGGACTCAGTTTGGTCAGTTTTAAAGTTGTTATAGGCTTTGAAGCGTTTTTATAACCAATTTTACATTCATGGTAAACCAGGGAGAGGTTGTGTTGGTGACCTGTCGCATACACAGGGGAACATTGGATTCAAAAATATTTAAGATATTCAGGAGTGTTATGAAAAACGACAATTGTCAGAATCGGTTTTAATATTGACACAGATGTCATTTTGATGTCATAGAAACCGATTATCGATTAAGGAACACAAAACCAATTTCGAAAATGAAACCAGTTTCTAAATCAAAAATCTCAGAATTTAGACCGAAATAAACGAGGATGCTTTGCTTTGCAAAATTTTTAACGGATATCATTGTTGGATTTCGTTACCAAAAAGACATTGCAATTTTTTTAAACGTTTTTGTATTTCGCTTGATTTCTTCAACAAAGATCTATCTGATTGGGTTTCACTTGGAACTTATTTGGAAGGTTTGAAGATTACGTAAAGTTTGCAGGTTGTGAATGACAATGATGAACGTGGAGTGAAATTTATGACCGATTTTACCCAAATACTTGTAAGGTGGGTTCAAATCCGGTCAGATAAGGCCACAAAATTTAACTTTATTAGTTTTAATTTTTTTCTCCTGTTTTCACTTACATTATTTCAGACATAATTTTTTTTTCTTAGAATTTATAATAGGTTTGTTCACGTACTTCACTTGTTAAAAATTGCAGCGAGAGAAAAAAAATTAAAATTAAGAATAATAATGTCACAAATAGAAAAATAGCCGAAAGAATACGGGAACAGAAAACTAGTGGAAACTTGCAAATCACATCTGATCGACCCCCCTTGACAGTTTTTTTAAACCTGGAAAAATTGTGTAAATTCGTTTTGGTTTTCAAATGTGTAATATTATTAAAAAGAAAAAAAAATACAAATAAGCCATCCAAAAGCGAACTTAAAGCATCGTCAAAGAAATATAAAAGACAAAAATTAGATAAAATAAAAACTTACGAAATAAATCTCTTTCCACTCATTTCAATAGATAGCTAGTTTTTTTGTTACAAGCATTTTTTTCTCCGTACCTAAAAATTCTTGCAAGTAATAATTTCACTAGCATAAACTTGTAGCTAATTTTTTTTTCTCTCACTTTTTAACGCTCTCATTGCGAGTTTTTTCGAGTACGTGAACGCTTTACTATTAAAAACTTGTATCCAAATATCTTTGTTTACATTTAAAGCAGATGTTTATATTCTTGTGCTAACATTTTGAGCTTAATATACGGAGACGAAGTCTAAACATAACCTTCTGTTATCATGAAGTATTATGTTTAGAAACTCCTACAATGACAAAATAACAGAGAATAAATCTAAAAATAGACTTCTGTTAAGACAAACATTTGTAGGGTTTTTTTTTTTGTTTACAGAGCCAAAGTTGAGAGAGTCTGAGCTTAGCAGAGGCTCAGTATAACAGTTTGACAGCAAACAGAGTTGGGCCACTGAGACGAATTTAATGAATTAATGCGTAGGCTTAACATTAGAGACAAATTAACATAAATAGTCATGACCATAAGGAAAGCTGACAGCGGCGGAGTAAGGGGATAAACACATCGGGCGATGTATACCGTTTCAAAACTTGCATGCTGAATGATGAGAGAAATTAACGGGTTGAATCCAGTCCACGCTGTTTCAATCCCAAATACTAAGGTAAATGTCCATAAAACAATTTTTTATATAGGTAAATAAACAAGGGCGTGTGCAAAAGTTGGTACCGCGTGCAAACATTGAGGCCGTGTGCAAAATTACGGGGCTATTCTAGATTTTTATTGGTATAAAAGCCAAAGCGAATTTAATTCGGTCTCTTTTGCTGGTCATAATTGATATCTACAAGACGTTACCATAGTTCATAGTTTTTATTTCAAAGTGAAGTGAATAATAGTTTAAGTGATTTAACTTCTTTTGAAGTAGCTAATTAAAGTTTAATCAATAAAAACTAAAACAGTGAAAATCTCTGTGAAAAGTTGTGAATTTATAAAAGCTTTATTAAATTTTAATGCACAAAACTAAATTCTCTAAAACCTTATACTAAAATACATTAATTTGTAAAAATGTGAAAAAATAATTAAAATAAAAATTAAAAAAATAAAATAAAAATTAAAATAAAAACTAAATTGTATATAAAATGTACGAACAATTATTAAAAATGTAAAGACTTTATATTATAAAATTAATGAAAATTTATATGAAAAAAATAGAAAAAAATTTGTCAATACATAAACTTAAACACTAATGAGCTAAAATGGAGTTTGTTAAAAAGAAAATATAAGAAATACATTTTTTTCTGGAACCAAATCTTAAACATAAGCGAAAACTGAGAAAAAAAACAAAATCTGGATATATTTTTTTATGTAGAATAAAAAAAGACCAAAAAAAAAAATCTCAAGATAACATCTTAAAAATGATGAAAGTGTTTTTTACAGACTTTATTTTTATAAGAATAAAAATTAACTTAAAATCTTCATCAAAATTTTAGTTAAAACCGAAAGGTTAAAAAAATATTAGTGTTAAATATAAAAAATACTATTACGATAAACATACATATACAAACAAGAAAAAAAGAAAAAAAATTAAGTTTAAAACCTTAAAACTACGCAAAGACGTAAGAAAAAACAAATTCTAAATTTCCAGTGTACAAACGCAAAAGTTGTGAATTCTAAAACAGAAGAAAAAAATATAAAAAAAAAGAGAGAGAGAAGAAAAAAACAAGAGACTAATAACATTTTTAAAAATAGGCTTATTTTAATGAGAGCATTACAGCAGCAAATAAATTATATCAATTTCTGCTCGTAACAGAGCTCTGTAAATAATACTGACAGCCAGATCAGCGATGACAGCGACCCAAGTAGCAGCATCGATGGACAGCGAGGGATTTACAAAAATAAATAAAAAGAAAGGAACCCGAAATAAAAGTAATGTAATGTAACTTATATATATTCATAAAAGAGAAAAAAAAAACTAACAAAAAGAAAAAAAAAACAAAACCTAAATGTATACACTCAAAAAAAAAACATAGGTCTTAACATCATAAAATTTCTAGTGATGTTTTTTTTATATATAAATACCTTTTTTTTATTAATTAAATGTCATAGTTTCTATACAAACAAAAAAAATGTGAGTATGCGCATACGAATATGTAGATTTTAAAAATTTATTGGTAAGAAAAAAAACTTGAATAAGTAATATAATATTTTTATATTGTTTTTCTTTTTCTTCCTTTTTATTTCCTTTAATAAATTATTATTCACTGAATTAGCTTAAAAAATGGTTTAATTTAATAATTAGATTCCCGTAGGTAACAGGAAGTCACTCTACTGTTTGTAAAAGGGAGCTTGTTGTGGTTTTAAAGGGGATTTTTTTTTGTGACAAAATAAGGTTGGGTCGGGCAGAAAAGGTGGCAACACTACCAGCCACCAACCTACTTTATCAAGTGACGTTTTTTTCTAATTCAAATTTTTAGTATTTTTTTTCACTATTCTATAATTATAATTTTCCCTCTTCTATATATTTTCTCCTTATATTTTTTTCTTATATCTGAAAGATGAAGTTTGCCCCTTTTTTTATTCTTTTCTGGCCTGTGCATGAATTTTTTTTTTTTTTTTGCTAACGTCCAAAGGGCAGCACACGCAAGGCAGAGAGATATCCACCCCGCCACTGAAAATAGCCGTGTAACAGCAAGCATGCACACCTTCTGACCTTGCGTATTACCACCCTATGCCCACAATATTTAAAAATCCGATTAGGTTCGTTACATACTTACATCAAACGAAAATCAACATCAATTTATCCTACAACACACCTAACAATTTAGAAAAGACTATCCGCCGTGTAGAAAGGTCGATCTTTTGGATGCTCCTGGTGACCACGTATTCAGTAAAACGACTATCAGTAAAACGACAACGTAGTTTGATTAAATCATATATTTTAATATTCATAGTAATAATATTAAAACAAAATTAAGAATTCTTCTAATGTTTTTAGTAAAATTGTCATGTAAATAGAAAAAAAATCATTCTGAGCCCATTTATGAACCGAAACCAATAACTTATTGGATAGGTATTTTGTCAACAAATATCAGTAAAAAACAATCAAATAAGGTTCAATTATGTCACTTATCTTTAATGCTTTATCTTTAATATCTTTAACTTTAAAGATAAGCATATAATTATTCACATAAAATTCAGTGTTTCATTTATAAAATGCAATGTGTGCCAGGTTTCTGATTTTGGATCATTTTCGAATTTCAAATTTTATACGTTTTGAGTGAATTGGCATAAATTAAGCTGCTTTCGGAATTGAAAAAACAAATTTGGAAATTTTGAGTTAGTCTAACGTGGAACTGCAGAAAATGTCTGAAAATGTTGAATAGGTGGTTTTGGTGGTTGCACATTTTATACTGAAATGCAAAACTTCAACATGCAAATGCACGACAAAAAAGCTGGCTTAGTCTATTATATATTGTATGCATCATTTCTATGTACTCGTATAAAATTTGACATAAGTTGCAGCCAGCTGGAGCCTATTATGTTCAGGCCTTTAGCGTATCAATTCGTCAACAACTCTCGATTGCCAACTTATCAGATGATTTTATGAGTTGAGCAACTAGTTTCATTTTAAGTGAAATCCGTAAACATCCGTAACGAGTGCAGACATTCGTCAAGTTTCTATCGTCGCGTCTCGTCTATTTTGGTTGGGCCTTAACTTGCAAAGCAAGCACCACTGTTCGAAAAACAGAGCGAACAAAACCTTGACCTTGGCTTTCTTAAGACACGTACGATTAGTCGAAGTAAACCAAAAATAATAAATATAGAGAAACAAAATTTATTTATCGTTTCAATTTCAAAGTCAACCTTTTAATAATGAGCTAGATATATTAAAAAAAATGTATGTTTATACATGCTGAGAAAAAATACCTACTAATTACCAATTTTTTGATGGCAAAAAAAGCAATTATTATTTATTTTGGTTTTCCAATTTTGGTGACTTTTATGAGCTGCCTCTTTTAGCGGAATAGATATAAAATTTCTCAAGCATTGTTTGCTTTTGGCCAAGTTAACTGCTGCCTTACATTAAACACGCTATTGTTGTTGTTTACATAAACTTATTTGTAGCGCTGTGATAACAGCTTTTGCTGAGCTAGGTACTTACTGTAGCTCTTGTTTTTGTTGGTTTTGTTGTTGTTTTAGAGAGAAACACTTGACACATATCTTGACTTTAGCAAAACAACGTGCTTCGAAAAATATCCCCAACAATTTATTTGTATAAAAACAAATTATGGGTTATAAATGAATAAAAAAAAACAAATCAAATAGCGCACAGTGTTTCGTTTAATCGGATTTATTGACGGATTTTTAAACAACAAAATTTTAATTGCAAAAATATCTCTCCGCTATTGAGGTTTGAGCTCGCTATCTCTTGATCGTCAGACAGAGTTCTTACCTATTACGCCACGTAAGTACATTGCTTGTTTATTAGCTAGTAAAAATTAATTTTCTTTTCTTGTCTGATGGATAACTTCAGTTTAAAGCAGTGATGTTCAAAATTAGCCTTCGAGCTGCAGGCAGACTCGAAGCAGGCAGTGTCACGTCGCTTTTGTTGCTTGATTCAAACATAATAACGTAGTTAGCATACTCTCAAAGGAATAATATGATGATGCGATGAGTATTTGTATTTGTTTATATTTAATAATTTAAAAACGCAGTGCTTTTTTATATAAGCAATCATTGTTTTTGTAGTTAGCAAGTTTAAAATTGTTTTATTTTATGCTTATTTTGTTTTTATTTAAATTTTGTCTACAATAAGCTTTCTAAAAACTGGTGGGAAAAACTACAGTTATAACATATCTGTGATCACAAGGAATAGCGACTAAACACAAAGTATCGTAAAAAACGAAATTCTAATTGCATGAGAATTTTTAAATATATAAACCGTTGCGCAAACAATATATGTGCAGACGTATGTGATGATCAATTCAGGGAAAAAAAATAATATCTGATTACTTCCAAAAATTGGAAATAAAGTAAATTCCATATCGCTTTTTTCCGATATTTTGAGTTTAGTTATTATTCCTTGTGACCACAGATATAACAAACAAATGATCGTATTCAATACGATTTCAAAATTTTTCAATTTGCAAATTTTTCAATTTGCAAATTTTTCAATTTGCAAATTTTTCAAATTTTTAAACAACAAAAAAGAGAGCTTTCCAAGCGCACATTTTAACACGGAAACAAGAATTTGTTAAAAGCTCTCACACCATTTGGTGCAAGGAAATATTGCGGAGTGCTGGTTTTTATATATAATGTTTTATTTTTGTGTTTGTTTTTTGCTTACTTAACAACGAATAGAGAAAAAAGTTTTAAATCAGTGTCGGGCAGCTTTGCACACTTGAGATTGTGTTTGTGCAGTAAAATATGTATTTACCTCACCTACAGAACGATCAAAGCTTCCCCAGTGGGCAAAAGCAGGTCTTTGAAGCGCTTCTAGCAGGCCATCATATGGATTTCTTAGCCCTTCCGTGCTCGTTTCCAAGCCCATAAGCTTAGCCTTTTTATATGAAACGAGAAAATTTTCCAGGCCTTCCGCTCTCGCGACTCTAAAGAAGCCTGCTAGAAGCCCTTTTTTAGAATGTACATACATTAGAAAGAAAAGCAATATAAATATCAACTTGAAATAAAAAAACTTTTGACAATTTCCAGATTTGAACCAGCTTCCTCTCATCTGGGGGTCTGTAGCTGCATTCCCAAAATGTTAACGATAAGCAATCGCTATCGCTTACCAACAACGTTTGTAGCTTGCAGTAACAAATGTCATATTCCCAACACTATTCTAAGCTACAACATTTGCTTAGCGTTTCGTCAAAACTGCTACCTACAAATATCGCTTACGTATACTGAAAGTAAGGCAGCACTGGCATTTGACAGTTCTGTTTTAGCTATGTCATTAGCATTGCTATGACATTTTATTAATAAAGTGCAAAAAACAAAATGCAGCAGCAACAAAATAAAAAAAGATCCGGTCGGGCCACAACCGATCAGTATAAAGTAATGTTGGATTTTTTTGTGGCCAACAATGGACTGGCCGAAGGAAAATTCGTGGCGCTGCATGGTCGACAAGAGGCCTTCAACAAGTGGGCTGAACATTAAGCATTTTAATATCGTTATTTTTTTACCTTTTTTTTAAAACAACTTTGTCCTTGCGGGAGGGAAGGACATCCTTTTTTTTCCTAAATTTTTTTGGGAGATCTTGACCACCTTATGCAACTCTTGAGACTTCTCAGAATATGATATTCGAAAAAATCAACTCTTGAGACCTCTTAGAATATGATATTCGAAAAAAATTGTAATTCGATACGCCTTAGAGTACAATGCTTTCTGTTGTTTGATATATTCTAATATTTTTTTTATTCCCTTAGATACAAGCTGAAGCAGCAAAGCAGCAAGTTGAAACTGCGAAGCAACAAGCTGAAGCAACGGAGCAGCAAAATGAAGTTGCGAAGCAACAAGCTGATGCAGTGGTGCTCCTAGCAGTGGCAGTTGACCGCATAGCTTCTGTCATGGAGCAGATCTTTGGTTTGCAGACCAGTGATTAACATTAATTTTGTTGTTCTTTTTCTTTTTTATTTATTTATATTTTTATGTGCCAAAGATGCCTTTATATACCAATGAAGTACAAATTTTTTATTTATTTTTATGTACAAATTTTAATTATAAAAACAATGAATTTTTATACGATCTCTTTTATTTCTTTAAATATATTCATTTGATTTTGGAAAAATATCTTTCAGGTTTTGGATATATTTGTATTTTATAATTTTTAAATAAAGTTCCAGTTTTCTTGAAATTAAACAAATTAAATTGTTGTATTTTTTATTTATTTAAAATATAAATTTACTTAAATGAATTAATTTAAAAGGGTGAAATTTACCACCAAGTCACAGACTGCAAAAATAAATCACTTCCATAAATACAAATTATGTAAATTTTTCGGCAATCAAACGGTCTTGACAGCGTTTCGCAATTGATGAACGTACACCATTTCCCTCTTCAATTTCTGCAGTTGCCAAATCGACACTGGGCGATAGCTCCGCCGCTATTTCAGCTCCACTTATAGACGAGAGGCTTAAGTTGTGCAGAACTGCACAAGCGTTTACAATTTTGCCAGCAAAACCGGGCTCGTACATCAGTACTCTTTGCCTAGAAAGGCACCGCCACTTACTTTTCATTACACCGAACAACCTCTCTACACAATTTCGACCTTTGCATAAAGCCTCATTGTACCGATATTTCGGAGTACCTTCTATCTGATTTGGAAGTGGTGTCATTAGCCACGGTTCCAGTGGGTAACCAGAGTCACCTGCAAGCAAAAAGTTATAAATAAAATCGACAAAATTCACATTTTAAAGACGCACCAATTAAAAACGTGCGTCGGTCACCGCGTTCATATGCTCTCTGCATAACCTGTCGAGCAGAACAAGCGTTCCATATGTATGCATCATGACGTGCTCCAGGATACCTTGCATTGACATTCATAATCCTCAGATTGGGATCGCAAATCTTAAGTAAAAACAGTATAATAATAAATTTCTCAATTCAATATAAAACTGTCTAGTTACCATTTGAATATTAATAGAATGATAACCATGATGGTTAACGTACGCTTCCTCGTGCTGTTGTGGCCCAACGATGGCTACATGAGAGCAGTCAATCGCTCCAATGGCGCCGTCGAAAGGCTCACGAGCTGTCCTAAACACCGTGAGCGCTGCCTGTCGCTCAATCTGTGTCATCGGGAAACGCACATTTAATCTAAAAATTTGTTCGTTTATGGCGTCTGTAACCCTATGAATAGAGCGACTGACAGATGACTGGCTCATCGTGATGCCCGCCTGCCGTCCTACTGGCCGCTGGTAGCACCCAGTTGCGTAGAATCGTATCGCTGCAAAAATCTAGTTAAAGGATTTGTGGATAAAAACAATTGCAAGATTTTACTGCTTTTGCTTCTCACCTGATTTTCTGCCGACAAAGCGGATATTGTTCTCCGTTCTAAAGAGCTTCCTATAGACTCTATGAGATTATGAGCTGTCTCAGGCGTCAAACGGTATAGCTGCATAAAAGTGGATTGATCTAAATCAAAAGGGCTGTCCACTTGGCGAAGAGCAGCCCACTCCGCTGCGCTTTCTCGCATGTTAATTTCGCTATACAAAACAGCTGCATCCATGGCTAAATATGGGAATGCCATTTTAAATTTTTTTTCTTGTTTTACTTAAGCACCACAATTCTTATAACAAAAACTTATGAAATATTTTAAGTTAGGCTCATTTAATATATTAACGATGTTATTGTTTTAGTTGTCGACGCCTAAAAATACGTAGTTAAGCTAACATCAATTATCGCTGAAGAAATGTCAAAGTAAACGATATAAATAGCTAAGGTTTGGTTTGAGAATACGAGTTAGCGAAAGTTGTAGGTAAGGACAGTTAACGATAACGAAAATCTAAGTTAACATGTTTGGGAATGCAGCTACTGGCATCTTACCCACTCGTCCACCTCAGTTATTTAGAAACTTTAGCTTATTTTGCATCATTACAAATGAAAGTAAGTTTTCGGGAGCGCGGGTTCGCAACCCAGCTCGGCCCAAAAAAATTTTTTTTTGTATTTTTTTAAAATCTACATTTTTTTACAAATTTTTCTGTCCATTTAAAAATTTTTTGGAATTTTTTTGTAAATTTCTTCATACAAAAATAAAAGAAAAGACTTAGAATTTTTCCATATAAAAGTTTTCATATAATGTGATATGCAATGTGTTAGATTTCGGAGACCTGGGTTCGCGTCCCAACTCGGACAAAAAAAAATAATTTTTTTTTGTTTTTTCTTTAAGATTTGATTTTTTTTTTAATTGATCTGATCATTTATAATTTTTTAAAAATTTTGTTAAAAATTTTTTTTATATAAAATAACAGGAGAAGACTCCAAACTTTCAAAAGATAGGCCTTACAGAAACACTCATCAATGCAGCGATCATGGAAGGTATATTGACGCCAATAAGAGCACTACTAGCATGCATTCTTTTGCGTATCGCTAGCTAAAATGCCCACTGGGTCAGTGTTCAAGCGAATATCAAGCAGATAAGGTCTGCGCTTGCGTGTTCCTTGAATATATTATATTATATCTGTGTCGATAAGCAATAATAGCTCAAGTCGATTTAAGACAGAACTGAGTTATTGATATAGTTGTGTTCCACGTATAAATCTAAAACTTCTAGCATGACCTTAGTCAAAGATATGACGCAAAATTAAAAGAACCTTTCATATAACTTATATGGCGATTGAAAACTTCGAAGCAAGATTTCTGGAAACTTTGAAATACGACTTAAGCTGTTATTGCGCATCGACACAGATATAACGTAAGATTACACTGTATAAAATTGTATGAATGCAAAATTTTTGGAAGTATGTATGAAAAAATTTTTTATTTTTAGAAAATAACGGCATGGCGCGGCAACAATGAGGTACAAAAATTATGCGTAACAAGGCATTACGATAATTTGCATGGCCAATATAAGGTAGTTGTGGGGCATGCTATGGAGAAATTAATTAATTATTTAAAAGCGGCATGTCCACATGTCATATCATATAATGATCAGTTCCAAATACGTATAATAAAAGCATCTTACGCTGCCAGTTTAGCAATGGAAAAACACAATAAGCAACATAAATACAATAAAAAACATATTTGTTTTTTACTACTAGTAGGCCTTTTACATTTCCGTCTGCTTATCTGTATTTCACATTATCCGTCTGTCGGTCTGTTTAATTTTAACATTCCTTCCAGTAGTAATTTAGTTTCTAAGTAATTTAATTTCGCAATACAAATCCGAGCAAAAAATATTCCATAATGCCTAGTAAGATTTCTGCAAAAAGCGCTTTAGCACTAGTTTGTTTTCAGTGTGAGCTTTAAAGCGCTCATTAATACATACTCAAGATGAGAAAGTATAGGTGTGCAAAGCTGCCCGACACTGATCTATACAATATATATGTGTTCTAATTTTTTTTATTTAAATTTTAATGAGTTATATTGTTTTGTTTTAATTTTAATGACATATAAATTAGAACATTGTAAAATATTTACGAACATTCATAACTGAGCTACACCCATGCCTCATGAACACTCGAAGCATACTGACTTAAAATTTAAAGCACGGGAGAAAAAACAAACTTTTACGCAGTGTACAAACACAGCGAGCCGATTACAATTTCGTGTGTAAAGCATAAAAACACACGACGCCCGCGTGCTATGGGAAAACATAAGTTGATGACCACTGATATAAAGCCTTCAAAAAGCTTTCAAAATGCTTTAACGATTGATTTCGTTCAGTGAAAAGCTTTAAGCGTTACCCATACATGCAAGCAGTTTTAGTTATGTGCGTTTGACCATCACTGCCCTGCAGTCCAAAAAATCATGCACGAAAGAGTCATCATGGTTTCTTAAAAAAACTTACTGCGAAAATTCTTTCAAAAATCTGTCTTGTTTTCGTTTATCGAAAACAGAAAGTTTTCTAACAGTGATCGAATTTGAAACTTTTATATGAGATTTTTGTCAAGGAAATGTATGACTGAATCAGCATGTTTCGTCAAAGATGCAGAAAAATCGTGTATGATTCATTAAAGATTCCTTGAAGACTAAGACTACTAGGTGGTTTAACACGAAGGCATTCTACATTTGACGTTAAATGGCGCATTACGAATCTATCATATGGAAATCGTAATCCAAAACGATTTTTAACATACTTTTAAGAATCCATTATGTGGATCTCTTGCCAGTAAAAATTTTTGGAGATTAAGAAAAAACTCTCTCGCAAAACAGTGAAAAATCTGACAAAGTACACGAATAGAAAATTTTTAAAAATTTTCAAATAACGTCGAACTGCCAGAATAAATAAAAAGAAAAAAATAGCAAAGAAGCATGACTTTCAGTTAAAAGTCTATTTTTATAAGTTGAGAAAAGGCTAAAAAAATTTGCGCATATAATGGAAAATTCAACATTTGTAAATGTACAATAAAAGCATCTGTTTAAGACGGTTTTTTTATATCATGCAAATTCTTGCAAGTATAAAAACGGCCAGCAAAAACTGAATAAAGAGAAAAATTTTACTATCTTATTTTCTATCTCACTTGCAAATGAAACATACCTAAACTAAAGAATTTAGAGCTTTGTGTTCATAGTGAATTTTAATCATGACGCCAAGATCTACTTAATCCTGCAATATGAACAAATTCGACCGAAATCCAATTTCCATTCATTTAGTGCGGGGACCTTTATCTTAAAATTCTAGAAAAATTTATCAAATGATTTTCAATTTTTCATAAAGGCTTGTAATAAATTTTTCATAAATATGATAAACACTTTGGTTTGTAATTTATACTCTGAATTTGAAATTAAGAAAATCAAATGAAAACTCTGCTTTCCTCCCACATAAAAATACGTCATCATTTTAGAAAAACATTCAAAAACTCCATACAAATTTAATGAATTTACTTTAACTGAATTTACACATAAGCTTTGATATTTCAAATATACTCTGAAATTTTTAAATTAATTTTGGAAAAATTTCATAAAAACCACTCCTTTCCCCAACACAGACTGACGTAATCACAATAAAAAAAAACATTCAAAACGTCGAAAATACTTTTGCTCGACATATTGATGATATTAACAGAATGTGTTGATTTCTGGCAAATCAACACATTGTTAACCAGTATTTTGAATATTTCTTTGTGTTTGTTGTTTTCAATACAAAATTCTAAGCTCAAAAACAAAATTTTTTAATGAAATCGTCAATAACTGAAAAGCAGTTGACAATTTTTATCAACATTTTTTATTTTTGAGCTTCAAATTTTGTTTTAATATAAAAAAATTACAACAAACACATAGAAATATTCAAAATACTGGTTAACAATTTCTTAATTAGCCAGAATAGGGCTGTAAATCTTTAATATACTGTTGCTATTTCAGTAATTATAAACCAATTTATTTTTTAAAATTGCATAACAATGATAAAAGTGATACTAAAAGTAATATGTACCTTATATAATAATAAATAAAAAAAAATGTAATAAAATTTAGAGTAATAAATTTTTACTCTTGCTTTAAATATACTTTTTATTATTATATTTTTATTATACAAAAACGAAATTATCTCTACAAAAACAGCCTTGCTGCTCCCATGTGTCGTTGAGTGTAGGGTAAGGATATTGCAGCTTTTAACGAAAACTAAACATATACAGTAAAGTCTTTCGTAACCAAAGAATTAAAACTTATTAACCCTTTCAGTGGATTTGCCCAATATATTGGACTCGTCAGAAAGTAATTTTTTTTTACTTTACAACGCTTTTTTTAAACCAAATCATTTTTTTATGTAAAAAAGAAGAACCAACATGATAAAAATAAATTAAGAGAGAGATTTCACTTAATCAGTTGGATTTTTGATTTTGTGCCGAAGAAAAGCAAATAATTTTTTTTTACCTATTTTATATGAAAATCAAATTTATGTTTTCTTATCCTTTTATGGCTTTAATGATAATAATATTTATAAGGTTTAAAAGAAAAAGATCTAAAGGGTTGAAAAGCCTTCAAGGAATTAAAAAAAAAAAATGTGCCCAACAGGAGCAAAACAATTTGTTATTTGTAAAAACTTGCAAAACTTAAGTAGCGCAGGTAAAAAACGAAGGTATTATTTGTTCATCTTTTTATGGCCTAAATAATATGAATATTAACTTAAAGAAAATTATTTTGTTTTAGTTTAGCCTAGCCATTGAAAGCGTTAAAAATTTCTTTACTTTATGAAATTATCTAAGAGAAAGCTTTTAATTTTATTAATTTAAGAAATTTAAACATAAATATATTTACAATGATAATCAAATCGTCTGCACTGTATCCCAAGTGTAGTTTGTTTTTCTTTAATGTTTATTAAATGTTTCGTAAACGTTTTTGTTTTAGTAAAAATGGAAGGCATTGACTAGAGATAATGAAAAACATGGTTGAGACAAGAAAAGGACAATATATTTCATTTGTATTTTAATTTCTAAATTACATAATTACTAAAGTTACTAATTACTTAGTAACCCAATTGAACTTCAGTGCAAATTTAAGTAACGCAACACCAGTAACGTAACGCCAAATCAAAAAGCCTATTAAAAAAAACAAAGAAGATTTTCTTAATTTTATCGCTTTCATTATTTTAAACCCTTCTTTAAAAAAGTCGTATACAAAAAGTCTTGCCCAATTCAGAGAGTTTTGCAATTTTGTAATCTAAGTCAAAAATCATTTTCGTTTTTGTAACAGCACATATTTTTGCTTATATCTTTAAATCTTTAGGGTTAATTGTTGTCATTGTTTTTACTTAATATAATGCTACTTAATTGCTATGCAAATAAAAAAAAAACTTTTAAAAATTAGACTTTTTCAATCTATTTTTGCAATATTTCTTCGTACAAATTGTCCGTAACGCCAATTTGGAAATGCTCATCTTGCCAAATACAACCAAAACAATAATTAAAGCCGATTAAATAACTTTTCCGTCTAGCTTGTATGAAACACAACACTGTGCAACGTATCTGAGGCTAGGCTTGACTTTTGGAAGTCTAACAGTCATAAAATTTTTTGACTGGTTGACTTTGACAGGTGTTAAACATTTTTTGGCGGTCATTGACTAAGTTTTTCTAATTGGATTTAAATAGTTCGATTTAAAATTGCGTGTCGCGTCATTCAAGGGTGCGCATGCGATCAATTAATAAATTTAAAATTGAAATGTTTTTAAAGATACACTTCACAGTTAGTGCAGAACATGAAAACTTTGGAGCAGCAAGTTTTCTCAACTATGTATGCATTACTTATAATGTTTTATCTTTAGGTTGTCCAACCAAGACTTGAACAAACAGCATCCTAGCTAGAATCTTGCTCGTTGAGACTAACGTGTAATTAACTTGGTTGCTGACTCAGCTAATCAAGCATCATTTATTCGCTCCGCCGACCCTCTCCACTCTTCCTCTTCAGCCACCGTAGAGAACTTTAACACATGCCTTTCATTACAGTTGTAGTTCATATTCTTCTTCATCTTCTACTTGGTGCTGGTGCCTTAAAAGTTTTTGAAGTCATGCTTCAACCCCGCCTTAAGTTACACAACTTAACTGGCTGGCATTACAACGTATTGCTATGCTGCACGACTGCATCTTCTACTGCGTTGTTGTATGCGTGCTATTTTGTTGCTTTTGATGCAAAGTTGCTACTGTCATGTTGCAACATCAACAATTTTATTAGCAATAATTTTAAGTAAAGTAAACGATTAGCTTTTATTGTGGTACGAGCATGTATTCACTTAATTAAATGTGTAAAAGTAGCATCACAATTTGTCTGTCTGACTGTCTGTCTTCTTGCAACTCTGCGATGACTGTATTAAATCATACCTTCACCAAGACTGTTGCTTAAGTTCTCGCCCAAAACTAAATTAGTGACTTTTTTTAATGGTCTGAACGGCATAATTAAAATAAAAATATTAAAATTAGCTCAGCGCAAACAGGTAGGCCATATTGTTTGAAACTCGTTTGGGCCGTATTGTTTGAAAGATTGCAAAAGAATTTACCATAGTAGTACCATTACATGGTAATAAAAAATATTTACAAAAATAAAACAACCAATTCATAAAGAAGAAAAAAACAGTACAATCAAGTTATTGGCAAATATTTTCTTTTAAAAATTGTAGTCACTAATTTTAAAAATGCATATAAAAAACAACTAGTGTAAATACGTATAAGATATAAACAAACGAACCATGTGCTAGCCAAAAACAACAAAGAAACGACCTTCAGCCGCTTCATATTTTTATTGCTTTTTGGGAGCTAGTTGATTGTTAAGAGTTCAACTTTTCAGCAAAACAAAAAAATGCAACGAAAAAAAAGCAACAAAAATGAAATAAACAAGACTAGCTTCGAAATAAGATGTACGACGTTGCCAGAATTGAACGTTGATCAGTCAGTCAATTGGTTGGGTTAAGTTCGCTAAACCGGCTTGAAATATTGAAACTTATGCATACATTAACCTAAATAAGTGCCCAAGCGTGGTATTATTGAAATTGAACTGGTATGGAGCATGATCACCTTCGCAACGCATAGAACAAACATTCACCAATTAACGCTAAATGATCACCTGCTCATGTTGTTCAGCCTAAAAAATCAGAGTAACTTACTTTTTGTTGTGTTGCCGAACATATCAGCTTGTATTTTTTTTTTACTTAGAGATTGTCGAAGCTTCATGGCAATCATTGATTGACTTTTTGAAATTCATTGATCAAATTCTTTTGATGCTATATCTTTTTGTTTTATATTTCTGACAAGAACTATCATTTAATGTATTGTTTATTGACCTTATAAACTTTTGCATTCAACCTTCTTCTAACTATTTAAAAAAAAAACAATAGGGGTATTCTCTATGTCTAGGCTATGCCCGTTGCATGGTGCAAGAATAGGAAATATTGAATCCGTGCACCGCCGCAACAACAAAATACAAGTAAAAACAACCGGAAAAATACAACTTTATTTTCAATAGGTTATGCTACATAGACGGTATTTTTTACTTTTTGTGCATTTATTTCGAGGCAATTTTGACTTTAATCGTCATAACTATGCTTTTTCTCACAACTCGTCATAACTAGGATCGGAGCATGATGTTTTTATGAAGGTGGGAGAAGTAGGTAGTGTTGTCAAATACTCGAAGAAATATAAAAACCAGTTTCCTGAATTACCCGAAAATTAAAATTTTTTAAAAAACCGGTTTTTCGAATATTTAAAAAATAGCCGATTTTCTACAAAACCATTTGGTTAGTATAAATATATATTTTTAAATTTAATAAAAACTTTACTGAAAACTAAGAGGCATTGTAATTTTTTTACATATAGTACGTATAGTCCATTTAAATAAAAGTTTTATTAAACGTGTTAAATAATACATTAAGACCAAAAGTAAGTATTAAAATCATATCCATATATATGAAAAAAAATTAACACACTTTTATTTTTTATATCTTTTCGTGCTTGCAATTACGTATTTTTTATTAGAAAATTCCGTCCATTCGCCGAAAATGATAGAAAAACGACAATTTTTGTATTTTACTTCCTTAAAAAGTTTGTTGAACTCATCCAACATGAAGATTTTTCCATACATTTTTTTATTTCAAGTATTCGAAAATGTCGAACAACCCGACCAGAAAACCCCGATTTTTTGAGTAATCCGAAATTGTTAATTAAAAAAAAACCGTAACCGAAAAAACCGAAAAATCAATAAAAATCCGGTTTCTTGAATAACCCGAAACCGGGAATGACAACAGTAGAAGTAGGTGACGTCTATTAAATCGTTACCGTTAATACCAAAAAAATGCCATATTGCCATATTTTGAATGATAATCTAATGTAATATCCCAAGCTTTGTTACTTGTGATTTTTGGTTCGAATTAAAAAAAATGCGTGCTATTTTTCTTTTGTGATTTTCAAGTGATAGTATGACACAAAAAAAAAAATTCCGAAAGGCTGTGCTATCTGCCATAGTTCTTTGATCAAGGAAAACATATGTGCCAAAGGATGATTTTCGAAGAATCTTTCGTCATTGCTGTTCACTTTGGCGGTATTTAAATTTTTTGACATAACTTCGTGTCACAAATTTATGATTTTTTTGAGAAAAGACAAACATGTAAAAATAAATATATTTTGTTGTTTATTCTTAATGCATATTAAAAATCAAAACTTATGTAAAGAGTTTCAAGTCCATTAATTTTTTTTTTAATTTTAATTGATTTAAGAGTCTTAATAAAGTCACTTCCCAACAGGGAAGCGAGCGCATCTGAAGTGCTCGAAAAAAACAGTAAAGCGCTTCATTCCCCTTGTGTATAGCGCATTTTTTGACATAGTCATGTCATCATATGTATGCGCTCCGCTCCCGCAGTAGAAAATATAAAATCGTAGCGACACCCGACCGCTTTGTTCTGCTTGTATTTAATATAAAAACGTAGCAAGAACCGAGCGTTTTACTCTTCTTGTAGTTGGAAGAAAAATGTAGCGAGAACCGAGGGCTTTGATTCCTTTATAAGTTCATATCGTCGGCCTAATTTTTATACGACGTAAGTCAAAATTATCTATTGTTCAGGAGGCAAAGAAAACTGTTTATTATTTGCATGAAGTTCATACGATAATGCACTGTTTCAAACGTTCTACCCTCCTTTTTTTCATACAAACTTTAAAAAATAAAAAAGGACATAAGTGTAGCTTTGACCAATCTACCTAAACCGCTAATAAACATCACTTTGCCCAATTTTGACATACATCCTATTAGAATTAGGGCAAAAATATAAAAAGGTATGATTTGTACGCATTTTATTTGGGATTTTTCATTTCATAAGGTAAAAACAGAAAACATAGTTTTGATATTTTGATGAATTTTTATAGTTTTTTAATATTAATTTTTTCTTACGTTAAAATTTAATACTTTTTTCAAGTGCAACGTTATTAATACGGAAAGTGCTACAAATACAGCCCTATACAAACAGCACTTTTTGCAAGGAGAATGAAGCGCTCTTTACGTGCACACAAATAAATCGCATTGAAATTTTTGCTGGGCTTGTATTGGAGGTAGGCGTGGTTTTTATCCGATTTGGTTCATTTTCGATTTTGATCTTTGTTTTCTAGATACAAGCTTAAATACCAAATGTGTCGGCAGACAGACACATATTTTTTACCTTGGACCCACACTAACTAAAAATAATGCCAAAAGATCCCTTCGTCTGCTAGGTGAATATTAGGGCGGGTCGATTTAAAAATCGCCCATTGATCAGTGAAAATCGTATTCTAGGGATCAAAATCAGAAACTTTGCCCGAGTAACTTTAACTTTAAAACGAATTCTAATGCCCCAACTTTTTACTTTTGTTCCGTAGGGTCAAATTTTGAAAAATCCCTCTATGACCCATTTAGAGTGCCCCAATCGAGTCCAAATGTATGACTGACCCCCACTAACTTTGGAGGGTCGATCCACCCATGCCAGTGGCACAACCCCTGGAGCCCCCATGGGGGTTTCTCATTACAAACATTTAAAAAAATCACCATTTTTGGCACTTTACATGAAAAAAATCAGCGAAATGGGGTCGCTACTGGCATAGGTGGATCGGCCCTCCAAAGTTAGTGGGGGTCGGTCATACATTTGGACTCGATTGGGGCACTCTAAATGGGTCAAAGAGGTATTTTTCAAAATTTGACCCTACGGGACAAAAGTCAAAGGTTGGGGCATTAGAATTCGTTTTAGAGGCATAGTTCCTCGGGCAAAGTTTCTTATTTTGATCCCTAGAATACGATTTTCACTGAGCAATGGGCAATTTTTTTGCCTCCCCACAAATCGACCCGGCCCAGTGAATATATACCCATTTTAAGGGTTCAATGCACCGCTGTGCAGTATTTACGAGTTATCAAAAGTAGAGGCGGACGATTTTGGCATAAAACATGAGGCGTATGAGTAGAGGCGTGTGAGTGCCAACTAAGCACCTGAACTTGGGTCGACCAAATTTCAAAGGGAGTCCTAAAACAACCTTCCTTGGAATTTTTGGAAAATATTAAAAACCTTGAGGCTGTAGTTGAGCACAAAAATTTCACTCCAAAATAATAATAAATCCTTTGTTTTTAAATGTCGAATGCATTTTTGAATAAAATATTTAAAAACGCATTAAAGTTGCAAAAAAATAATCACGTAAATGCTAAAGCAATTTTTTTATACGGTGCCAATTGTACTTTCAGTCTTGTCAGTCCTCAAAGAGTAAACTTTGTTGCAAAAAGTACTTATGATAGCCTTTAAATTAAAATATATTTAATAATATTTCCAACAATGGTTAGTGGATGGAAATTGGAAAGAAATGACGCAGCTATAGCGATTAAAGTCAAAACTGCATCGCAATTTATTCAAAACATGTCACAAAAAAAAAATAAAAAAGTGTCCATATCAACTCTGAAGCAGTACTGTAGTTTTCTTCTTTAGATCGGTTACCTTGAAATTTTATTTGTATAAATAGATAGGGGCTTACTTTATTTTTCAAGCCCAATAAAGGGATTTTATCGTGATCCATTTTTTTTTTGAATAATTGCTCCAATATGCCAAAAAACCCATATATTTTTTGTCAACACTTCTTATCTTAAGATCGAAAAAAGATAAAAAATTCTATTGACAAAATTGGAATCAGCGTTCATAAAGCTACTGAAATCGACTACAATATTGACAAAAAATTAAATTATCGACTATGATGGATCACGGATAAAGAAAACGTTGAAGCTGCAAAATTTTTTTTATCAGAAAATTATAGGAATTTATCGACAATAACAAATAATAGGTCTTACCTAGAAGGTTGTTGCCTTCTTAATAACTTACTTGATCTAAAGCTCGCAATTTTATTCATGCAATAATTTAATAGATCTAACAACTTAATAATTTAAGCTGAATACTTTAAGCTAATAAAAGTAAAGCAATAACTCACACACATTGAAACAAAAAAAAATAATAATTAAATTAACTTTAAATTAACTTTTTTAACGTATCGTTTAAATAAGAATAAATTTTATGTAGTTTTAAAAAACGAACTGTAACCTGCAACTTAATTATTGATTCCAATCAGAGATCTGCAACGGATAGCTTTTTTGCGACTCTGAGTATATCCGAAAAAAATAAGTACAAAAACCTACTCACCCTAAGCGCACACAACTCGACTCATATTCTCTTCTACGAAGCTAGAATGCGGCGGCTCAAATAAATATGAGTATCCTAAGTCATGAGTCGGATCAGGAAAGATCGGGTTTTTTCGGTTCATAAATACTTATGGTTGTTGTCGTCTTGCTGATACTTATCCTACTTGCCCAAATGCTCAATATCGACACAAGTAGCCGAATCACTCGGCTCATCTGCCACGGATATGAAAGAGAGCGCAGTAGAGCGCAGCAGTAAATAGTGAGCGAGTTTTTTGTATTTGTTTTGTGCTATTTTTTCCTACGCATATCTAAATGCTGAATAACAGATGTGTTATTCTTGTGTTGCTTTTTGTTTTTATCGTGCTCATTGAAAGCTGCGCATGAGGTAACGTTGTTAAGGCTTAAAAATAATACGCAGTTTCGATAGTATCGTAAGTCATTCATTTTCTGCAATCAGCAATTATTATTAAATTTGTAAATTAATTTTTTATTTTTCTGTAGCCTTCAGTTACCAAATCACATGCGCATAATATAAATTACACTTCTATTGCACGTGTTTACGCACAAGAAGCAAACAGACACGTGCGCCGCACAGTGGTTGAGCCCCATACAAAAGTTGTCAATAAATAGAAGGACTCATCGTAAACCAATTAAATTTTGTGTATTATTTGGAATTTGCCTTATTAGAATACACACAAAAATATTTTTAAATCCGCCCTCAATCACGCCTGCCTCCCATACAACACAAATATTTAAAACGCCATATTTTTTTTGTCTTAAACCAATACAAGAACCATTCTGTCAGAAATCTTCAATATATGTCTATTATAAAAAAAGTATTTTCTGCCACGCCCACCTCCCATACGAAATTTTCCACTTCACGTGTTTTTCCGTATTCCAAGTTCAATGAAGCGCTGCATCTAAACTGTCTAAATTAAAGGTTTATAGTATTCAAAAATATTATTTGTTTGCTTTTTATAAAAACAAAAAAAAAATCATCAAAAAAAAGCTTATCGTTTCGTTTGAATTCCAAAAAAAGGAGTGAACCTCATGCTTTTTGCCACAAATTGGCACTGGTTGTAAATGTGATACTATCAACAGTTAAAAAAGATAATAGCATACTTTTTAGCATTGTGATAATGTGAGCACAGGTCGTGTAGCATAAAAACATGGCTTGCATACACGGAGAAAACTGTTTGCAAAATTAGTATTGTGGTTAAGCAAAACTTGCGCTTGATTCTAAGCCACTTCAACATTATGCAAAATTTTAGCAAAAACTAATCAAAATATGCTTTTCTAATATATAACAACTAAGCAAATATTTCCTTGAATTAAGTAAGCATTTGCTCCTCCCATTTATAATAACTTAGCAAATTTTTGCTGAAATTAAGTAAAAATTTGAATGTAATCAAAATTTTGCTATTTCCTAAATAATCGAGGAGTGATTGCAATTTAGCAATCTTTTTCTTAAATCACATTGTGATTGAGCAAAGTTTTGCTGATTTGCTTTTAAGCAAAACATTTGCTTGATTCAAGCAAATTAATTTTCTCCGTGTACGTATTCTAATTCTGTTGTTTAGAATCAAAGAATATATATTTCACTTTCAGCTAATTGAAGATGTTTGAAGAACATTTCTTGACAAGGGAATTTGAATGTTTGAATAGTTTTGAAAGCATTTTATTGCGAAATTCATTAAAATGTTTCATAGTAAGCTATAAGATAATGTGAATTAATTTAACTTTATACATATCACATTACTGTTTTACTAATTCAATTTAGTTGTAATTATTTAAAAAAATATTTAATATATATTAACATAGTAGATTAATAGATTGAGAAACACACTATAGAATATTTAAGTACTCTGCAAATATAAAGTATTGCAAAAGAAGAATGATAACATTTTTAAAGCATTTATCGTATTTAGTAAGTAAATGCTTTCACTATTTACATTAAAAATTTAACGATTTTAACTCGTAAGAAGTGATCTTTAAACAAAAAATGCCTCAAATAATACTAAAGAAAATGACTATAGCAATAAACCTTGAGACTAAACATATCTATATTTTCTTCTAAACGCATTTACCAAATGTAGTTCAAGGACTCAAAAATTTCTGTCAGTTTTTTTTAATCGCTCAACTTACAGTCCAATAAAAGCATTTCTTTATTTAAAATATCGTCGACATCCATAGATCATTATATTTTATTCTGCAAAAAAATAAATTTACGTTTTTTTGTCATATCAACTTTGCATAAGAAATTTATTGCAAAAATAAAAAAAAAATATTTCAAGAATGCAAAAAACTTTTTCAATAATGTTTTGTGTACTTAAAAAAACCAGATTGCAATACGTTTTCTCAATTGTCTGTAATAACTCTTGAAAAATATCAATATTTTACGAAATTTTTTCAACATTTTTACATCAATCGTATATTAAGGCGTCTACACAGAAAACCTATATACATATATTTCTGATAAATATTTTGGAATCATGTGAGTTTGAATATTCTTAAGCAACGCAAAGAAAAAAAAATCACAATAAGAGATCATCAGTTTTGGTATTTATTTCCAACTTTTAACCACTGTGCGCCGGCCTTTTGGTTTTGTGTTATTTTTGTTTATGTCTAACAAACCAAAATCACAAGCGTTGTTATTGTTTCTTTCTCCATAGAGTGCAACAATAAAATACCAAAAACTCGTTTTCGAGAAAAAACAAACAAAAAATGAGAGCTCACATGGCCTGCAGACAAATACTTATGAAAAGTGCATACACAAAAAAAAAACTAATTAACGCTAAGAGACGTTGGCAGAGAAGGAGCAGTACTCAGAGTACACTCAAAATACATTCGGATCGAGCGCTTTTGTAACAAACTGACTCAACGCACTCATTGAAAACGGCTCGAAGTGGATCGGATCACGCCGCTCTCGGATATGAGAATGTACTTATAACCGAAAAAATGCTAATGAGCCGAATGCCTATAAGTATTTTACACATATTATTAAGTATGGATAGAGTTCAGAACAGCACGACACTCGGGTATGATTTGAGTATCCGAATTCTGTCGGATACTCATTGCAGTTCTCTGATTCCAATCATTAAAATTTTATTTTAACTAAATAATCACAGTTTAAATTTTATGTGGATAATGTATGATTAAACTTCAATGTAATAAATGTACTATTGTTTTTTTGAATAAAAATTAAAATTTGTGTCTCAAGTAAAACTTTCAAATATATCAAAAAGATATATTTTAAATAATCGTATCTCTATGAAAAGTGAAAATAACCGAACCAAACTGAGAAGCATGTAAGGACTTACGTGAGGACTATATTTCCTACCCGTTTTTGGAGTCAAAGTAAGACTTTTTTAAAAATTTAAATTTTCAAATGCCTTTTTCTTTAAGAATATGATGGTCCATAAACTTAAAACTATATATTCTTAATCTAGAGTGCATGCTTAACATATGTGATAAAAACTAGCTCCCGAACTAATAGTGTGGGCACAGGAGCTAATGCAATAGAACAAAAATCAACAAATTTTATCAAATTTAAATGGTTTACCATTCAATAGTTAATTGTAAAGCTGCGATGAAATATTTGAGAAACATCTCTTTTAAGAAGCATATTAAATTACAATGGTAATTATAAATGTTATAAACAAGTTTAAGCCTACTTAAGGATACTCTGAAAATTGCTCAATTTCAGATTTCGAATGGGTGCCGATCCGTAGTTAGATAGCTAAAAAATAATTGACTACGGTTTTAAGTATGAGATACCTATAAGATCATCCTCAAATTTTTTTATCTAAATCGGAAACTATGCAGCTCACCCATTAAGCGTTTTCATATGAAAAGGCCCTTATGTAACTTTTCTTTTGCAAATAATGATAAATTGATTTTAAGCAAATAAATTTGGTTGTTTTTTTTTAAATATGCACTGTTATCACTTTTCACAACAACTCTTTTTGTTTATTACCATGCAATTATTTTTGTCTTTGATATAAATTTTTGTAAAATATATCGCAAATCATTAAAATGCACCTGAATTTTCTAAGCAAATCTTGCGCACAATTTTTTTTCTTTCTAAAATCAACCCGAAAACGCGCACGATCGCCTCCACCAAGAAATGAGAACTAAGTTAAACTTCGTTACAACGCGGACCCACAAAAAAAACTCAAAGCCAACAACTAACATTACGCGATTATAAAAGCAACAATAATAACATGACCAGCAACAATAGAGCGTATTAAGAAATCAATTTTAAGAAAATGTTTGTAGTAAATCTTACTATTAAAGTGTAAATACATCAGCTGTGCTTTACGATAGCTGGAGACTTATTTGGAGAGTTAAAGTCTAGTGCAATCAACAGACCAGAAATAAAGTCATAAACCTCATGGCGCTCTCTTACTACCATTTTGAGAGCTTTGTGCTGTCAAAGTTGTTGCAGTAGGTCAGTTAAGCAAGTTAACTCAAGTTAACTGGTAACTACGTTGGCCAAGATACGTCAATAAAGTCTGACGTCATAAACGTTTATACGAATATGATGTAGAATTAGTGAAATACGTAGACAGGTTTGATTTCTTGTTAACAGCTTTTGCATTCACCTATTGTTAAGAGAGTAGCCAGGCGACTTGCCCAGTTACCGGTTTTTTGACATTGCATAAGAATGCAAGAGTGATTGACAGCCAAATGACGTTTGAAAATAAACAAAAGTCTTACTTAGACTAAAAAATAGCTTTTTCACACGTTGTTTTGAAGTCTTAGCTATCTTAAAGATAAAAACTGTTAATAACTTAAAAGCTTTAAGCATTATTTTTCGCTATCTTGATTCTCAATCAGGTCTCTCTATGTAGTTGCAGTGTGCAAACTTGTGTATAGTCTGTATTTTGCTATGAAGTCACTTAGCTCTTATCAACGAAGGTGGTCTGAAAAGTTTCCGATTTACCAAAAACACAAGACATTTATTCTTGAAATTTATTTATATTTTTCTATATAGTTTCCTTCTCCCACCGATGCACTATCTAGTCCCATCAAAATAGTACTAGGCGTCTTCTTTCTCTGCAAAATAATTATTTACGAAGGTGAAATGAAGAGACATTTGACAAAAATCTGAGAGGTCAATTTTTAGGTAAGGGAACAAAAAGAAGTCACTTGGGGCTATTTCTGGTAAGTAAGGATGGTGGTAAAGCATTTTATACCATAATTTGTGGATTTTAGTTATGGCAAACGCTGAGGTGTGAGACAACGCATTTTACCACTCCTGTAATGGTTTTTCCTTTTTGAAGATAATATAGTTAGATAACTCCATGACTATCAAAAGCCAGTCACCATCACAGCCGAAATACTAATTTGTACTTTTTGGTGCCGATTTCACTCATCTATGATTTGCGTTGGCATATTGACTTTGTAAAATAAATATTTAACGACAGCTCGATAGCCAATTTTTTTCAATTTTCACAAAAGCATTCACATCGACTCGCTTAAGCAACAAATACGCGTCCAAAATGACTGAAATTTTGATGAACCCTGTCAAAAGATAGCTTTTATTGAGTGCAGCCATCTTCGCGTTAAGGTCGGAAACTTTTCAGACCACCCTCGCTCTTGCTCGTAGATGATCACAAAAGTGACTCTTTAGTTGAAATAACAGCTTGGCGCAGTGGTGGCGCTTGAGCTTAGTTGATTCCATTTACAATGAATGGGACCTTGATCAGGTTATTGGAATTTTTAAGAAACCCTTTTAAGCATATGAAATCATTTTTATTTCTTGTTATATTTCAAACAATATATAATAGATTAAAGTTTTATATATTAATCAAGACTTTCAAATCTTATTCCATTTAATGAAATTTAAAAACATTTTTGAAATAAATTTTTACTATATTATTTAAATTAAAATTGAGCAAAACTAAAAATTATTTTATAAAGTGATCTATATATCCTTTATTTCATTGAGTTAAGTAAGAAAAAACAACTTTTTACTGCAGGTATTTAAAACTAGTACTGCTTTAATATAGGTGAAATTAAAAAGACATTTAACTTCTGCAAACTAGACTTTTTCATATTAGAATAACTTTTTCAACCTTAAAATATAACATCTTAGTTTTTCAAAACTCCACTTTGGTTAGAAGTTATAAGCCTCTAAATTTTTCATGATCCCATTTAAAAACACGATGCATTTGAAAATTTTTCAAGTCTACTGTTTTTATCAACATACCATAAATAAGCATAGCTCATTTTAAAGGAAAAAGAAAAGTCTTTTCTAAAATCATAAAAAACTGAACACTTCTTAAAACTATGAAAAAAAGTAGTTATGTCCGCATTAAAAATTTTAGCAAAATTGGAGTAGGTGCCTGCAACAATTTTTTTAACAACGCCACTGTGCCATTTATCTTCGTCTCATAAGCTAAAGGTATGTAAACATGGCACTTTAAAAACACAACAACAACAACATTTGTTGCATTACCGAAACAACAACATCATTTCTTGTAAATTTTAATGTGGGATTTTTATGTATTTTACAACCTTAAAATATTGTATGTATGCACTTCACTAATTATAAGGTACGCAGATTCTCTCAGAAGATAAATCTTTAAATGTATCAGAAATCAAATATATAAGAAATATTAAATGTGGCCACTTTTACTCGATTTTTGGCGAAAAAAAATAATAAAAAAATCCTAGAAACAAATAATTATTTTATGAATTGATTTTTAATAAATAATGTCAAATGCTTGATTCAAGTAAATAAGGATTTACTTGACACATTTTAAAATCAAGCAAAAAAGTTTCTCTAAACTACAAAATTATTTCTCTCCATGCAAACAGAAGGACAGGCCGAATAGTATCGTATTTCTAACCACTTGCACATGTTTTAAAATAATTATGATATATATCTTGTAGTTAAAAAGTGTTTATTTTAAATTTTAAATGAAGCTACTAAAAATAAATTGTGTACTACTATCAGCCATAATTGTTTATAGAAAAATATTTAATATTTAATTACATACTAATGAGCACATGAAATATAAATATAAAAAGTGTTTATTATCGTATTATTATTGTTTTTTTCTGATAAATCTCACTCGCCCCTTGAAAATCCTTTACCATAATGTCACATCTGTGCTTACAGCTGTTTTGAACAAAAACCTTTTCCAACCATATTGGAAAAAATAATATAGCTTTTCAATGTTGTTAACATGATAAAAAAAAACACACAAAAAAAATTCTTTAACTTCATACAAGCGACAAATTTTTTTTTCTGGACATAGAAACTTCATGCTAATCGCTATAGTTTCACAAAGTTGTTTCGAATTAGTCGTTAGTTGAATGGTCGGTGAGGTAAGTAAAATTTTGCAATGGGTTGTGCGCACATGTGACACAGAGATACTGAAGCGAGAAACTGCAATTACTTTTTTTGCCTTTCGTTGATTGCAAAGTTTTAAATTAATGCTTGTTAATTTCTTTATGGTTCAAACGACATATTAACAAAAATTTCAGTTAAATAAAAGCTTTAGATGAATATTAGACATTTTAATAAAATTCTAAATTGTTCAAGCATTTTACAGATAAAACAGAATAATGTCTTAAACTACAGTACAGTATTTTTCTATTAGCCCCAGTATATAGGTCAATTGCACAGAGCTAGAACATATTTTAAAATGCATATGTCAAATTTCGGTTTTAGTCTCCATGTTAATTATAACATTTTATTTATTAAAATCTCTTTAAACAAAGCAATGTGTTGTTCAAATATTTGATTATATTCGCTCGTGTTGTAAACAATTGTCTAGTGCAAGCATTTAGTAAAGAGTTACCTCCTCGTTTTTAACATTTTCAAAACAATAGTTTGTTTTATTTATTTGTATTTTTTTTTTTTTTTTTTGTTAAAAAGTCAACATGTCAGCATTTGACTTCCGTGCAGTAATTTAGAGATAAGTTTTTTGTAAATATAATTTTTGTATGATATTGATTTTAGTATTTTATTTCTCGTATCTGTTGTTTTTGGCAACAATAAATTAATTCAAATATGAACAAAAAAAAAATTTAAAAATAAAGCAGATTATAAGTTTCAAAGTGGTATTGTTTTATACATTGCTGTTTTTTAAATTAACAAATTTTCAACCAACTGTACAAGAAAGTGGCTATCTACTGATTGTGAGTTGAATTGTAAGTTGTATTCAAAAGGACGAGTTGGTGCAAGAAAAAAAGAACTGCAAGACATCAAAATACAAATTTTCCATTTCTATTTTAACGTATACATTTTAACAATGATAAATAGATTTTGATATTTAAAAATATTTTAACACAATAAAAATAGATGATGAAAAAATAGAGAAAGAAATATATTTAAGAGGCAGCTGAACGATATTCTATCACATAACTTTTGGAAAATTGTATTCAAGTCAATAGTTTTAAAATTATTTCTTAAAACAAGGAAAACAAATTTAAATTTGTTAGTTCTTAGCAATAAATCACAGGATATGTCATGTTATCTGTAAGGGTGTTAGCCTGGTAGATGGAAAAATAAATAAAAAAATATTAGTATAAGTCTAAAGTAGTAGTATAAAGAGAATAAAAAAATTGATCGAAAATTATCTCAACGCAAAAAACATAACGAAAATAAAAAAGAACAAAAAGAAAAGAAACACACAAAAGCAAATTACGCAGTTAATTATTTCTACAAGATTCTAACAATTTCAAAAATGCCTTTATTACCTTGGTAGCATTTCTGCATTAATGATTAATAAACCTTAGTTTTCTATATATACTACCCCCAGTTCGTACGCCTGAATATTTTTTAATATAAACACTTTTAACTTTTACTTATATTAAGAAACCAATGTTTTTGATACCACAAAGTTTGTTGTATTCCTATAGCTTGAAATATCATTTCTAAGGCCGCATTCACGCTTTGGCTTAAGCTGATTCATATAACAGCTTTGTCGAGTTTATTTATATCATAGCGAACGATTATTCAGCGATTCACAAAATAGCTTCTTGAGATTATTGGTGCTTATAGTGCGCGCTTTCTGCTTGTCTGCGAAAGCGAGATAGAGATATAAACGCTAAGAACCATTTAAAAAGTAGTTTTATGCTCGGAGTCAGATTCGCTATAAACACTGAGCTTTTTCTATATGTTTATACACAAAGCATATTTCAGCAAAACCTCTCAGCTCTGCAAAAAAACTATGAACGTGGTCTTAGAAATAAAATTTCAGGCTTTAAGAATACAACAAACTTTGTTGTATCAAAAACATTGATTTGTTAATGTAAAAAAAAAAGTTGAAAGTGTTTATATTAAAATATATAGGCGTACGAACTGAACGTTGTTGGGGTAGTACATGTTAGGGTATATCGAAAAATTAACCCCCAAATAATGAAAAATGAAAAAAAGACAGTGCAGAAAATATTCACAGATAAATAAATAACACAGATCTCGATTCACCATTAAAACCACTTATGCATGCAAATTTTCGAAAAGATCAAACACGAACAGGAGTGTCAGCATAGAAATAAAAAACCGTTATTTACGATATTTTCACCTACTTTTGTACTGGAGCCTATCTTACGGTACATTTTTTTACAAAACCCACCAAAGATCTCAATTCACTATTCAAACCAACTAATGCATGCAAATTTCCGAAGAAACCAGGCACGTATAGGAGTGTCACCATAGAAATAAAAAACCCTTATTTACAATATTTTTAACTTCTTTTGTACTGGAGCCCATCTTACGGTACCAATTTTTTTACATAGAACACCAAAGATATACATTTTTCATTGAAGACAACTTATGCGTGCAAATTTTTAGAGAGATCATACCACTTGCAGGTGTGTCAGCATAGAAATAAAAATACCATTATTTACAATATTTTAGACTTCTTTTGTACTAGAGCCCAGGCCTGTAGCCAGACCAAGAAGACAGAGGGGGCAGGCATGAATCTTGGGGGGGGTGAAAGTTTTTGTTTTTTCATTTTAATAACAAAAACAATCTTTTTATCGTGTGATATGAATACATTACACATATTCATTAAAAGACAGTTAATTTTATAATATATACATGGATATGTAGATCTTTTTATACATAAGATTAATACATTAAAAAATAATATAAAAATTAATTCAGAAATTTGTAATAAAATGAAGGTAAAAATACAAGATTTTACTAAAGTGGCTAGAAATATAAGAAAGAGTAGTGAAATGGGCTAACATATGTATAAGACATTTTTTAAGTAAAACAAAGAAAAAAATTGAATTCACCCGCATCCGTCGTTTGCTTTAAATTGATGCAAATTTTTTATTTAGATTTATATAGCTATTAGGAACAATCATGCATGTTTTTATTTAAATCTTTTGTTTCTTTAAATTTTTGCTAGAACTAAGATTTGCAGTTTTTTTATTTTAAAGTAAATAAACATTCATCATACATAAAAAACATTTAATATTAAAAACATTTCAAAGAATTATACATATATGTATCTTTTTGTATCCGCATCAAATTGCTGCACAACGTGCTTTTCGTTTCTAGATAGTTCCTATGGACGCGGCTTAAAAAATTATTAAAATTCAAATCTTTTTTTTGGTAGCAAAGGTTGTCGAGCCAGTAAAAATTTGAAAATTTGTAACAATTTTCCTGAAATATTTTGTTAAACAAATTTCATGTACATTAGGGCGGGTCGATTTGTAGGGAGTGAAAAAATTCACCGATTTCCCTATGATTTCCGTATTCTATGGGTTATTCCATGAAAATTTGCCGAAGGAACCATACCTCTATCGTTAAAATCGAGTCCCCTACTTTTTGTTGGTAGATTTGTTCCCAAATTGACGTTCGTATGAAATATTACCTACACGTTCACATCCATAACTCAAAAACTATCGATTGAGTTTAATCGCCAGTAGACGCGTTGAAAATGTGAGCTCATTTTGATCAATTTACAAAAAAAATCTCAACATTGGTCCAACGGTTCAAAAGTTACGGGCATTTTTGTCCAAATTTTTGAGCATTTTTCCATTTTTTTCATGATTTTGTCCAAGAATATTACTTTCATGGCCATTTTTTGGCTCAATCCATTATTTAATTCAATTTACAATTCAAAACGAAGAGTTTAAGCCCAAATTTATCGAATTCGGTTGATTAATTCATGCGATATTGCTAAAATAAAATAACACATAAAACAAACTTTTTGATTTTTTTTCCCTTTGTGTGTACCCTGTGAAAAAATATGCCAATAATGTAAAGCGCAAATCAGTCCAATCGTAACTTAAGGTTCGTAAGCTTCATAAGTCAAAAAAATTGAGCCAAAGAAATGGCCATGAAAATAATATTCTTGGACAAAATCATGAAAAAAATGGAAAAATGCTCCAAAATTTGTACAAAAATGCCCGTAACTTTTGAACCGTTGGACCATTGTTGGAGATTTTTTTTTGTAAATTGATCAAAATGAGCTCACCTTTCCAACGCGCCTACTGGAAATTAAACCCGATCGATAGTTTTTGAGGTATGGATGTGAACGTGTAGGTAATATTTCATACGAACGTCAATTTGGGAACAAATCTACCAACAAAAAGTAGGGGACTCGATTTTAACGATAGAGGTATGGTTCCTTTGGCAAATTTTCATGGAATAACCCATAAAATACGGAAATCATAGGGAAATTGTCGAAAAATAAATCAACCCGCCCTAATGTACATATTCAAGTCATGAATAAGGTGAATGTGTATATTTTTTTTTTTTAAACTAAACCAATTTTAAAGCAATAAACAAATATATCAGCAAAATGCATATTTATTTTTCATTTAAAGTTTTTCATTGTCTGATTTGGCAAGGGGGCAAATGGTTTTAGCAGGGGGCATTGTCCCCCTTTGCGCCCCATGGCTACAGGCCTGCTGGAGCCCATCTTATCGTATAATTAACATATATACATAAAACACCATGCATATCATTTTTTCATTAAAAACAACGTTTGCAAATTTTTAAAGAGATCAGACACGTGCAGGAGTGTCACCATAGAAATAAAAAACCATTATTTACAACATTTTCGACTTCTTTTGTACTGGAGCCTATCTTACGGAACAATTTTTTGCATAAAACACCACAGATGTCGATTGACTCTATGCAGAGTTGCTGTTGTTTTTGTTGCCTTCTGCAAACTTTCTTGATCTAAATAGCTCACAACTAAAATCATTTACAATCTCTAAAAGTTCATACGATTTTGTTCGACCAAGCGTCAAATCATATAAAACTTAACCAGTGGGTTGGTCACAACTGAATCACTCAAGACTAATGAAGAGGAAATGTAGCAATTTCCGAAACAGGCTGTCTAGTCTGCTGTGTGATTGACTCTATACAGGGATTTTTCATAAAATTTGCAATATGTTCAAGTTTGTAAAATGGCGGCCTCGATAGTATAGTGGTAGTGCGCTTGATTGCTGCTCAGGGGTCCCGTGTTCGAATTCTGGCCATGGTCCTGCGCTATAACCTTTCTGTCCTTATTTCTTATCTACTCTAAAATACATCAATTTACGACTAAAACTTGAAGTTGGTGGTGGTAGGAAAAGTTTGTGGAGAGGAACGCTTTGTAACCTGATTTGACTGAGGTCAAGGCATTATAGGTACTTGCTTCAGATTTAATATCACATGATTCTACAGTTTCTGCCACATTAAGAGATCCTACACAAAAGTTTCTCTTGATTACTCCCTTCTTTTATTCTGTGGTATTACAACGGCACAATAATATGATCTAAGTGGTCTGGTCTAAAGACCTTCCGCAACCTTAACCTAACCTAACCTAAGTCTGAAAAATCCAAACAGCTTTATTGATTTCGTTAAAATTTGGTACACATATTGCGCGCATTCTATATATGATTGAGATATACTTCGTTTTAACCACGACTCTTCCGCCCTTTTTTAACTCAGGTTAGTTTTGTTATTTGAATAGGTTAGGTTGAGGTTAGGTTGAGGCGGCAGCCGCTGTACGTGCTTAAAACCAAAACGCACGTACCACAGCTCACTTAGACCAGTGAGGTCCGTTGTGATACCGCTGCACACTTGGCCTTCAGTCCGAGTGGAACCACATTGAGCTCTTAATAAAGCTTGTTAGACGTTTGACGCTTGTCTCCGACAGGTCGTCAAGCTCCGAAAAGAAGAATGACCCCAAATGTTTATGCCTTCTTCTCGCAAGCGCGGGACAGGAACATAGAAGGTGGGAGATAGTTTCCTCCTCCTCCTCGTCCCTGCAGCTTCTGCAGAAGTCATTAGTGATGACTCCCAATCTGGAGGCATGTCTGCCTATTAGGCAGTGCCCTGTGGTAACAGCCACTAACGTAGCCACCTCTGATCTTCCCAACGAGAGAAGGACTCTCGATCGCTTTGGGTTTAGAGTCGGCCAGATAAGCCTTGTTGTTCTGCATGTTGAGAGTTCAGCCCATCTTGAGTTGGCTTTAGATGTGGTGTACTCATTAAGTAGCATTTTGACAGTTGCCATCGGGATGCTCGGCGAGTTTCGACCCATTAGAGTCACCGATGTACCTTTCCTAGCAAGCTCGTCTGCTTTTTCATTTCCACGTATGCCCTTATGCCCAGGTACCCAGATTAAGCTGATGTCAAAGAACTTTGACATTTCGCCTAATGCAGCACGGCATTCTCTGGCTACTTTAGAGTTGATGGATACCTGCTCAATCGATTTGATCGCTGCTTGGCTGTCCGAGAAAATATGTATTTCTCGTTTAGAGATGACGTTCTCTGAGAGCCAGGTTGCAACTTCTTTAATCGCCATCATTTCGGCTTGGTAAACACTACAGTGATCCGGCTTATTTGAATACTTTTTAGCAAAGGAGTTTTTTACCAATTTAATTTAAAAACATGTATTTTATTTCGACACCAAAGTCATATGGGTATTTCCGTTGCTACCCACGTGACAGTCGTACAACTTTAATAAGTGGAAAAACAAAGAAAAATTAAACTTACCGTTTTTTATTTTGATTTTTCAATAGTTTATTAAGCGCACTATACAAGGTGTAAAAGCTAAGAGTTGTCAAAAGTTCGGCTCTTAGATAGAAGCCACAACAAATTATACGTTACGTGACAAAAAATAAAATTCGTGACAAAATTTCGTCTGCGTTTTTATAAACGAAAAAATTTCCGAAGTGTGCAAGAGTTATTTTATGAAATTTTTCTGGAATAATGTTGCAATAATGTTGTTCTGGAATAATGTTGTTTCGTTGAAAATTTTTTGTAGAACCTATATAGAGAAACATAATATTTAAATTTTCAGTTGCAGTAGACTTTTTGGCGGAAATGCCCATAAACATATTTTTAAAATTGTATAAGTTTTTAGTTTTAAAAATTGGACTTTTTTATTAAACAACGTTACCTGAAATTGAGAAAAAAACGGTATGAAAATCAAAAATTTTAATTTCGATGCATATATCTCTGCTGTTTTTAAATATATTTTGTTTAATTTTTTTTTCAAATGTTCAATAAAAGCACTTTATAAAATTAGTTTCAACTATCACTGAATGTCTCTCTTTTTAAAAAAAAAATTAATAAAATGTTGTAAAAATAAGAACAAGTAAAAATTGAATTTCTGACTGCCTTTCATAAGACATAGCATTAACTTGCAAAAATTGTTAAACTGTATTTGTTATCAAAACGACAAGGATAGCCCTATGATTTTTTTAGGAAATTAATTCCATACAAAATGTTGTTTTTATATTTAAAAAAAAATAGTCTAGTCTCAAAATAATTTATTTGAAGAAATTACGCCAATATCTCTTTTCAATCAAAAGTTACGGCTAGAAATAGATGTTTTTATACCATTGGCCTACCGGTATAAAGATAAACTTAAAAAATAAAGTAAACTTCAAATGCTTTTATGCTGTTGGAGGGAGGAAGGCAAAACTAAACAAACTACCTCTCAATCTTCTTACTTCCGAGACCCGTCTATACTATATTGAAAAACAGAGCCAAATCACAAAAGTATAACGTGATTTTCTATGGCGCAAAAAAGAGTCTTTGAAAAGTAAAAAGAAGAAAAATGCTTTAAGATTTAAAGTTTAAAGTTCCCTTTTTTTATCACATTTCAAATTATTAGTTAAAAAGTTGAATTAATTTAAGTTAAGTCATAATTCAGTTAAGTCATGTTGAATTCATATAATTAAATTAAGGTATTATTTAATTTCGGCTTTTATTTGAATCGCTATCCAACAAACAAAATATATTATGAGTAAAATCCAAAAATTTTTAAAAACTAGCAAAATCTAAAAAAAATAAAGAAAACAAGAAAAAACATTCAGAAGCCTAAAAGAAAAATTAACAATAATGGCAAGACGTGATGCTTTTAATATTATGGCATAATACATAGTGCAAAAACAAATACGTAAAATAAGTAAAAATAAATGAAAAGAAAACAAAACTCCCTACGATTCTTCCAGATTCTGGGTATGTCATCAAATTTTTTGAATAAATACGTGGAAACTTGAAACGAAGACTCTGATTATGTATAAACGAAGACTCCAAAAATATTGTTCATTCTATGCGAGTGAAGTGAAGTACATAGCTGAGCGCAGTGTTGCTTTAATGAAGGAATATAACAAATTGATTACAAACAATTAATTAATGAAATTAGTTAAATTAATGAAATCAACCTCTGTTTCTTAAAAATAAATCATTCAAATATTTATATATTTCTAAATTTGTAATAATAACAACAATTTTTTATTTCTTATGTCCTTACTTATAAATAAAATAAGTAAAAAAATGTAGATATTTTGAGTTTTTATTTAAGATTCAATCCTTAGTAGCAACCCTTAAATGTCATTTAAAATTTTTAAAAAAAAAAAGAAATAGTTAATTATGGTATAAGTAAATCCATCTATGTGGTGCACAGCGAAATTAAAGAAAATATTTTTTCCTTAGGAATAAGGATCACGCTAGTAACGACAACTGTTACTAGCCAGCATCTGGAGTAATAGCCAGCTTAAAGGTCATCTTAAAGGTCAATGTGACTAGATCAACCTAGACTTCCACAGTGTTGGTCCGAGAGAATCACCACGATTAAGAAATGCTGATATCATCAAGTGTAATCACAGTACATTCAGTTACCATCACTTCATCAGTGTTAATTAAATAAGAACCATCCTCATAATTTAGCAGCGACAAATGCATCAGTCGAATATTGTTTTGCAAAACTGTCCTTAGCATCCAGCTCCAACATCAAGTGTGATCAAACGATAGTTTACCAGTGGACGGAATGTTTACATTTTTGATACCAGTGAGAACTAAGTCACCATTTACTAAACAACTCTCTGCAATAAATTTGGCTACAGCACCACAAGTGACCAATTTATTCATTTTGATTAAGATTAGTGCCAAAGTTTCATTTTAATATTAGGTTTGTATTTTTTTTAACAATAATATTCAAAAATATTAAAATAAAAAACTTTTTGTTTTCCCGACATGTGCGAAGCCGGGCTAATCAGCTAATACTTGTATAAGTGAATAAAAATAGTGAAAATAAAAACTTTGTCAACACAAATTGAAAACACGTTGAAGTACATTTTTTCGTTCGAATATATATAACCATATTCCAGAGCATTTTGTTGTATTCTCTCATATCAAAGAGCTACCTGTTGCTTTACGCTATAAAAACTTCCAATAAAATAGCTCAGAGGCCAATTTCCAAAGCAATGCAACATGAAAACTCACCTCCGTGCTAATGCGCAGAATCGCACTCTCTTTCAGAGCTCTGCTCAGTTTATTTATATTACTAATGTAATTTTTGCAATTTTACTCAAGCACAGCATAAAAGCAACAAGCTGAAGTAAAGTTAAATCAGTTAAAAAGAGTGTCTTAACGCGAACAAAGTATAGTTTCTTTAAATGAAGACATATTTTTCTATTTTACTACATGAAAAAATGAGTTCTAGAGACTTGTTTGTTGGTCAAATTTTTAAATTAGGAGTTATGTTTAATGAAAAATATATAAAATGTTTTATTTTTGCTGCTTTTGCTTTCGCATCAAAACTTTATCTATCATCATAATTATCACATATTATGGTGATTCATCTGCAACTATCAAATCAATAATAGACTACTTGAAATTTAAGAAAAAAAATAAAATTTTTAAAAATTAAAGAAAGAAATTAAACCTCAGAATTGATTTGGATAGGCATTATTACAAATTTCTTAGACATTGTAGATTATTTCCTTTTATTAAAAAATTTCCTAAGTAAATTTTAAAAAAAGCAAAAATCAACTTAAACTGAGCTTTTTTTAATGTGGAGTTTCACCCTGTCATGTATTTTTTAGTACAAAATTGGTCTGAGATCAAATTTTTTGGAATTTTTAAGAAAGACATATTTTAAGATGTACTTAAAATAAAAAAAATAGGTAAAAAAAGTTTTTATTTTGTAATTGTGCTTGAAACTTAAGGAAAAACTGTTATTTTTCGTAAAAATTTGCGCATATTCGTCAAAAAATGCATCAGGAAATAAGTCATAAAATTTTTAGTTTTTAATTTTGGCTTTTCAAATTTTGAAAATTTGCTAAGAAAGAGTTTTTTTTTAAGACAAACTTAAAAAAAAATAAGTCCGTTTTCTTTGATTACATTTAAGACATTATGGAAATTTATAATATTTTCATATAAACTTCAGCATTTTCGTCAAAACATGCTTTAGAAAAGTGGTCATAAAATCCTTATTGTATCGTAGTTTGAGACCAAATTTGAATTAAATTCTTTCTTAAAGAATGTGTTAAGAAAGACATGCTTTTTTAATATTTTTATTTTTAAAGACCCAAAGAACCAAGGCATGCGCCTTATACTAACAAGGTTTGGTCTTTGACCTGAAAGGAAAGTGATAGATTATTTAGTGGAACTGATTGGAACCATACGTCAATTATTGATTAGGCAAAACAAACGTGAAAGATAATTTTAATTGCTTTTAACCGAGGCTAGTGTTATGCCTTAACCTCGGCAAGCATTTTCAGCCCTTAGTTGTGTTCCTGTCCTTAAATTCCACATATTTCACGATTTATTTTTGGATTTTTAGTTTTCCATATTTCTTAAATATAAAATACGAGCCCGGATTCGAACCAGGGGCCTTTAGGGTTGAAAATCTAGCGCATTCTCTACTAGACTACACAGGCCGACAAACAGACATACTTAAAAATAAAAAAAAAAATAAAAATGTTTTATTCTGTAATTGTACACTCGGAAAAAAACAGCATTTTTGTGATAAAAAATTCTCGATTTTCGATAAAAGCCATTTTCTCTATTTCAAATAAAATTTATCTCAATTTGAATAAATTTTCACATATTTGAAGAAATATTTCTTCACTTGGTGGAAATGACAATATTTCATGTCTCTAATAGAAGAGAAGGTGTTTTTATTGATGAGAAAATATTTGTCTTTTTCATGGAATCTTTTTACCATTTTAAGAGAATTTCTGGGAGAACATTTAGAGAAAAGCATTCTCTGGAGCAAAATCGATACCATTTTTCTACAAATATGATTTCTTTTTTCTCAGATTCCGAGAAACTTTTTTCTGAGTGTATATAGAAATTTATTTTTTTTTTAATTTTTAGGACCTTTTTTGTGGTATATGAAAATTTGTTTAATTATATTTTTAAAGTTTTTTTAACTAAGAACTTGTAAAATATATTTTTGCTTAAGTTTCGCATTAGAATTATACTAAAATTTTTGGGATTTTGAAAAATATTCAGTACAAAATTATTATAAGAAAAATTTCGTAAAATTATTCAAGGCAGCATACCATAACTACCACAAACAGAAAGATATCAAGTAATCCTTTAAGATTCAAAAGTTAAGACTCCTAACTATAATTTTTGCATACTTATTTTTAGAAATTTATGATTTTTTTTTTTCCATACCTACTTTTGTCGACCTCGTTACACTGTGTGCCATGAGAATTTGGAACTCGTTGCCTTTAAGAATAAAATGTATTTAAAATAACCTCAACTTTAAGTATGAAAATTGGCAACGCTTATCTTCTTTCCTTTTCTTCGGCTCTTGAGCTTAGTATGCTCACGCTTAGTATGCTTAGTATGCATCTCTACACGCGAAATTTTGGTGTAGAGTCAAAATTTTTGTGTGGAGAAAAAGCACTTGCTTTTCTGGTTGACAGATTCATATTTTTATTGCTGCACTTTTATATCCTATAAAAGGCAAGACTACACAATAATAAACTATATAAATGCAACAATAAATTTGTTAAATAACAAATTCAACACTTAAACACACTTACTGCATATTTTTTATTGTTGAATGTCGAATTTCCGCGCCAATTAAATGTACGGGCATATAATCTGCAGTGAAATTTTGATATTTCAACTCTCCACTCACGAATAGAAATTTGGCAACATAGCAATAATATTTGCTTCTACAGCGTACTTGCTGGCGAAAAAATTTCGTTGCCTGTTCGTGGTCAAAAATCTCAATGTATTTTTTATGGAATTTTTTTTCGTTCCTACAGCATACTAAGCTTTAGAATAACAATTATCTTTGGATCACTTTTGATTTGTTGTTATGTCTACTTGTTGATTATAATATTTTCAATACTTTTGAATTGCTTTTAGTTAAAATTATTGTAATAATGTTATTCTTACTGCGTTTTAAAGACTCTGTATTGTATATGTATATTATTTCTTTATAAATTTAAATTGAAAATGAAAAATATTTTCGGTATTTAAACATTTTATATTTTCTTATTGTTAGCATTTGTTTACACTTTTAACCTTAACTAAATGCTTCTGTTTAATTTTGTATGCATATCTTAAAAAGAAATTATGGTTAATTTTTTTTTACATTTTAAAAAACAATAAATTTGCCATTAGATCAAAATTTTGTAAATAATATTTTGTGAGAATGCTTTTCAAGCTTTTGATTTCTTTATATATACGTTAATGTAAAAAAAAGTAAATTCAATGCCGCTATAAAAATTGAAGTGTAAGGTTTTTCAGTATTAGAGTCAAGATTTTTCGAAAAGGTTCCTAAGTCCTGATAAATATAATATTCAGACTAGTTATTTATTTGCTATGGTAGCCAGTGTATCGTAAATATGACATTACTTCGATGTTTTTTTTTACCACAACTTGGTTTTAAATAAAAACTGGGTTTAAAATAGTTCTATAAACAACTTTTCATTTGTTCTTTGTTTAAAAAACAAATCCTATTTTATTTGTTTTAGCATACGAATAAAAATGATGAAAATATAGATTAACCATTGACTAGAAAACCTAAATTTCACTATTGTCAAATACAAAAATGAAGCACAATCAATAAATTTTTATAATTTCAGTTTTTGCTTAATTTTTTTTTTTTTTATGTATGAAACATTTGTTATTTTTCACTGAACTAAATAACTTTTCAAATTTATGAGCAGAAATTCAACTTAAAACTGCTCTCCAAACGAACAGTCATAAAATTTACTCATGTCTAACTTTAGTGCCTAACATAAATCTGTTAATAATAAACCATGAACTGAATATGGCAACAAAAACTATTTCGTGCTGGCAAGGATACAAAAGTAAACTTATTTTTGGCACCGGCATGAAGGATATGAGCGAGTGAAATTTTAATTTCACGCTTTGAAGAACTAACCATAGCACCAGTCAGTAAAAGCAAACGTAAAAAATAGTAATAATAAAAAATAATAATAACGGTACTACCCCTACTTAGCGACATAAAGAACTCAATGCAGGGCCCAACACACGCACATTTATGCAATTTAACTATTCAAAGACAAAATGTGGCACAGATAAACTCACATGTTTCGAAAACGACTACGACAAGCATAAATAAACAAAATAAAGCAGATGAAACAGAGCAAAAATTCAAAGAAATAAAAAAAAATTAGATGATTTTTTTTAAGCAGAAAGTGAAACTTTGTTTTCACTCAAGAAGACAAGAGCAAACAACAAAAGAACGATATAAAAAACAAGAACAACAAGTCGCACAAAAAAAAAACGCTGCTAACCCTCTAAAAAAAGCACACACACTCACACACAACAAACAGCATTCTCAAGGCCTGAAAGTTTATCCAATAAGATAGAATAAAACGGACTAAGGATATTCATGGTCGCCAATGGAGCAGCACAACTACACGAGTTTCCAGGATATAAACAATGAAATTTGTTGCCGGCTTTTATGAGTCGTCGCCATTTTTAGTGTTCTGCAATTTTCCGCGCTGTCTCGTTTGTTGTGTCAGTGCGGCTTATTTAAGTCAAGCAAAAGAAGCAGAAGCAAGCCTGGACAGCAAAAGATGCTGCCAAGGCTGTTGAACATGTGTGTTTCATGTGTGTGCATGTGTGTTTGTTGAATATATCAACTTGCTATGTCGGTAGCATGTAAGCAGCCAACCAAGCAACTTCTTTTTATGAGCAGGATATGAAACGAATTTAGCCTAAATGAAGACGATGGCAAAGGCGTTGAAGGCGTCGACAAAGTCGGATACGTTCTAATTTTCTTTGTACTTTATCACTTTTGATATACTAAATACAAAGTACCAGCTTGGTAAGTAGCAATATTTAGAAGAAAGGCACATATTTCACATTTAACGAAGACAAAGAAAGCAAAAAAACAGAACATAAAATATTAACAATCAATCCTAGCAGCATATCCACCTTATAACACAAATAAAACTCTCGGTTAACAAGGACTTTGTTTAATGTTTGTTAAATGAAACGATATTTTCATTATTATATGTCTGTTTAAACATTAATTCATGGTTGAATATTAAAATAAAATGTTACTGTTCACTCAGTCAGTTTATATTAGAGTTAATAATTGTTTAGGGTTTCTTTGATAAATTCTTAAAAGCTTAATGTTATTAAAATGAAATTCATCAATGTTATACAATGTACAAGACAAACTAAAGCTAGAACCCAATAAATGATTATAAATGTCTACATTAAGGGTGTCCTTATTTATATGGACAAATTTCAAAATTATTATTTTTTAAATGGATTCCCCCAAATTTTTTCGTTTTGATCTTAAAACTACTAAAACAAAGTTTGGAACTGATCGCACAACGATAATTGGACCCGGTTTTATATTGAAAATTGAAAAAAACTAGCTGCCAGGACTGTGAATTAACAAAAAATTGAATTTTTGTACTAAAATTGGTTGGTGGTCGCATAAGGCTACAAAATTTAAAATTATTACATTATATTAAAGAGGCGAAGATTCGGCAAGGGTACGCGGGTCAGGACCAATGCCCCCATAAAACCACTGAAAATTTTTGTTTTCAACATACACAATCTACTTCATTTGAAAAAAATGTTTGGTCCACTCCCCCAGAATCAAAAACTTTCTACGTTACTGTTGTATTACCTATCAATTTTTAAAAATGTCGAAACCTCCGCTTGAAAACTGTAACAGAGCATGTAAGAAATATCAAAACTTTCTCAACTCATGTCACTCAAAACAACTAGTTTGAGCAACTTTCTTAAGCCTGAAGTACAATAGAACGAGAGTGCGATGCGAGACTGCGATGCGAGTATGCGATGCGAGTATGCGATGCGATTGTATGACGAAATCTCGCACGCATTGCCCTCACATATTATGTACAATGAAAAATGCCAGTTTTGAAGGCACCAGAGCTGCGTCCAATAAAAATCAAATTTTGTTAACAGTACCCAAAAAATTAATAAATAATAAATTTCGAGAAGTTCCTTCAATATGAAGAAGTCCTAGCCTGGCATATTATTTATCTCGAAATGAGCTAAGAAAGCGTCGAATATTATTTCTCAATTGAATTTTTATGACAGCTGGTCATCGCATGCGTCGTTTTTTTAACTTTATGAAAATGCCTCGCACAAGCGCATCGCAAAGCACTGCATAAAAACTCTGCATATGAAAATCCTCTGACAGCTCGTGTGAGATTTTTACGTTGTCTCGCAAAGCACTATTGCTCTATTGTACTTCAGGCTTTATTCAAAGAGCAGCCGCGAGCCGTTCGGAAAATATTTCTTATTTGACCGCGAGTTCGTTTTGATTTTTATCATCGTTAGACACTTGGAATTTACATGTACCTACTTTGTGTTGTAATGTGAGTTTGAGAAAAATGAAAACATCAATTATTTTATAACAATGAATGATTTGCCATCTACTCCGGAATCGGTTTTAAAAAAAGCTACCGCACCGATAACAACGTGTCCAGCAAACGCATCGCTAAATCGAATCGATTTGATCGGAAAACTTTTACATAAAATTATTGGCTCTAAGCTTCCATTGAATCGCCAAGTTTAACAAGTACTATTTTACAATATGCGTTACGCAAAAATGTCCTACAAAGACGGTTCTAAATTAGCTATTAGTGCAAAGCTAATATTTTGGCAACAAACGCGTATTTCCACACGTTATGAGCCGCAATGTATCGAAAAATTATTAAAACAATAGGAGTCATGGAAGAAAATTCAAAAAGTTATTTCTCCAAAAAGATCGAATACAGGAAAGAAAGTAGCAGAGTCGTTTTCTGAAGTATTAGACGATTTTTTCGATATTTCGCACCAGGATGCACTAAATATGATGAACATAGAAAAAGACAAGCAGTTTTTTATTATGCAAAGACAAAAAGGACGTCCAGGGTACATGGCTGGAGTTGACATGGCTCTTCATTTACGCGAATAACGGTCTCTCGAGCGCAGGTGCGGATCCAAGTTGGTGGAAAGAGGCAAATTCCCCCCTAAGATATTAAATTTCTTAAAAAAATTTATTTTAATATACATATTTTTCTAAGATAAACAAAAATCAAATAGGACGTTCTAGGTTTAATCTACCCGTGCGCAATCGCTTTAATAATTTCTAGTTGTGTTCCTAGCTTGCTGACATGATATGGCGCTGCCTTCGTTGAATAATTATTCTCCCCTTTAATCTTTCTTTTTCTTACATTAAAAAATATTGCTTTTTCGTCCAACTGAACGAAAAAATATGAATTCTGTAACAAGGATTCTATTATAAAATGCATAAATTAAGCTAATGAAGTATGTACAAAAGGTCGGAGCGATTTTATACAAAAAAGTAGCCTTGTACTGAACTATCTCAGAAGGGATTGAAAGATATAGTGCCATACATTAGAGCACCAAAATTTTGTGTAAATAGAGCAAGAAACAGAACATTTTGATAGGCATATTTGAATAATTGTTTAAAAAGTTGGATTACGGTAAAATCTGCATATTTCAAAATGAAATTTTATAAAGTTGCTATTTTAATAAGGATTTTTCTATTTATTTTTTTAAATATTTGATTGCTCTTTTTACGAATATTTTTGCATTTTTAAATAAATTCAAATTTGATTTTCAAGTAAATATCAAGAATATCCTATTATCAGATGATTTGGGTCAAACTTTAAAAGATTGAAAAAATTTTGTATAATTATGAATAAGTATCTCGTACTTTAGCTAAAAAACTTTGCAATATAATTCTTGTGTATGATTTATTTCATCTTTGAAGACATTTTAAAGCATAAAGATGTGATCATAAAGCGACGACATTTTATGTTGCTCCATTTTACCTTTGTACTAACTCAACCAGCCCTTAAGATTTTTCATAAATTAATTTTTTAAAAAATCTCCTGTTTTTGAGGAAATACTGGGGAAGACAGATGTAACCAGATTAAAACAAAAACAGTAGCTTACATGTATGTTACAATATCCTCTGAATGAGCCCTAAGCAAATTGATACTATGCACTTTTGAAATTCGCTTTGGCTTAATGTATAGCAAACATATACCTTAGTAAAATAATGATATGTGCAACACTTCAAATGCAATTCTAAGCAAACATAACTTCATTTGTTTTTATATTATTTTTTTATTGAAATAGTATTAAGGACTTATATGCAAAACAAAATATAGCTTATAAAAAACCTTTTTGTTATTAAAAAAATTATAATGTATTTAAAAAGTTCATAGAAAATATTTATATGTGCAAAACCTATTTTTATTGATTTTATAGAATAAAATAGAAATATATATAGATTTTATAAAAGAATATGTCTTTCTTTCTTATATATGACTTAATTAAACGTGAAAAGCATTAAATACATCAGCGATCTGAGGATGGAGCCATCGATTTTCTGCCATTCATCTTAAAGAACTGTTTTCAGATGCTTCATCGACTCGAACTATCGCCCGTTTTTATAAACTTGGGCCGAAAGAATGACCCACAGGTTTTCGATAGGATTCAAGTCATGGCTAACAGCAGGTCACTACAGTACGGGTATATTTCAGATTTATTGAAAGTCATTTGTGGCTCGGGATGAATTTGTTGGTGCGTTGTCCTGCTTGAAAGTACAGTTATCCTGGTATTTATAGCATGTGAACTCAATAAACACATCACCTTATAACTTAATATACATTTCTGCATTCGATTTGCACGAAATAAAATACAGGGGAGACTTTCAAAGTATCTGAAACCGGCTGAAATAATCAATGATCCCCGCCCATGGCTACGCGAATACCTAATCTGTCGTGGCTATCGCAAATTGTGCCGGTATTTCTGGCAACCGTCAGGCCCGTCAAGGCTGAACCTTTTCTCATCATTTAATATGACATTTCCAAATTCTTTCTCACAAAATTTGTATTTTTCGGCATATGCTAGACTGGCCGAAATGTGTCATGGGTAAAAGTCTGGGTTAAGAGAAGGTTGATTCATAACTGACGTTGGAATTTTCATTCAAAATTTGCTGGGTTCTGCTTCTGGTAACCCTTAGATCCAATTGCGAAGCAATTTCACCACAACTCATCCCTTTCTCCACAGCAAGACGTCGATTTCATCTTTTGTGCCGTTGGCCAATCACGGATTTTCTTTCACTACGCTTGATTATAGCATAGTTGAAAGAGTCTTTTAAAAAATTTGTTATGGTGTTTCGGTGACGATTTATCCTAGCAGCTATAGCACCTACTTTTAAACCGGCTACATTTAAGCCTTTTATATATCAACGATCTTCTTCAGATAAAGTGGATCCGTGTGCATTTTTATTTGAAAAATAAAATAACTCTAAAATGTGCTCACAAACAAAATGTGTCTGAAAAAATGTATTACCGTTATCTTTATGGTTTTTCTTACTAAGGTTATTAACAAAATTTTGTAATTTTTATGTTATAGCAGTTAAAACACAAAGAAAAAAAGCAATTGTGCACACATAAATATTTTCTATTGAACACGCGAGATTGCACAGTATTTTCGATTAACGGTGCTACGAATACGAGGTAAAGAAGAATTCTCTGTTCGACTAATAAACTTCATCCATTAACAAAAATTTTGGCAAACTCCAAAAAATTTTGTTGTTATAAGCCAGGGAGAAAAAGTAAAAAATATTTGTGCACATATAAATTTTTTACTGAGCTACATATCTTACATCAATCTAATGCCATCTGCTAAGGGCTAATGCAAAGACAGAAATTAAAAAGAGCACAGAGAGTAACGTCAAAAATGTTGATATACCTATTTTACTTCCACGTATTTACAACTGATCAGAAAAATTTCTGCGTTTTCTTTCTGAGAAAAAGAATAATTTTAAAAAATAGGAAATTATAGAATTTTGCTATGAACGGAATAACACACCACAAAATTTGTAGTATGTTAAAAAAACAAAGCCTTAATTTTAAGTTTTAAAATAATTACATGTGTGAATTTATGTAAAAAATATAAATAAATATCATTTTACTTCAAATAAAGAATAAAAAAAGTATTTTTAAAAAAATGCAAAAGAAATTTTCAGAAATTTTTTACCCCCCAAAATTTCTCTCTGGATCCGACACTGCTTGAGCGTAGAGAATTAGAATTGTCACAAAAACGAAAGTATGAGGAAAAGTTGCATGGAAATGGTGAGTATATTATTTCATTCACTATACGATCCGCAAAATATAATAGCGTAAAATATGCAGTACCGATGGATTGGGATGAAGAATCAGAAAATGAGGAGGATATAGTGAATCCAATATCTACTGAATTTTCAGAAAGTGATGACAATTTAGAAGAGAGTCCAATTGGAGCCAGCACATCTTCAACTGCGAAAAGCCAGCACATCTTCAACCCCACGCTTGGTATCTGCATTGGACCAAGGTATTCAGTGGAGATGTTGTACATATTTTGACTGCAACTGCGGAGGGTTTGGGGCACAAAATCGAGGACCTTGTAATCAACCGTTCATCTATCCGTAGGATTTGGGAAGATATCCGTCAAATGGAAGCAAGACGAATTCAGAGCAATTTTCTAGACGATGTATGTTAATGAATGTTATTTTTTTTTCAAAAACGACTGTATAATATTTTGTTTTTAATGCTGCTAGTGTTGAGCGCTCATTAGTAGTGCACTAGAATGGAAAAATCCTGCCAGACCTTATTGGAAAAACGAAAGTTGATAGGATAGCTGTTCTTGTCAGTTGAAATGGGACATCTAAGTTTCTTGGTGCTCCTAAGCTTACATCTGGAACTGGGGAAAATATATCATCAGCTGTGTTTTCAATTTTGAGGCAGTGGGAAATAGAAGAGTGGGTTGAGGCCGTGTGTCTTGATACAACCACTAGTAATACAGGTGGTAAGGTTGGCGCAGTTGTGCTATTAGAGCAAGCTTTAAATCGAAAACTTTTAAAATTAGCTCGCCATCATCACATATATAAAGTCATTTTAAGAAGTGTTTTTTATTTGAACTTTGGACCCACCAAAAACACAGATGTTCCTATTTTTGATAGATTTTCAAACGCCTATCCCAGTTCACGAACTTAGTTCACAGTTCGTACCAGAGATCTGCAACGGATAGCTTTTTTGCATCTCTGAGTATATCCGAAAAAAATAGTACAAAAACCTACTCACCCTTTGCGCACGCAACTCGACTCATATTCTCTTTTACGAAGATAGAATGCGGCGGGTCAAATAAATTTGAGTGTCTTGAGTCATGAGTCGGATCGGGAAAGATCGGGTTTTTTCGGTTCATAAATACTTATGGTTGTTGTCATCTTGCTGATATTTATCCTACTTGCCGAAATACTCATGATCTATACAAGCAGCCGAATCACTCGGCTCATATGTCACAGATATGAAACAGAGCGCAGTAGAGCGCAGCAGTAAATAGTGAGCGAGTTTTTTGTATTTGTTTTATGCAATTTTTTCCTGACTATTAAGATACCAACAGATGTGTTATTCTTGTGTTGCTTTTTGTTTTCATCTTACAAAGTGAAAGCTGCGCATGAGGTAAAGTTGTTGAGGCTTAAAAATAATACGCAGCTTCGGTAGTATCGTGTCATTCATTTTCTGTAATCAGCAATTATTATTAAATGTGTAAAGCATTTTTTTGTTTTATTTTTCTGTCACCTTAAGTTGCGCATAATTTAAATTAAACTTCTATTGCACGTGTTTACGCGTAAGAAGCAAAAAGTTACGTGCACCGCACAGTGGTTGAGCCCCATACAAAAGTTGTCAATAAATAGAAGGACTCATCGTAAATCAATAAAATTTTGTGTATTATTTGGAATTTGCTTTATTAGAATACACACAAAAATATTTTTAAATCTGACAACAATCACGCCTATTTCCCATATAACACAAATATTTAAAACAACATATTTTTTTTTGTCTTGAATCAATACAAAAACCACTCTGTCAGAAATCTTCAATATATGTCTAACAAAAAAAGTATTTTTTCCACGTCCACCTCCCATACGAAATTTTCCACTTCACGTGTTTTTCCCAATTCCAACTTCAATGAAGCGTAGCATCTAAATTGTTTAAATTAGTGGTTTATAGTATCCAAAGATATTATTTGTTTGCTTTTTATAAAAAGAAAAAAAATCATAAAAAAACTTGTTTTGTTTTTATTTAAAAAAAAAAGAGTGAGCCTCATGCGTTTTGCCACAAATTGGTGCTGGTGTAAATGCGATACTATCAACAGTTGAAAAAGATAATAGCCTACTTTTTGGCTTTGTGATAAAGTGAGCACAGGTCGTGTAGCATAAATACATGGCTTGCATACGTATACTAAATTCTGTTGTTTAGAATCAAAGAATATATATTTCACTTCTAGCTAATTGAAGATGTTTGAAGAACATTTCTTGACAAGAGAACTGAATATTTGAATAGTTTTGAAAGCATTTTATTGCGAAATTCATTAAAATGTTTCACAGTAGCATTTCTTTATTTAAAATGTTGTCAAAACCCGAAGATCATAATATGTTATTCTGCTAAAAATAGATTTACGTTTTTTTATCATATCAACTTTGCATAAGAAATTTATTGCAAAAGAAAAAAAAAAATTTTTCAAATATGCAAAAAACTTTTTCAATAATGCTTTTTGTACTTTAAAAAAACCAGAGTGCAATCATTTTCTCAAATGTCTGTAATAACTCTTGAAAAATATTAATATTTTACGAAATTTTTTTCAACATTTTTACATCAATCGTATTTTAAGGCGTCTACACAGAAAACCTATATATATTTCTGATAAATATTTTGGAATCATGCTGGTTAGAATATTCTTACACAACGCAAAGAAAAAAAAATTCACAAAAAGAGGTTATCAGTTTTGGTACTTATTTCCAACTTTCAACCACTGTGCACCGGCCTTTTGATTTTGTTTTATTTTTGTTTATGGCTAGCAAACCAAAATCACAAGCGTTGTTGTTGTTTTCTTCTCCATAGAGTGCAACAATAGCCCCATTCAGCAGAAAATTTGCTACTCAGCTGTTCCACAACTTTCCGGCTGAATGGTATGTATCATAATGCGCTCAAACAACATGTTTCCCGAGCGGTCGCCATCTTAGGTATCGAAAAAATTGTATGCTACTTTGGTTGTGCTGCTTGTGCTCTTTTCATTTTGACAGCTTAAAAGATATGGCTGCAAATTGCTAATTGTTGCTGAAGTTGTACTGTGAAAATTTGAAGTGAAAATATATAATTATTAATTTTTTGAAGATAAAGCAACAAATTTAAGATGTTAAAAAAAACAACGAATGGCGAACAGCTGTTTGCCGTTCGACGTTTCGCAAAAAAACCCATTTAGCAGAAAGTATCACTTGATGCTACTTCGCTACCTGAGTACTTTTTTGGCAGGAATGCGGCCAATAAAATACCGAGAATGCGTTTTCGAGAAACAACAAACAAATAATGGGAAAAGTGCATACGCAAAAAAAAATAATTAACGCTAAGAGATGTTGACAGAGAAGGAGCAGTACTAAGAATACACTCAAAATACATTCGGATCGAGCGCCTTTGTAACAAGCTTGCTCAACGCACTCATTGAAAACGGCTCGAAGTTTTTCGGATCACGCTGCTCTCGGATATGGGAATGTACTCATGTACCCGAAAAAAATGCTAATGAGCCGAATGCCTATAAGTATTCGAATTCTGTCGGATACTCATTGCAGTTCTCTGGTTCGTACATAAGCTGCCTCGAAGATATGACTTTTCGAATACAAATTAGTGATGAAGAATGCAAGATCATTATTGATTTTTGTCCAGTGTTGCCACTTTTTAATACCCAAATTTCTCAAAAATTCCTCAAATTTCATTGAAATTCCACAAAAAATTTTTTTTTTAATGATATTTTATTTATCAAGTAAACATAAGCAAATATATTATTTCCTACATATTTTCTATCTTATTGGATATCTATATAAATCCTTTGCGGCCGACAAGCAAACCACTATAAATTACAAATTTTTTGTGGAATTGTCATCACCGATGGCATATTTCTATGCAAAATTGAATTTGAAATTTTTAATTTTTTTTTTACTTTAAGTATTGAAAAAATTCGAAAAAACCAATCTGGAAAATTGATTTTTTACTTTGTTGGAGTGGCTTCATAATGGTTTTGCCATAATTTGGATGAGAAAATATATCCGCTCGTATTTGAAAATCGACTGTGGTTTCCATACCTATGAAAAAAATAAATATATTTTGACTTCCTAGGTTTTTTTTCTCTTAAAATTCAAATAAGTTCAAAAAATGGCACACGTTAAAAGTTACATTGATTTCTCATCCTTTAAGCCTAACTTTATGAAAATATCTCGAAAATTGTACTCGCACGGCTTAAAAATGTAAACGGGTTATTTTTCACCCACTCGTCGTCAATGGGTTAAAACGCTTTATGCGTTCCTTTAAAAAATTTTAAGACTTTTTAGTTTTAACGTCTGTTTTTGTTAAAAAATTTTATTTATAGGCATAAATTATATGTAAGGAACTTTATTTTTCCAACTCAATTCAAACATGTTTTCATTTGATTCAAATAGGTCATCACTATTTTTATTAATTCCTTCTTTAATAAAAATAAAAGCTTATAACAAGTGATAAAACTGCTTTTGTATCGATTCGGCTTCTCAAACTGATGACATTATTTACTAAATACTCGCTAAACTGATGCATTAGAAAAAAAGAAGAATAGTAATGATATTACTTTTTCTTAATTTGAAAACAAATATATCTACTAAATTTTTTATATTAAAAAATCGTTTTTAATACGACTCTAGATATAAAAATCAATCGAAGTAAAAATAATCTTCACTCATTATCGAGATCTTAAAAAGCCAAATTTGATTGAATTTATATGGTCGTTTTTTGCTGGCTTTTGTTTCAAGGAGTACTCTAAAATATATTTAACCCAATAAGGACAATGATGTAATATGGCATCACTAAGTTGGATTTCGCAAAACTAACGGTATCACATAATAATTAGTCAAAATAAAAATATGGTCAAAATTAGTCAATGTGTTAGAAAAATCGTTTGTTAATTTAAAGAGTTAATCGATAACCGCTACAATATAAAAATAGTCAATACATACCTTTGCTTCCGATGCAGACTGCAACTATGTATCCTTTTTCTTGTATTTATTTTATGTTATGTATGGAAAGTTCAGTGTTCAGTTAAAGGTAAGTTTCTAACAACCAGAAAAAGATGCTGCCAAAGTTTTTTTTTGTATATATATTAAAAAATTCTAAAAGTTTTCAAATTCCTCAGAAAATCCTCAAAATAAAATTCCTCAAAAATTACTCACAGCCACTTTATATTCCTTACTTTTAGAGGAATTACTCACAAAGTAGCAACACTGCTTTTGTCGCAATTTCATAACAAAATCACACTGCCGTGACGGCTACAAGGAACTACCAAGAAAACTCGTTTTGATATTTCTTGGTGAGGGATGTGGCAGCATTCGAAGTCCTGGTCCAACATGCCATTCACAATGGATGTCAAAAGGGATTTATGCCATCAAAATCTTTTTATTCCGGTACCAATTCCATTTATTGAAACAAGAACCAAATGGCCTACGTGATGTCTGCAATTTCATTGTACGCAGCTATGTTTAGGCTTGGTTCAATTGCACTAATGCTATAGAAGCTCCTCATCAAGACATTTATTTCGTCAAAGACTCCATCAAACATGCGCAAATTAATCAAAATATATCGCGTTAACTTTTGGATAGAATGAGCAATCATTTGTGGTACTTGGCGGAAGAAACTATTGCTCTAGCATTTTATGATTCAAATGTATCAATAGAAGAGAAAGAAAAATGATTCGACATCTACAACTTAATGAATCAATTGTAAAATTGCGTAATAGCAGAACATTAGAAATAGAAAACAACTTTTTGGATTACAATTTAAACGACTTTGTTTTCAAACAAACAAAAGATTTTTTTGCTCGCTCTGGTTTACCTGCAGAATTTTTAACGATCCATACCTCCGAATGAGTAACAAATTCCGATTTTGAAAACGGATTTCAATACTGCCGTGAACTGTTTGTCGTCAATGGCAGTGCCGAGTGGGGTATAAAATTTGTAAAAGATTATAATCGCATATTGAGAAATGATGAGCACCAGAATTAGCTAATATTCCAAGTGGTTGAATCGAATAGGAAGAAGTATCTATCTTATCAAAAGTCCATCTTATCGAAATAATTTAAAAAAAAAATTTTTTCCTTTAATTTTTTAGCGAATAATCAAAAGACAGATCTTGAAATTTGTTCCATTAATGAGAAAATTTCGGATTCAATTTGCTGTTGCGCAAACGTTTGCTGTTGACAATGATTAGAGCTTTAAAAAAATTGGGGGCATACAACGGGCGTTCGGGGCCGTAGAACGTAATTAAGGCTTTGTACGGCCGCTAGGCTTTTTAGACTATTTTTAGGCCATCTTTAACACTTGTATTGATCGTATTGACTTGACACTGATCGCCCGTTCGCCCGCTCATATTTTTACTCGGGTTTCTTCAAACCATCTAACCACTACCACCAGCCGCTTCAAAAATAGTTCGATTTTGATGCAATTCCGCAGCGATTTGCTGATTGAAATTCGGTCCTTGAGGTTTTTTTGCGTTAACTTGTGTGGCACCCAAACATTAAGCATCTTTTTGGATTTAGTCTTATTCAAGTGGTTTCAAATGGTTTTTTTTTTCAATGTTTAGCTTTTGGGCCATGTAAGCAGTGCATACATTACAATCTGATTCGAAGATTTACTTGATTTTATCAATTGGCCTTCCAAAGCGTGGATGCATCTTTGACATAAAAATGACCGGAATGTACGAATTAAGATTGTGAGCTTTAGATCAAGTAAGTTTTTCAAGAAGGCAACACAACAACAACAACAACAACTCTGTATAGAGTCAATCACTTAGCTGACTAGACAGTCTGTTTCGGAAATCACTACATATTCCTCTTCAGTAGTCTTTGAGTGATTAAGCTGCGATCAACTCACTGTTTAAACTAGCATATGAATGTGCAGATTCTGGAATTCATTCTTATGAATTGTATGGCTGCTAAACATATGACATTTCAAAGCAGTAGGTTATTTATAGATCACCGCCATCAACTCTATCAAGGGTTGCCATCTGTTCTAGTTGCTTCTTCATTTATTTCAATATTCATTGGTGTTCGATAGTTTGTCGAAATGCACCATAGAAATGAAACGAGTTTTTGCTTCGCCAGAAGATAGTGTTCTAACTGAAAGGTGGCTATTTTCGCAACCAAATGTTCAATTACACATGACTTTGACCGAAAAATCGATCAATTATTAGATTATTTAATTAATTTGCCATTAATTAAACTTATTTGGCCGTGCTCTGCCATAGTTAAGTTAATTAGTTTTTATGATCTATTGAATAATTACATGAATTAAGATTGTGAGCTTTAGATCAAGTAAGTTTTCAAGAAGGCAACAACAACAACAACAACTCTGTATAGAGTCAATCACTTAGCTGACTAGACAGTCTGTTTCGGAAATCACTACATATTCCTCTTCAGTAGTCTTTGAGTGATTAAGCTGTGATCAACTCACTGTTTAAACTAGCATATGAATGTGTAGATTCTGGAATTCATTCTTATGAATTGTATGGCTGCTAAACATATGACATTTCAAAGCAGTAGGTTATTTATAGATCACCGCCATCAACTCTATCAAGGGTTGCCATCTGTTCTAGTTGCTTCTTCATTTATTTCAATATTCATTGGTGTTCGATAGTTTGTCGAAATGCACCATAGAAATGAAACGAGTTTTTGCTTCGCCAGAAGATAGTGTTCTAACTGAAAGGTGGATATTTTCACAACCAAATGTTCAATTACACATGACTTTGACCGAAAAATCGATCAATTATTAGATTATTTAATTAATTTGCCATTAATTAAACTTATTTGGCTGTGCTCTGCCATAGTTAAGTTAATTAGTTTTTATGATCTATTGAATAATTACATGAATTAAGATTGTTAGCTTTAGATCAAGTATGTTTTTCAAGAAGGCAACAACAACAACAACAAGAACAACTCTGTATACGTAATGTAATTTACGAATCCAAAATTGTGCATGATTGGTTGTTACAGTATAAAGACAATACTATTTACATTTTCAGCCACCTGGCTTGTGTTTTCGACTTAAAAAAAAATTTGTATTATTTCATAAATTTATATATTTTCATATATGCATATTTTCTCTTTGCAGCTTTCTTCATTTTTGACATGCTCTCAAACAAAACGGAGTCAAGCAATTACAAAACCGTACAACTGGACTTACACAACGCGAGATATAGATTTATTTAAGTAAACTATCGTGGAAGAGGACCTATGTCCTCTGTATTTTGTTCTGATTATCAATGATCTTTCGAATTATGTTCGCTTTTCTGAGTGCCTGATGTATGCTGATGATGTAAAGATCTTTAGATGTGTGGACTCTCACGAAGACTTCTTATTGCTTCAACTTGACATGGATAGTCTCCAATTTTGGTGCGAGACCAATAAATTGCATTTTAATGTGTCTAAATGTAATGTAATGTCTTTTTCTATGAAGAATCAACTTTTCGAAGGTTCTTACGGTATTAATACGGTATTGATCGAGAGAGTCGACTTGAAGAAAGACTTAGGGGTTTTATTTGAGCGAAAGTTAAGCTTTGTCAAACATTTTGATGCTATTATATCAAAAGCGAATGCGATGATGGGATTTTTATCGCGCCATACGAAAGAGTTCTCCGATCCCTTTACAGTGAGAACGAGTTTCTTTTCAATTGTAAGGTCGGTTTTAGAGTATAATTGTGTTATCTGGGACCCTCAATATTCTATACATATTAAAAGAATAGAAAATATTCAAAGGCGTTTCACTAGGTTAGCAATTCGCAAGCTCCACTGGGATTTTATGCCTTTCTATGAAGCGCGATGTGCTCTTCTTGGACTAAAGTCTTTGTAGTTCCGGCGAAAGTATTTTCTCGCCTTATTTGCTCGGGATGTAGTGATGAATCATATTGATTGTGCACCACTTCTATCTCTTTTCAAATTTTATGCACCTGAAAGAAATTTTGGGCAAAGGCAATTGTTCTATATACTCTACAGAAGAACTAATTATGGCAAATGTGACCCGGTTTACAATACGACCAAAACGTTCAACATTATCTGCAGCTCGATTGAAATCACCCAAAATAGGGTAGCATTTAAAAACGATATCATGCTGAATTAATTTTATAACCTACGATTAAATTATGTACTTACAGTAACTGTATAACAACAAATGTTAATAGTTGATTGAATAAATAAATAAATAAATAAATAAAAAAAAATAATGCATTTCTTTGTACTTCACCTAATATATTACCACCTGAAGTGCATTAAACGTTTTGTTACTTTCATTTCTTTAATTTGCTGTAAAAATCTTCTAACCATGATAGCAAACTTCGAAGCGATGTAGTTTGTAGTTCCTTTAAGTGCAACAGTAGTTGTTGCAACCAATTTGCCAACATAAAAAGTGGCCAAACTCATTTCCTAAGCGGTACTCAGAGTGCTACAATTTGTGATGGAGTGGACGCAGACGATGAAGATGACGCAAACTGCATATTTGTTGCACTCAAAGGAGTAAGGAGTTGGCGTAAGAATAAGAGAGCATAAGAGAGTTGTTGTTGTTGTTGCTGTTTTTGCTTAGGATATACATATATAAAAAGAAAATAGGGCGGAGGCAGAAGAAGCAGCAAAAGTCAGCAAAGCAAGCTTTGTCAGCAGATTTTAACTTTTGCTTCTTTGTAAGTACATACTTTCAACGTTTTGAGCAGTTAACTTAACGCACACACTACAATCACCCACTCACTCCTGCTCACACTCACACAGACGAGTAGTGAGAATGGCGAAACGTTTTTTCTCTTACACCTGCGGTGCTTTATTTACAACCACAGCCGCCAACGTAACCACAATAGGGCGTTTTACCGTTAGTGCCGGAAACTCTTGCCGACTGCCGAGCTTGTGGGGCTGCAAGTGTTAAAATGTTTCCGTTCCTTGGCCACTGTGCACCGGGAGTGGCTTGTCTTTGCAGGATCTTTTTAATAGCAATATTTTTCTTCATATTCATGCTTTACTTACTTTTAGAGTAGGTGTTAAAAGACATTGTAGAATGGAGAGAGGCAGAAGTGTGAAGTATTTCGTGGTTTTGCTAGGTTCTTTTTTCGCGCTTGCCAAGTTGCAAAGCGCCATAGTGTGTGTGCTTGTGCTACTGTGTGAAGCGCTGATGAGTGATTGTGTGGTAGTTGAGGTGAAGGTGCCGAGCAGCGCTGTGTGGGCACAAAGCGGTAAAGTTCTGTGTTAAGTGGCTATGTTCGAAATAAGCGCTTAAGTGGATCTCATGGAAGTGGTTCGTTAACACTTATTATTTGTAGCGTTGTGGAAAAGAAAAACAATACGAAGTGGTTGCTGTTGCATACGCTTAGGCGTTAGTGTTAAATATTTAATTGATATACGAGGACGGCCTGAAAGTTTGTATTGAGTTTTTAGATTTTTTATTATTAGATTGATTTTCATGTATTTTCGACTAATTAGGGTTGCCCAAATATTTCCAAGAGTTGTGGATAATTTTAGAATATATTAAAAAAAATATTTCTTTTTATACGAAAGTTTTGAGATCGAATACATTAAAATTAATAGTACGTAAAATTCTAAACACAAGTACATGTACAATAATCTAGATCACCCTCGATATATATGAAAAGAGCTAAAGTGTTTGTTCGCTAAGTTAGCAGTTTTCAAAAGAATGCAAAACCAACTGCATACCTTTACTGGAAAAAAGTCAGCCTCTTTTAAATTTCTTTTTGGAGAACCCTAAAAATTTAAAAAAAAAGTTTGATACAAATTTTGAGTCCATTTTCAACTTCTGGTTAATTATTCGTACTGATCAATTTTTGGATTTTTTTCATTTCATTTTATTTCTTTCTTTTTCTGAACAAAGTTGTTATCAGTCAATTTTTTGTATATACAAGCTGATTATTCCCGCTGTTATTCCGAAATGTATTTCGTACAAATTTTTTTCTATTAATTTTTTTTTTAAAAATAGGACAGATTTCCTAGAATTTTTATAAAATGAGAAAAAAGTGTATTAAGAAAAATAGGTTTTTATTTTAGTTTCTTAAATTTGTTTTCAGCCGATAAGACACTTTTATACGAAAAAATCATTGGCTTGTGACTAAGATGAGATGAGAAGACTTCTGATAACGTTTCGTCGAATCCACATGAATCCTCACTGTTTGACTAAATAACCACTACAAGTTTACAAATATTTATAAGAAAGAGATAATGCAGTCATTTGCTAAGTTCAATATTTAAAAAAAATTATTGATAAATAAATAATTGTCAACTAATTTTAAATGCAACTATTGTGCAGTATTATCGACTTTACCAATTAATTGACATGAATACATTTGTGCACAACAATAAACTGCAAAAAAAGTACAAGAAGTGTTCATTTAATTTTTCTTTTGCAAATTTAATAGCCGCATTTTTTTCAGTTACTAAATCTGATTTTTTAAATTGCCAACTGTTTTTAGCAAACTGAAAAAGTTTTTGCATGAAAATGATACGTCACACAGTGAAGTGAGTTCTTTTGGATGAGGGACATAAATATAAGGAATCATCGTAGGTAAAAATCAAATTTAGAATGTGTTTTTATTTCATAAATAAAGAACGCCACACAAAATTTTATGAAGCACGACCCGCCCTTCGCTCACCTTCTAACTCCCATACAAAATTAAGAATACGAGTACAATATCTTGAGTTCCAGAAAGAGTACACTCTAAAACGTTTTTTTTTAAATTTAGTACAATTGTTTTAGGCAACAGAATAGCTACTAAAACTGTAGTAAATTTACACACTCTTATTTCATTTAACATCTTGTTTCTATTGTTGTGTAGTGAAATTCAACAAACAGTGTTGAATTTTGCTTAAAATAAGAAGCAATGAAATTGATATTGCAGCGAAATTAAACATCAATTGTTCAATGCAACTTTCATATATGTAGTGCCAATACCAATCAACTACTCCAATGTCAGAAAAATTCAACAAATTTTTATTTAGTTTTACCATAATTGATAATCTAAACTTCTATTGTTATTCTACTAAAGATATTAAAAAACAATTTGTCAATTTTGACGGTGCGTGTAGAGATATGGTTTGATTTCTGTTTCATGCTTTTCTTCTTCAAATTAACACTGGGGCATTCCACGGTAAAGAGAAACGCACAAATCTAAAATTTTTTTCTAATAGAATGATTTTATTTAAACTAAATATTATCTAAATAGTTTAAATTCTACTAATTTTTCATTATTTAAAAAAGAATTAACAATTATAAGAGTTTATCGCATTTAACACTGACGATTTTTTTCTACGATAAGATTGAAATTTTACACTTAAGTTAGCTACGTATTTTATTTCAATTTTTTCTTTACAATTGTAGCGAGTGTTTGTTGATAACGTATAAATATAATACTGTTTACTATTATACAGAACGCGTATTCTAAAAAGGTAAGTAAATACAAAATTTATCGTCCTCTGAAGCGATCGTGTTTCTTGTCCCGACCATCACAACAAAATAGACATTAGTGTTTCCTAAACTAAAAATTTGCATGAAAGTAAGCAAAAAACCATTGCAAAGTAAGAGGGAACTTAGAACACATAGCTTTGGCTTGGTTTTGTATTTGTGAGAGCTTAACAGAATTTTTGATTGGAAATTTAATTCTGTCCCGACCATCACTGGGACACTGGGTGGGCATTTTCAGAGGAGCAGAAATCTATCCAGGAGACGTGTTAATAACATAATGCATTGATTGGTAATATATTTTTATAGCATGGATGCAGTTGAGAGAAAACATCGTTCAGTAGAGAAAATGAAGCAAAATCCAGAGGTTTGGAGACAGAAATTGTTAAAGGAAAGAGAACGAAGTCGAAAGAGAAGAGAAAAAGCCAAAGAAAAACGTTTTGATGATGATGATAAAAAATCGTGGAAGGAAAAAGAAAATCTTAGAAAAAGGAAATATAGGGAAGGGAAAAACACCGCCCAGCTAAAGTCATATCAGGTAACACTTATAGGTTCATATAAGTGAAAAAATACATTGCGTAAGGCTGTAATGAAAGCAAAAAAGGCAATGCCAGAGAGTCCAAGGAAAAAACAAGCTGTTATGCTAGAACTTTTAAAAGATATCATGCCGAATATGTCTCATGAAGCTAGAAAGCATAGATCTGATATGTGATTAGATGAAAAAGTTAACACTGTGAAGTTATTTTTCTAAAGCGATGACATTAGTCGAGCTGCACCTGGCAGAAAAGACACAATTTCAGTAAAAGATTTAATTACTGGTAAACGTATCCATGTGGCGAAACACCATTTAGTTATGACTGTTTCTGAAGCTTACTATATATTTAAAGAGCTATACCCCAACTTTAAAATAGGTAAAAGCAAATTTTTTGATTTGCGGTCCTACCATGTTAGGCCTATGAGCGAAATGCCTCACAATGTGTGTGTCTTTTTATAGCATGGATTCTTTGAATATATGGTTGAGGCTTTGTATGAATATATACCAGATTTTCCTGCGACTTCATAGGAATTTTTAAATGAAATTACATGCGACATATATTCCGAAAAATGCATGTCTAACGAATGCCGAAATTGTTGAAAGTCAACTGGAAGCAGTGGATGAAACAGGAAAACTTTTTGCAGATAAAGACTGTAACCGGAACACTTACAAACCTTCTTACAGAGATAAACAAACAAATACCAAAAGTTAAGCACCATTTTTTTGTTAAAAACCAGCAATCCAATAATTTTGAAAACAAAAAGAAGGAAACATCTTTAACGGAAATTGTACTTCAGGTCGACTTTGCAGAAAATTTTGCAATTCTTTCTCAAGATGAGATTCAAAGCGCGCTTTGGTCTTACCCGCAAACAACGTTGTTTACAGGATGTTCTTGGGGCAGCAAGGGTGAAAAAAAAAACAATCGTATGTAATCCTGAGCAACGAACTATCTCATGACAAATTCGCAGTTTGGGTTTTCTTAAAAAGAATAATAAAGGATTTAAAAACCCATTACCCGGCACTTAACAAAATTTTCATATATACAGACGGATGCGCTGCTCAATTTAAAAATAGATATACTTTGTCTAATATATGCTACGAGAAGTCTGACTGGGGTGTCAGTGTAGAGTGGAATTTCTTTGCATCAAGTCATGGCAAAGGCGCAGTCGATAGGGTCGAGGCCACAGCAAAACGTTTGTTGTGGTCAGCTATTATGAGCAGGAAGGCAATAATAAAAAACAGCTGGGAATGCTTTGATTATTTAAGAACCAAAGACGTAGGAATGCACATTTTTTTTATTTCTATAGCAGATATTGATATGCACCGTGAAAATCTCCAACGCAGATGGGACTATGTACAACCTATCCCATATCTTCAGCAAAAACACCATTTCCAGGCTCTAAGTTGCAACTGTATAGCATATGGAATAACTTCTAACTCTACTAAAAAGAACAAACTGCTTTTAATTCAGAAAAAGCCCTTGATTGCATACAAGGATATCAACACATCCAACGAAATGGACATCGATGCTCACATAGATGCAACGATGGATAATAATAATCGCTAACCGTTCTTCTAAAATTTTTCCTTGAGAATTAATTTTTTCACATTAATTTTTAGTTTTTAACGTTTTTTACTATAAAAAAATTGCTTATGAATAATAATTTCGAATAAAACTTTCAGTAGGTTCGCACTTATTTATATGGTTTTCTTACTTGTCCCGACCGTCACAACTCCTTGTCCCGACCATCACAAACTTTGCAAATTTATGTAAAAAAAATGGCAACTCCTTACGAGTTTTTTCGTACAATAAAATATTGCAGCACTTCTTAGGTCTTTCATACCAAAAAATTTGGGTTTGAGCCTCATGGTTGGACTGAATTTCAATGTTTTATCTTCTTATAACTGAATGTTTGCCTGTCCCGACCGTCACAGTGATTTGGAAAGGAATTTAACACAGTCGCGACTAAAACACAAATATTTTTGATTGCCATATTTAAAAACATTTAATTTGTCATAAAATTGCATATTACATTTTTGATATTTGTTGCTAGTAACCGAGTGTATTGCGAAACAGTACTCAAAAATTAGTAACAATGTCAAGACCGTAACCGCGGAATGACCCCACTACAAATAATGAAATGAAAAATAAGCACTTAGGAATTAAGGAAATGAAACATACACAAGGAATTTGTTGGTTATTTCAAAGGCTTTTACTGAAATATTCAGATATTGCTGACAAATTACCAGTAATAATACTGCCTTCAATTAATTTTTACTAAAACCGAATTCTTACTACACTTTTTTAATCAAAACTCAAATAAATTTAAGTAAATGATCCTAACACTTTGACAAGCTAACTCGACTGAAAATATTGAATATATATCTGTTGAATATATTGTCGATGTTGAATCTTCAACTGTTTAATTTAAAATAAATTTATGTAGTAATCTATTTCTTTGCAGTTATTATTGCAGAAAAATCAGTATTTATTGTTTAATTTTGATTAGAATTGTGTAAATTGGTAAACACTAACAAATTAATGCAATATTTATAGTAAAATCACACATCAGTTGGAATTTCAACAAAAAATTACTATAGTAATTTTAGTAAATTTACATTTCTTTTTTAGAGTGTAGGAAACCAAATTTATTACTTTTGGTAGGTTCTCATAACTACCTTATAAAAACTCCATTAAGATCTGCCATGACTTTGCCCACCTCCCATACAAAATGAAGAATACAAGTGCAATATCTCCTGTTAATATTAACTCTAAAAAATTAAATCATTCTGTCATTTACTAGATTATCATAATCTATATATATAAAATTGAATGTGTGTTTGTTTATTTGTTTGTTTGTACCTTATAGGAGACCAAACCTCTGGACCGATCTTCCTGAAATTTTCACAGCATTTAACTGGGACTCTAGCATGATTAATAGGGTACTTTTTTCGACCACGCCCACTTTTACGCCCACTTTTTTAAAATTATGTAATTGCTCCCATATAGTTTTTAACAGATTTACTTAAAATTGTATACACATTATACTCCAGGCGAGGTAGAAATAAACATTCCTTACGCCACGCCCCCTTTCACTCCCCTTTTTATGCCAAATCTAAGTTTTAAACTTTTTGTTCTCTGTACAAATTTGTTCCTTCCAACGGATTATTTTTTATTTGGTAGTATATTGCTCTTAATACTGTTAACGTCGCCATATTACTATGAACCACGCTCACTTCACCGCCCTCTTTTTTTTTAATTCAGATACTTACTTATACCACTAACAATGTTTGCTATACAAAATACTTTTTTTGTAATATGTATTTACCTAAAGTTTTATATACTTTTTATCTACAGGCCATAGATATTTTTATTGCCAAATCCCCCTTTTTCGCCCCATATTAATTTAATTATAATTAATCTGCTTTCAATCTATATATATAAAATGGAATGTGTGTTTGTTTATTTGTTTGTTTGTACCTTATAGGAGACCAAACCTCTGGACCGATCTTCCTGAAATTTTCACAGCATTTAACTGGGACTCTGGCATGATTAATAGGGTACTTTTTTCGACCACGCTCACTTTTACGCCCACTTTTTTAAAATTATGTAATTGCTCCCATATAGTTTTTAATAGATTTACTTCAAATTGTATACACATTATACTCCAGGCGAGGTAGAAATAAACATTTCTTATGCCACGCCCCCTTTCACGACCCTTATCACGCCAAATTTAAGTTTTTAAGTTTTTCTTCTCTGTACAAATTTGTTCCTTCCAACGGATTATTTTTTATTTGGTAGTATATTGCTCTTAATACTGTTAACGTCGCCATATTACTATGAACCACGCGCTCTTCACCGCCCCCTTTTTTAATTCAGATACTTACTTATACCACTAACAATGTTTGCTATACAAAATACTTTTTTGTAATATGTATTTACCTAAAGTTTTATATACTTTTTATCTGCAGGTAAGGTAGCCATAGATTTTTTTATAACCAAATCCCCCTTTTTCGCCCCATTTTACTTTAATTATAATTAATTCGCTTTCAATCTATATATGTAAAAATGAATGTCTGTCTGTCTGTTTGTTTGTGCTTTAGAGGAGGCCAAACCCTTGGACCGATCTTCCTGAAATTTTCACAGCATGTTACTGTGACTGTGGAAAGAATAATAGGCTTTTTAAAGTTTTCATTGGACAAAGGGGCGTGTTTATTTAAATCGCCATATTTTGGGTATTTTTTGACCTACGTCGATAATATTTGGTACATATGGTATTGGCATAGTTAGGAATACGTACCAGGAGAAAAGTGGGTTGGACCACGCCCCTTTTTGGGAAAATTAAAAATCGTTTTATAGTTTTAACTACTGGACCGATCGTCATTAAATTTTCACAATAGGATATTCTTACGAAATAATAAATTCTTGACTCAACATCAAGGGCTTTCGAGACTGCTGTTCAGTGCGAAACACGCTTAGAGATTCAGCGATCTCGAACCTCAACATCAAGGGCTTCGGAGACATCTGTTCAGCGTGAAACCCGGTTACGAAGCGACCGCTCTCGAGCCTTGACATCAAGGGCTTCCGAGACTTCTACTCAACGTCAAACACGCATGCGAAGTGACCGATCGCTATCCTCTTTATCAAGAGCTGTCGAGACACCAGAGCAACGTGAGGCACACCGTCTACAAGATCGTAGTCGAAGAGCACAGCATCGTCGAAGCCCTGAATCTTATCAGCTGATTGCATTCCACTACACATCAGAAATTGATTGCAGTGAAGATGAGTTAGTTGCCATTACACCAAGTAAAAAAGTTTGCCAATACTACAATGCCTAGAAATATAAAAATGAAGCACCTGGAATGTGCTGCGCAAATGGTAAAATTGCTTTACCCGAACTGCTACCACCACCAGAACCACTACTATCGTTAGTTTCAGGTAAGAACAAATAAATAATTTGCCCCTAAGGCATCAAAAAAGGAAGAAGAGGAAAAAAAAATGATTATTATTCAAAATAATAATATTCCACTTCATAGGAACAACAGCGGATTCCCAACATTTCTTAATCAACATACAGAAATACAATTCGTGTTTTCAAATGACATCGTTTGGTGCGACTAAAGTGGTTCGAGACAACTTCATGCCAACATTTAGAGTTCAAGGCCAAATTTATCACCGAATGGGTTCAATATTGCCAATTCCAGATGAAGATCCTAAGTTTTTACAAATTTATTTCATGGGACAAGCGGTTGATAACAAGTGCAACAGCGTGAGGGGGGTAGCGAAGCACACCGGGTTCAGCTAGTAACCATATAAAAACTTCATCACGATCTGCAACGTCTTTCGCCCACCTTCTATATAAAATTAAGAATAAAAGTGCAACTTTTCGAGTTGTAGAAAGTTTAAGAAACTAAATAATTGATTTTTTCTTTACTACACGGAGGGAAAAAATATTCTTTTATTAAGCAAATATTTTGCTTGATATAAAAAAATTTAAAATTAAGTCTCATTTGCTCAAATCGAGCAATAAAAAATAAAATTTAGAAAAAAACAATTATAATGAGCATTTATTGCCGAAATTGAGTGAAATGAACAACAGCTTGAAATAAGTATAAAATACTTAATTCTAGAACCTGTAGCAAGACATGAATCAAGAAAATATTTTCTTAATTTTAGCAAACGCAGAGTTGTCGCCTTTGAACAATTCAGCGAATTACAACAATCATGAAAATCTTGAAGTTGTTTTAAAAGAGTCGCTAGACAACAAAATCTACGTTCAAGATCACTGTCGGCAATGTGTGCCAACAAAGCATGCGAAAGTGTTATTGCTTTGTGCAAGTCGAGCAAATTATTCTAGTTTTAAGCAAATGTTTTACTTGAATCAAGCAAAATGTTCTCAATTGCAGGAAAATAAATTTCAGCAAATAAATTAGCTTTCAGCAAATTCTTTACTTGAGTCAAGAATTGTCATTAAAAAAAAAATTAATTTCTAAAATCAAGCAAATTATTCTAGTTCTCAGCCAATTGCTTACTTGAATCAAGCATATTTTTCTCATTTCAAGTAAATACAAGAATCGAATGTAGAAAAAATATTCTTGAGTTTTATGCAAAGGTTGCTTGAATTGAGAAATTTATGCTTGAGTGTAAACTGATAGCCTATTTGCTTGATTCAAGCACAGAATGCTTGATGTTTTTTCTTTCCGTTTAGTTCCTTATAACTTCCATATACAAATTTCATTAAGATCTGCCACAACTTTGCCCACCTCCCATACAAAATGAAGAATAAAAGTCCAATATCTCAAGTTGTAGAATCGAAAAAGAAACAAAATTAACTATTTTTTATTGAATAGATTCACATAATTACCATGTAGAAATTTCATCAAGATCTGCCCCGCTCTTTGCCCACCTTCAAAACTTTGCTCAATCACTGTGTGATTTTATAAAAAGATTGCAAAATTGAAATCACTCCTCATGTATTTAGGAAAAAGTAAAATTTTGATTAAATTCCAGCAAAATTTTACTAAGTTACTATTAACTCAAAAAGCAAATTTTTACATAATTCAAGCAAATTTCTTCTAAACACATGAGCACACGTTTATTCCTAATGAGGAAAATTAAGCGACGATTAGTTAACAACTGCGCTGGTCGAATGGATGCACTTACACTCACGTGGCCGAGGTTCAAATCTCCAGATGGTGGTAGTTTTCCAATTTAATTGATTGTTAAAAATTAAATTTCATTTCCAAGACATGCTGCATTTCAACAAAAACCAATACAAATTTTGCTATTACAATTTATAATAACTTGTCAAAATTTTGTTTGAATTAAATCAAAAATTTGCTTATTTATTATACACTGGAATAGCAATTTTTGATTAGTGTTTGCTGAAATATAGTATAATTTTGAAGTGGCTTAGAATCAAGTGCAAGTTTTTCTTAACCACAATACAAATTTAGCAAACAGTTTTCTCCGTGTATTCGAAAAGATATAGACGGATCTGATGAAAGCAGTAGTCCTCGAAAGAGATTTTAATTGGAAACTTGTCTAGAGTTTTTACGGGTGTGATTTAACGTACTTTTTCTAAACTCTTTATTTCTAACTTCTAAAGCTTGTTCTGAAAGCATTCCATTAGGCAAAAGTCTATCTCTTATTTCAGTTTCCTGAACAAAAATTCAATGTAATCGTATATCATATACTAGTCATATTCCTTTTAAAACAACTCGCAAGAAAAATCTAACAAGGGTTTGAAAGTATATTTTTTAATCAATTAACCACTAGACAAAGTCCGTAAAATCAAACTGAAATTTTTTAGTATTTCACTAGCAACCTTAAAAATCTCTGCAGTGTAATCAACTAGATTTATACCAGTCAACAACTAGTTGGAAATATCCAACAACTAGTTCGATTTATGTCCTATTCTCATAGAACCGACTGGTATTTTTTACGTGGTAATGTCATTGGAAAAGACAATTGTCTTACTATAGATAAGGTTTTAACTAGTTAACAACTCATTTTTTATGTAAAGTAAAGTTCTAGTTGGGTTGTGACTAGTTTTTAACCAATATAGTAATTATCGAATTAAAACTAGTTCATAGGTTCATATTTTTTCAATAGTTCATAGGTTCAAAGAACATATATTTTTACAACAAAATATTAACTAAAGGCTAAAGTTAAAGCTATTTGATGAAATACCATGTTTATGGTATACTACATCTTTTTAAATTAGTTTTTATATGTTTTAATTTGTTTATTATTAGTTTGTTCTAATGGGGTACCCAGCTCCAACTGGTTTTGGAACTGGTTGATTTTGATAATATGTAGTATAGTTTGATTTTGGCTAGTTTTACAACTGGTTTAATGTGACTTGACAAAAACTAGTTGGGTTTAAACTACTTTTGCAACTAGTAAATCGTGACAAAATATAAACTAGTTTGTTTTGACTAGTATAAATACTATTCATGTTTTAATGCTGACTAGTCTTACACTGCAGGGATACTAGCGAAGATCTGGTAAGACCGTACCACAATTGTCGGAAAAAATTTCACACTCAAAGTTTACAGTATACATTTAAATACTTTTAAGTAACATCACATGAATTTGCTTAAAACGTTTTTTTAATTACCGAAAACCTTTCAAACATGACAATATTGGCATTAAAATAAAAGAGGTCGCAGAGATGGTTTAATTAATAGCAGCATACAACCGTGGCCTTCTTCAATCGAAAACGATAGACGAAGTCATTCTCGTCCCACTTCTCCAATCCAATGCGTTCCTGCATTTTATATTGCATGCCTTCGGCACGCAAAGTCACTTCCACTTCATCATCATCGTCGCTCCAGTTCTCCCAAAAGTGCTCCAAAAGATCCATTTTGTTATACTTTTTTCCTCTTATTTTTTAAAAACTTTTTTGTCAAACCTCTTTATTTAGAATTTAATCAAAAATTAAAACAGCTGTGTCTGTTTACATATTTTGACACCAAGAAAATGAAAAAATATTAAAATGAAAGTGATGAGAGCGAAATAAAAATCTTAACTCACCAATTTTCACGAGTTAAATATTTCTGGGGTTGAGCTATCTCGCCACCATATTTATCCGACTGTAAACAAATGAAAAACTGGAAAAATCATGGAATTAACTCGGGGTTAAATTTATCTCTCTGTGAACAAAATGGCCTTTAATGTTGGGATAACAAATGTGTGAATCATGGTAGAACTAGTGAAGGTATATGCATTTCAAACTGCTCTCTTTTTCTCATAGCCAGAAATGTCAAACTCAAGCATTTTGCTATTCTTGCCCATTTTTGCTTTCTTATCGCATTCTCATCGTTTTCAGATTTTGTATGGGCTGTCAACTTTGTTTTGACAGTTCCGGCAGTCTGTCTCTCCGAAATGCATCTACCTTCTCTAATTCTACTATGTGTGTGAATAATAAACTTATATATTAACCCATTAATGCTCGCTACCATTGAGTTAAGCTTTTGAAATTTTCAGTATAAATTTATATTAATATTAGTCCGAAAAATCTGAAGTTTAAAAAAAATAAAGGATTTGTGTGTGACGGAGTGTATGATCATTTACGCATAAGGGGTCGTAAGTAGATAAATTAAAAAAAGTATAGCAGTGAGGGGACTGCCAACCGAAGCGAAAACCTATATATAAAATATTAGTATTTCCTGGAAGACTTTGTCCTGCCATGGACCTCTTTACTACTTTGTAAAAATTTTCATGCTAATCGGAAAAAATTTTTATGTTTTCACTCCCTCAGAGTTTGATTATATCTTTCAAAATATTTTTTATTCAAATAGCATTTTTATTTTATAATTACATTAAACTATTTTATTACATTTAAAAATAATATTGCTGATATAAAAAAAAAAATACAGGGAGCACTATTGCATGAAAAATAATCCTCATAAAATAAAATACATTTTCTATTTTTTATGTATGATATTTTGTTTGATTAGTCTTGAAGTCTCTTTTAATGCCTGCATTTGAGATCTTGCTACAAGGAAAACAGAAAACATAGCAAGCAAAGTGCAGTTTATTTTCTGCCCCCGATTCGGTACATGCGATTCATCATTAATCATTATTAATGCACATTATGTTCATCTTTTATCATTTCATTATATTTTAAATTAAGGGTATTAATATAAAAAAGAGAGTAATACATAAACAAAAATATAAATTAAACTTATTTAAATAATAAATATACACATAATATACGTATACATAGAATTTGTATTTACATAAATTTTATTGAATTTAATTTACATAATTTTCACTGTTTGCGTTAATAATTGATTTACATTCTAAAAAAGATACTATAGGCGTATGGTGAAATAAGAAACAAAAAATTTTTGGACGATGCAGTCCCAGATATGATAAAATTATTACTAGGTAGCTTTGACAACTACTTATTTTCTCACGAGCTGCAATTTCAAACAAAAGAAAACAATATAAAGTGCGTGTGTCACACATATTGGCAGCTTTTAGCGGAGTCAATAGTTGGCAACTGTTTTCTTTTAAATTTGACTGAGACTCCCTTACAAACTTATAATCCATTCACAACAGGTCCTCTGAATGCGGCCAATGTGTGTGGCACACGTTCTCTATTCTGTTTATTTATGTTTGACATTCCATGGTTGAAACACGAAATGTCACCCCTACGTATTACTTTTTATACCATTGTCCCAGTCAGATAATATGCTGGCGACATTTATAAAACTACAAATGTTTTTATCTTGGTCATGAAACTCAAACACACACTCTTGGATATTGGCTACCAGGCGCTCAGCTTTTTTCGTTTGACATGATTTTGACAAAAATGTAGGTATTGTCAAAAAGGAATCAACACAAACACAGAATATAAAGGGTACTTTTTAAAGGCTCTCCATATCGAGCCTACCTGGTTAATATGCCTTGCTGACGCCTGGTAGTCAAGATCCAAAAGCGTCATTTAAAAACCTACTCGCTGTCGTGGTAGAATAAGCAGGGAGGGCCGGCTCGCTTAGTGCCCTCACGCGTTAAGGGCCAAATAGACTACACCGACTGTTTGCGCAAACAATACTTTTTCTCGTCATAGCGACGACCATACACTACACAGCTTGATTTTTTAGTTAAAATTTTATTAAATTTTTCTTTTCTGCTTCCATTTTTATATATTTCTCTTCATGCACGTCTTCACTCTAGAAACCTTTCGGTATTATGGCATGTCGGTGTAATTTTCACTGCACACTATACAGACGGTTTGCGCAAACACAACCAAAAATTAAAATATTTTTATTTTTGCTCAGACATTTGCACAAACCTAAAACTGCCAAATACACTGTCGAACAGTCTGCGCAAACATGTATTTGCGCAAACAGTCTGTGCAGTCTGTTTGGCCCTTTAACGAAGAGTGGAAAATGAAAAGCTTGAGTAATTGTCAAAATGACAAAGTTCGTAAAAACGTCAAATGAAATAAGAATATTATATTTTCAAATTGTAAATAGTGCGGATACGTGTGTTAAGTTTGAGTTGTAAAATAGTGTAAATAAAGCTATAAATTGCCGAGGAAGTCTTCGATTTGCAAAAAAGCAAAAAACAAGTTTAACCCATTAACGCCCAAAAGAAAACTGTCGGTCAAAAATGGTTTTAATTGATTTTTATTAATTCATTAGCGACTAAATAAAAGGGATTCCATAAAAAAACTTAAAATTCATTGCTCACTTTTGAGAAAAAGGGGTGTCCCTACATGGGGACAATGGGCAGATTAATTATGAAATTGCCCAAAGCAGCTTCGTTCAACACAAAGTGTTTTTGTGCATAATTCACATCTCCAGCAACACTTTGCATGACAAACAACACATCGTAATTGATTCGATATGCGTTCTGGGTAATGGCCGTTGTTTTTCCGATCGTCACTAACTACTATGGACGAGGATTTGCGATGTCGTGATGTAGTAGGTTGTAAACACGCCCGAGTAATGCTTCGTCTGAACGATAATTGGTCCATCGGTGGAATATTTTTAGCTTTACATATTATAACATGCAACCGCCACGCGTTACTACCCGCCAAATCTAATAGATACGTAAATATAGGCCACCACCACTTTTTTCCTCTTATGGACACTCTATAGAGGCTAATGGATTGATCCATTTGATCTACTCCTCCCATACCCTGGTTGTAATTGACAAAGAGTCTTGGTATTTGGAAGTCCACCTTTTCCCTTCGATCCTTACACCATCGTTTCACTTTTCCTAGTGGATTTATATGATCAAAATTTGTTGCCATCGTAACAACATTGTTATCTTTCCAACGAACTATTGCGATTTCATTATTTTTGTCAAATCGATAATCATATTCTGCTCTCAAACTCTTTTTCTTCATTTCTTTGACGGGTATAAGTGGACATTTTTTTGTTCTGTTATCTCGTATTGTACCAGTGGCTCTATATCCCAACCGTTTCAATTCACACAACAAATTATAGTTTGTGAAGAAGTTATCGAAATATACGATGTGCTCCTTTGGAACTATAGGCATTTTCGCAAGCAAAGATTTAACAACTCGTTCGCCTAAAGGGTCAGTGGTTACTTCTGCAGTTTTACCACAATAAACATCAAAAGCGTAGCAGTATCCATCTGAACTTGTTGCTGCCCAGTTCTTATAACCAAAACGCACTGGCTTTCCCATAATAAACTGCTTCGCAGAATGGCGCCCAAAATATTTGATCATGGATTCGTCTACTGACAAGCTTTCGTGCAGAACACCCCATTGACATGAATTTCTTTCAATTAGATTGCAAAAAGGTCTCAGTTTGAACATTTTATCAGTCGAACTTACGATTTTGCTGTTATCGGCGAAGTGCAAGTTTTTCTTTATTTCTAAAAATCTATTTCGTCTCATTGCACTTGCGACCAAAGGGACCCCAAGGTCTTCATCCAAACTCCAATATGATCGCTCTGTAGGTAGATGGTTATAACTACTGAACAATAGAATTCCCAGAAAACGTTTTAACTCTTCCCGGTCAAGATTGAAGTTATGTCTGTTGTTTTGATTGGCGTATAAGACACTGTTTTCGATTATCAAATCAAGAATATCGTTATCAATAATTTTTTTAAACAAAACCACAGGTGTATGATCATTCATAACTTTTACAAAATCATCCACTCTACTCCTAACTGCACCACTGGAATCATATGTTGTGCTATAGGTTGGAAAAATATATCTCCATTTAGGAGCTCCAAGTTCACTTTGATCAACTTTTTTGTGTTTTATATATCTAGACAAAGGCTCATCGTCACTATCATCCCAATCCGAGTTGCAATTATTCTCATCCTGTGGTCTTGCAACAAGTTCAATAGTTTCCGGCACATCATTTGGCTTAGTTTCATCTATCATATCATCTTCATTTCCTTCATCCTCGTCACTTACAACAGCAAGGTTTGGAGGCACGACTAATATGCCATAGTTATCATCAACGTCATCGTTCTCCATTATGTAATTAACGGCCTCCTCAAGTTGCAAAAAGTCATTGTGGCATTTAAAAATATTCCGATATGCCATTCTGCAGACGTTCAAGAACCTGGGTTATAATAATATGTATTACTGATCAGCCCATTGTCCCCAACTGGGGACAGTCCTATAAAACCTTACCTTGTATTTAAATTTTTTCACTTTTTTTATTTCAAATATTACACGCTTGTCTACACGCAATCGAGATATTATACACCCAGAATTACTAACTTTAAATCACTTGGTATAATTAAACCAAAAACAACCGAATCGATATCGAGATTACAAACCACTAAAAATAACACTTGTTTGGCTCTTAGGACCACGTGTCTTTGTTTATAAATCACACGTAGCCTGCAGCAGTCATATGTGTATTTACAATGATAAACATAACGGTATTACTCATAATTGTCTCTCTTTAAACAGGTGTCCTCATATGGGGACAGAGGGCGGTAACGGGTTAACCAAAAATCAACAGCAAAACATGAACATAAAGAAACTCGAGATGAACAACTGATTTTGACAACTAGTTCGCTTTTCTCTGCTTTCTACTTCATTCTTCTTCGAGTCGACCCTACCTGGTTATTCCGCCATGCTCGCTGTCTGTATTGATGACGAGAGTTCCTCGGAAAATCACGATGACGCAAACCAAAGATTTACCCTCTACCAAAATCGTTCAACGCGCCTAAAGAAGTTTTCACTCCAAAAAAACACTTAAAAAGTTACATAAATGATAAATTGGAAAAATTTTTCTTTTTTAGCGTAGGCGTTCAACTTTAACCTAATACACTTTTATTATTATATTTTCTTTTTTATTGATGCTTATAAAACAAAATTATTCACCTGAGAGACATTTTTCACTTTTTTTAAATACTGCACAAATTGCCGCGAAAAAGTTAAAAAGGCTTCAAATGCTAATTTTATAACTTTTATTATAAAAAACATACTTTTGGCTTTCTCACACTGTTGGAAGAAAAAGCTTAATACTGGCTGCGGGTTTTTTAGAATTTTTTAAAAATGCTTTTTTCGCGTATGATTTATCATTAATGGGTTAAGTGTGCTCTTTTTGAAAAAAGGGCTTATATTGTTAATTCTGTATGTATCTCGTGGCGGCCGTAGCCTAGTGGGTAGAGTGCGTGGCCTCTAAACTTAAGAACCGCGGTAGTCCGGGTTCAATTCCAGCTCAGACAGGAAAATTTTTCAATTGAATTAATTTTTCTGTTCGGTCGTCACCTCTCTGCAGACAACGGCCAACCTCAGAGAGTAAAAATTGTCATGTAAAGCTTCTTGAGAACATAAGCTATTCGGATTCGGCATAAAACACGTAGGTCCAGTTACCGATCATTTGTGATCAAATATATAATAACACTCACAACACAATTGATCAATAGAAGCTAGGTCAAAGTCTTTCCAAGGGCTGAAATGGCCAGTTTATTTATTTATGTATGTATCTTAAAAATGCTAAGATTCAATTTTTCAATTTAGAAATTTTTATACATGTAGATGCAACAACTGGTCTCAGAACCAGGACCTGAAAATTTTAAGATAATGTTAAAAAAATATGTTACAGAAAGTAGCTGATAAAGCGTGTAGCAGGGCCAAAATTGCAATAAAATTAGCTAGTTAAGTTTTTTTTTCATACTGAAAACGTTGTTGTTGTTGTTGCTGTTTCTTTGGAAAAATTTGTTAAAGCAATTAATTGTTCTAACCTGACCTAAAGCTCAATAAACGATTGTAAACTATCAAACAACTAGAATTTGTATTTAAAATTAAGTAAGATTCAATCATTTAAAATTTGTATTTAAATCATATAAAATCAACATAATATTACAGAAAGTTTTAAAAATTCATGAAGTTTGGTAACCGCAAGGGCGTGTCACAAAAAATTACTCTTCACATTACTTAAGAAAACTATGTTTCATTAAAACGATGATTCAATTCTGTTGATTTAAGGAAACATATTGATTATTTTTTTTCCATTTCAATTTATAATTAATAAGGCATACATTGATATATATTTAAAAAAAACAACGACTAAATTTATAAAATATTCTTGGAATAGGTTTTTTACAGCAGTTAAGAACAACGTCCAGTAAAGATAAAAAGTTGGAATTCAGCATAGTTTGGTCTATTACTTTTTCAATTTTCTAAGTAAAACATGGAAGCAATTTACAGCAATGCAAGACAACAGACACATATCATACCCACCTTTCGTTCGAACACACATCATAACACGTTAGCGCATAACAGCTTTTATGTGAAACTACAACAATAAACAATTTAGCACTTAATTCTGTCTATTAAAAGGTGCAAAAAATGTCGGCAAACTTACACAGCAACAAACACAAAATCAGCAACTAAAACAGCAAAAACAAGAACTATAGCAACAACAAGCTCATAACTCATTCAGCACACTTCAGACAATGTTATAAACTTTTTTATTTTTATTTTTTTTTTTTTTTGCAAACGCCAAAACACAACCAAACAAAAAAGAACCAACAGAAGGGCCAACAAGAACAACAAAAGCAACACAAAATTATGTTTTACAATGAGAAAATTGAATTTAGTCTTTGCAGCGTTGAAAAAAAAGAAACACAATCAACAACAACACTGTTCAACGCGCATGCAACGCTGTACAACACGGCGTATACGTAACAATATTTAAATGTTGCAATAATTTTAAGACAGCAGCAGCAGCTCACAAAGTCAACGACTTTTTCATGAAGTGTAGCTGGTTTAAAGTTGGGCAATGTGAGCTATGTGGAGTACTGCATCAAAATGTGGTTCACTTGGAGTTTGCTGTTGGCAGAACTTGAATTGAGTATTCATACTCACAGAAAACCACGTAATAAATTCCTGCTGCTGCTGCCAGAAATTCTACAGCAAAATAAAGGTGTGTTGTTTTGGCTGCTTACACAACTCCAAGTTAAGATAGCATCATCTACATTTATAATAGAAAAAAAACAGAAACATAAACAATCAAAAACGAACAAACGCAACTTTAAAAAATAGGCGAAAAAAACCAAAGGTTGTATTAAAATATTTGTGATGTTGTTCTCGTATAGGAAAACAACAACGAAAAAAAGTGCTCAACATAGAGCAGGAAAGGACAGCGGAAGTAAGAAATGTTATTTAAAATTACAGCGAAATCCGTCGAAGACTTATTTAGTGTTTATTTTGCTTCCGCCTCTGCAGTAGTTGAACCCATAAAAAATGAAGTGACCAAAGTAAATGAAAAAAAAATTAAATCATGATGAAGTTTTTTACTAATGAAAAAAGAAAGAAGATTTTTCACGACAGGAAAAAAGGCAAATTACATGAAAAAAAAAAACAACTAAGGCATACCTTCATTTATTTGACGCACTTTTTGCCTGCTACTGTACCCTTCAACAACCAGCCGTTGCTGTTTATTTCTCCTTTTTTTTTTTTTTATATTTTTTTTCTGTTTTTAAAAGTAGCAATTGGAAATATGTAAACAAGAACAACCTTGCTTAAACAGCTTGTAAAAGCATTCTTTTTTATTCAATTTTCCGCGCTTTGGTAAAATTAGGTACATTTGGGAGTCTCAACAAATAGCTTTGTTTCGCAGATAATTATTATGAAAGAAGGTTATGTTTTTTTGACTATAGTCTGGAGCATCAAAACAAAATTTATGATGACTTTAAAAATCAAAAAATCAGCTTTTCTTACATGAGATAAAGCATTTGGTGATCCTCAAAAATCAACTAACTTAAACGTAAAACAGAAAAAAAATAATTGACAAAATACTTAGCAATTAACTGAATCTTTTAATGACGGAATTGGCATCTGAATATACATAAGGGATTTTTTTAGCTCTTTAGGTTCCAGTACCATATGCTCTTTATAAAAATTGGATAGTTTTGAAATAACCTCATGTTCAAAAAATAATCTGTCAATAAAAATGTTCTCAAAGTTTAATGGATACTCGTAGCTTGCACCCGTTCAATAAAAATATACATATTTATTTATTTAATATATTTAGCTGTCCTTGGATCTGATAGTAATAATACTTTTTTTCATTTACTATGAATTGATTTAGAATCAATTTGAAAAATAGGCTGGGAAAATAACTATCAAAACAATCCAAGCAATATCTCTTTAAAAATTCGTTACGAACGGATGAGCAAAATTAAACGCTACGATATTAAAGAATGCTGTGAGAATTTCTTTCGTAATGAATTTTAAAAGTGCAGTGGAAATCTCGAAAAAGAATGGAAGTTATTAAACAATATTGTAAACAGACATGCAAGCAATGGAAATACTCTTCTCCATAATTTCGGATAGTTCCACAGTTGAAAATATTTTTAACAACTACTGCGCTACGATTGCATTAAAATCTATGTCGTTGGATAATTCGCATCCTCATAGACTATGTGCATCTTATGATCTTGATAAGGATTTTGTAAGTAGCAACCGTTTCTTTTTCGAAATGATTTCTTCTCTTGAGCTTTTGAAAATTATAAGGTCACTCAACGGGTCAAATTCATGTGGAAGCGATGGTATCTCAAATTTGTTTCGAAAAGTATAGCGTATAATATTTTTGAAAAGCTAAAACATATTTTTAATCAAAGTGCTTTGCCTGGAAGGTTCCCTGATCTGCTAAAATGTGCCACTGTTATACCACTGTTCAAAAAAGGTGATCCAAAGAAAAAAATAACTATCAACCAATTTCTTTATTGTCACATTTTCAAAAATTTTCGAAAATGCTATCAAACAACGTGTTTTGAGTTTTTTAAACAAAAATCATTTTTCTAGTAGTTTTCAATATGGTTTTAGACAGGGTATGTGAACGGAATATACTTTGCAGGATTTTTGCTCTAGAATCAATAAAGGACTTGATGAAAAAAGATTTTGCGCAGGTCTATTTGTTGATATTACCAAAGCATTTGATATGGTAAACCATAGTTTGCTTTTGGAAAAAATGTATAACGCTGGATTTAGGGGCGCAATTTATGCTTAAGAGGCTTGAGAATTATTTACAAGATCGGACGCAGCAGGTGAAAGTGGATGAACAAATAAGTGATTCCGGTCTGATTAACTTAGGTGTGCCTCAAGGGTCTGTGCTTGTACCAGTCCTTTTTTAATATACATAAATTATATATTTAAGCAAAATATGATCGGAAAAATAGCCCCAGTTACGGATGACCTTGGTATAGCAAATACGGCTACGAGTCCTATAAACCTTGTAGCTGAAATTAATAATGATTAATAATTAATATTAAGAAATTGGTTCGCGATGAATGATATGGTTGTTATTAATAAAACAAAAATTATATTTTCAAGCTTTGTCTCTAAAGATCCTCCAGATATTGATTTAATATTTCATTCACCAAATTGCAAAAGTTTTATATAAAAGTACACAATTCATTTGGATGAAGTATCATACAATCGAAGTACCTCGTGCGATGATAATTGCTTTGCAATTGAAACAGTAAGCAATTTTAAATATTTAGGTATCATATTTGATAGTAAAATGAGCTGGTCTGAGCAACTTGCGAGTTTGAAGACGTGATTTCGGTCAACATTAAGAAATTTCTACTCCATTAAGAAGTTATATTCGACTCAAATAATGATAATGTATTATTTTGAAGTTTTTCAATCAAAGCTTCAATACGGTATCTGTTGCTGGGACGGAACATACAGAAATAAAATACTGCAACTGCTGACCTTGCAAAAGTGTGTGATAAGAATAATTTGTGGAAGGCACCGCTTACACCACTCAATAGATCTATTTAGTTTCCTGAATAATTTTCCATTAAGACATTTGTTTTATTTCAAAGTTTTAAAAACTTTTTTCATTAGAAAGAGGTTACCTCAATAGCAGAAATTCAGATAACTACAGTCTGAGAAATAATTATGAATTATATGTTTGCGCTCCTTCGTTTTGGACAATTAATTGCCAGAATTCTTTTCCAATTCTGTCATGTAGATTTTATAATAAGCTACTGGCATATTTAAGATCATTGAGATCCATTTTTTCTAAACTTCTAAAACTTTGGCTTTTTGAGAAAAACTTCAATGAAATCGAGATATTGAGGCATAGTGTCTTCTAGAATGACAACTTATTTTCTAGCAACCTTAACTACCTTATATTTTGTAATAATTTTAACTATTTTTTTATCTCCATAATATTGGAGGATAGTTTGAACTAATCTTTGATTAAATACTTGTTGTTTTGTTTTTTATTATAAATTTAAAGTATTAGTGATCACCCCACAATTAAACAATTAATTACACAGTGCGACAGCCAATGTATCGGTGAAACCATTGCTTATTTCAAGTAGAAAAGCACTCCCGGAACACGACCTCAGACTTCGTTTTGTCGTAGAGGACCTCAATTTTGTTTAAATGGTCAATTTATTCTATAAGTGGTGCCTGCACGATAAAGAAAATGAAAAAGAAAAAAAACTAAAAAGTTTTTAAAGGTTTAATTTGCCAATAAAAATGTATTCCAATCCCAATTCCTCCTGATCAACCACCTTTAAAAAAAAATTTTTTTTGGTCTTACAAACATTAAAATTTTTTTTAATTGTTTGTTTTAATATGTTTATTTTAAATAGCATTTTTTAGTCATGGTCTCTCCTACATGTGTATAGGAGAAGACGTTATGCTTGCGCATGCATTTAAGGCAAATCAAGTGCACAAATCTAAGTTGTACTTTCAGGACCCTCGCTACTCAATAATCCTACACAAGCAAAAAAAAAATAAAATATAAAATATATATGAGTAGAGTGGTGGATCAGGAAGAATTGCAAATAACTCTATCTTATTATCCGAACATTTTTATCGAGCAGATAAATCATTTACATGCTTCTTTATATTTTTCTTTCTCATTTAAAATTATAATAGAAATTTGAAATGGCCCTACCTGCAGAATAAATTAACCTTTTAATAAAATTGAGTTCCTCTACGAAAAAACGGAGTATGAGGTCGTGTTTTAAGAGTACTATTCTACTAAAAACAAGCAGCGATATCTCCGATACAACAAAAAAGTTCTAAATTGTGGCACAGTGTTAACTTTTGTTTATGATACAACATAAATCATTTAACATATAATACTAAATTATAAACAATGAATTTTAATTACTAAAGTGGCATTAAACTCTTTTTTTTTTTAAATATAAAATGCCTCTCTTTTTCGATAAGTACTAACCTATACATTGTAAAAGGAAAATGTTATTCTATGAAGATTTGTTAGGAACTTATGAATATGATTTTTCAATAAATAAATAATAAAAAAATATTAATTACTTTTTTATTAAATTTCCAAAAAGTTGATGCAATTTTTCCTTTTTACCAAGCAATCTGGGAATGCTGCGAGAAAAGAATATTTTGCTGATAAAAAAATACCATATGGTATAACTGTAATTTTTAGTTGATCTTCTCTATCCTTTATAGCAATTGACTCATTTATTTTACTATAATCCGTGACTTTGGTTCTCACTTTTACTAAAATTTAAAATTTTCTGTACTACATATAAGTCCACACCAGCTTTGGTTTCAAATCTGGTATTTGCAAAATACTAAAATATGGTTTTACTACAGCTTTGGTTTAAAATATAGTACAGGCTTGGATTAAAATATACATATAAAAAAAAAAACAAATAACAACCACTACGAGATTCAAACGCACGACATTCAGTTTGTAAACTAACTACTCTTACCACAGGCTATTGGCCTATAACTACGTAAAAAGCTCGATAAAAAAACATATGAATCGAGTCACCTAATATTGATTCGCAGCATTGCCAGGCTAACTTTTTAAGGGTTTTAATCCAAATTTGGAATTCAAATGGACTAGAAATTAGTATAAATTAAACCAGACTAGAAATTAGTACAAATTATGTATTTAAATTTAAACCAAAAAGGCTAAAAATGAAACCAAAAAGCTAAAATTTAAATCAAAAAGCTGAAATGGATGCTGTATTATTTCTTTTGGTTTAAATTCTAGTACAGAAGAGTTTTAAATATGTGTTAGTACTTGAAAAGTTAAAATTTTAAACCGCAAGGGACTAAAAATTAAGTCCAAGATTTCACGTTGTTCTAAAGTATTTCTTTCTTGTGCCATAAAGTATTATTTTTTTTTTGGCACAACTATATCTAAGAGTTTCTAAACTTACAAACCATCCTCTTCGTCTGCTGTCATAATAGATTTCTCTTGACTTGCACTTAAATAATTAATAAATATACCATTTCAACCCAAGAAAGGACTTTGACCTCGCTTCTATTGGTCAATTGTGTTGTCGTGTTATTAAATGTTTGAACACAATTGATAGAGAACTGGACTTACGAGTTTTATGCCGGCTTATGTTCTCAATAATTCTTACATTGCAGTTTTTTTCTCTCTGAGGTGTGCCATTGTCTGCAGAGAGGTGACGATTGAACAGAAAAATTAATTAAATTGAAAAACATTCTGTCTAAGTTGGGAAGTAAACCCGAGCTAACACGGTTCCTTAGCTTAGGAGCCACGAACTCTACCCACTAGGCTACGGCCGCCAATTGCACTTACTTTTTTTAATAAAAAACTATTTTTTAAACACTCATTAAAATAATGTTGACCGGAGAGGTAAAAACTACGACAAATTTTCTAGATTGATTGAAATAGTTCTGACTCCATAATATGCCATTATTTTCAGCCACGATGTAATTTTATTCTCAACTATGATATACTTATGTTATTTATAATATATTTCAGCTCAGATTGTTTTATAAATTCGCTAATATCTCGCAAAATGTAGCCCCTAGCATAGCCTACGTTGATTTTTTTTTTTTAGGCTATAAAACAATATTTTCAAATATGTAAAAAAATATATGGTCATCGAAGAAAATTTTTAAATATTGCATTTAGAACTTGAAAAAATATTTAGTTTATTTGTTCTTCAAAAAACACAACAATATCTCTATTGCATACATTTTTTTAGTCAAAATAAAACCAAATTCCACACTCGTTCCGGAATTTTTTTTTTAATTAATTAATACAAGCAAGGAAAAATTTTAAATATTTTCTCACGTTTGAGTAAATTAGAAAATACCTTGCCTAAACTTCAAGTGATATTGCTGAAAAATGAAACTGCATTCAGAAAAATCAGACACTCATTCCGGAATTTAGTTTATTCTTAGAATAATATCAAACATTTCTATAGGAACGGTCTTAAGATGTGGAAATAAAAGTTGAAATATGATAAACCTTTGATATTGTTTTTCCTCTTAAGTAATGTAAACTCCTAAGGACATTTATAGTGGGAATTTGTTGAAATTTTTTTTTAAATGATTTTTATATCGACTAATATAATATTTCATCTTTTGAAAATATCAATCCAATTAAGGCAAGTTGGGAACAAAATCATGTAATACACCCATATGTGATGATCAAGCTTAATTTTTGTATTGACTGTTTCTTATTGTGAGGAATAATTCCGAGTAAATTCGGCCAAAACAGAAGTGGTCCTTTTCACAAGGAAACGCAAAATTCCGTCCCTCACACACTCAGAAAAAATTTCCAGAAGATCTAGAAAAATAGCACCCAATCGTTAGAAAATCAGGCTTCATTAAGCGCCATAGCCGATTTTCTAAAAATTAAATATATATTATTCGATTAATTGACACCAGAAGTGTGAAATATTTTATGAAAATTATTCAATCATTAACGAATTATTTCGCTTAATTGAAGAAACTTAGCGCAATTGTGTTTAAATCTTAAAACATTTGAGTAAGTTTTTCTACCGTTTATTTATCAGCGGCTATAACTAAGAGAAACATTTTTACTTAAAATAAGAAATTCTCATTTAGTAATGTAGAGGTTTTTGGCCAGTAGCTTACTCTAGTAGCAACTGACGCATTGGCCATGAAAGCTAGTTTTGTAAATGATTGTTTAAATAAATAATTTGTTTGTTAAAAAGTTCATGTAATGTAAAGTTTCGTGTTTGTAATTTCAAAATTTTAAAGTCAAGTTTAATATAAAAAAAATAAACAAAAACTCCCCTGAAGATGTCGCCAAACAAGTGACGAAACGTCGGGAAAAAATTTAATTTTTATTTTTATATTAAAAATTGCAATTCAAAATTTTTGGCCAAAAACCTCTACATTACTAAATAAAAATTAAAATTGGCCCAAAAAAATAACAATAAGAAATTTTCTACCGTTTATCCATCATCAGCTATAAATACGAGAAATATTTTCTCTTAAAATAAGAAATTTTCTGCCGTTTATTAATTATCGGCTATAACAAAGAGAAACATTTTCTCTGAAAATAAGAAAATTTTCATCAAATCCCTGGAAATTTTTTTAATTTCAAAAAAAAAACCCTTTTTAAGATTTTAAACAGCATGAAACTTCAAACATTATTATCTTTATTATTTTTAACATTAAATTAAATTTAAAAATTACCACTATCCGGAGACTTGAACCTCGGCTGCGTGAATGTAAGTGCATGGGCTAATCCATTCGACCATCGCAGTTGTTAAACAATCGTCGCTTAATTTGTTTCATTAAAAATCGGTCGCTTTGTAAGTAATTTACAGCATTTTTTCTAGAAATATAAGAAAAGCATCTTATAAATAAATCACTTGTGGTGCACATAAAAAGAAAACTTACATGTATTTCTATGAAATATCCAAGTATTGTAAAGTATATTTTTCCAAATTTATGAAATCGGTCGATAGAATGTTGCAAGCGGTCTTGATATCAATACAGTTTTTCTTCAAATTATTGTTGCTTTTATACAATTTTTGGAAATTAAACTTTAATCATACCTTCATCTCTTATAATTAAGTAAAAACTTGTCTTCAAAACTAAGAAACTGTTTTGATACGTTGCAAAGACATCAAGACGTGAGGTCGTTAAATCATGTAAAAATTCTCTCTTTTAAGGAGAAACCTCTGTAGAATATAGAAAAACCCATGCCTATGAATTAAAGCCACAGTTTCTTAATTTAAAGGAAGCAGATTTTTTTAATGCACTAATCATGCTAAATGTGTCAGCACTCTCTCTTTCGGACAATGCAAAAAATCTAGGACTTATTCTTGAAAGAAAGCTGAGCTGGAAACTTAATATTTCTGATTTCTGTAGAAAGCGACAGTTGCGCTGTATACCTGCAAAAAATATAGGAACAAGATGGGTTTTTCCCCCCGTATCGTTCACTGGGTATATACAGGGGTCATTTGACCTATACTTCTTTACGGATCAACAATATGGTGGCCATACTTTAACAAGGTCACATATTTGAACCAACTCTTATAAGTCCAAAGAATGGCATCTATATGCATCATCTGTGCTCTGAGAACAACACCGACTGAGGCTTTAGAAACCATATTCCACTTTCTATCGATCGACTTGATTGTGAGGCAAACAGCAGCTTGTTCAGCGGTCAGAATGAGGGAAACTGGAGTATAAAAACCTGAGACCAGGGCACGCATTCATGATCTACAAATTCAATTACATTCCACCAAGGACTGATTACTGTAAACCACTGCTTTCCTTCGATGGAAACTACGACACGCTTATTCCACCAAGGACATTCTTGAATAATGGTGCGCCGTAGAAACCAGGGTGTCTATACTATACAGATGTGTCAAACTTAAATGACAAAGTCGGGTATGGAGTTACTCAAAAGAATTAGGGAAATTCCGAAGTGATAGCAATTTAGGAAGTTGCAACATGGCTCTCAGAGATATCGTCTCAAAACGAGAAATATACATTTTCTTGGACCGAAAAGCTAGTATCAAAACGATGGAGCAAGTATACATCAACTTTAAAGTAGCCAAAGAATACCGTGCTGCATTAAGCGAAATGTGAAACTATTTTAACATTAGCGTAATATAGGTACCAGGGCATAAGGGCTTACGAGGAAACGAAAAAGCAGACGAGCTTGCTTGAAACGGTACCTCAGTGACATCAGTGGCTCAAAACGCACCGAGCATTTCATTGGAAACTAAAAGAAAGCCAACTTAAGAGGGGCTGAGCTCTCAACATGAAGAATAATAAGGCTTATCTGGCCCACTCTAGACCTAAAGCGATCGACAGCCTTTATCTCGCTTGGAAAAAGAGAGGTAGCCACGCTAGTGGCCGTTACCACAGGGCACTGTTTGATAGGCAGAAATACCTCCAGACTGGGAGTCATTGAAAATGACTTCAGTAGAAGCTGCAGGGACGAGAAGCAGAAAGTAACCATATCCCGCCTTCTGTGTTTCTGTCCGGCGCTCGCTAGAAGAAGGCACAAACATCTGTTGTCGTTCTAGTTTTCCGAGCTTGACGACCTGTCAAGGACAAGCGTCAAACGTTAAATAGCTTCACCAAAGGCTTAATGTGGTTCCACTCGGACTGAAGGCTACGAGTGCAGCGGTATCACAATGGATTTTATTGGTCTAAGTGAGCCGAGGTGTCTGCCTATGTTTTTACGCACATGCAACTGCTGCCACATCAACCTAACCAAACCTGTTCTTGTAAAAAGACCAAAAGTAAAATGTTGTTACAACATAATTTTGTGTTTAAAAAAAAATAGTTTTTGATATATTCTTTTTGCACAAAAGAACCGATTCTCTTCCGCTCACAAATAGATATACACCTAGCGAAATAATTTTGAAGGCAGCAATAAGTAACGTGATTTTAAGAGAAACTTTTTAATAAATAGCTTTATACTTTTTAATTCTATTGATTTAAACATAAAAAAATGGAATAAAAAACAATAAAGTTTTTTCCAAAACTTAGAAAACTAGAAAGAAAACAAAAAAGAAACTGAAAAATTGTATAAAATAAATGTAAAAGCACTAAATCTTTTTCATTATACAAATAATTTTAATAAGATGTACGACCTCCATTGCTTTTGATAACTTCTTCCAGACGCCTTGGCATTGAGTTTACCAAAGTATGAATATGCATGGGATCAATTTTCTTCCACTCTTCTTGAATTTCCGTTTTCAGCTCCTCTAGGTCCTTAAATTGACGGCTATTATAGAAAACTTTGGCTGATAGTATGGACCATAAGTTCTCGATAGGGTTCAGATCAGGACTAAGAGCTGGCCAGTCAAGAGTTAGTATACCCATAAACGCCAGGCACTCTGTAGTTTTTCGAGAATTCGGTGAATTTCTGCATTTTTCTGTTGGTAAAGATATTCATGGGTAGAATTATCTTTTTTAAAGGACACAAGAACTTCATCCAACAGAACTTAATTATTTATAATACAGCGAGTTCATCTTGGTGCTAACGAAGCAAATTGGAGTGGTTCCTTTATAGCACATACCTCCCCAAACTATAAGGGAGCCTCCACCAAAGTTTCTGCGCTGACGTTTATCTTTGGAAGCACCTTTGCAATGCAAATATTTGTCTTAACCATTTGGTCTATCTATGCAAATTGAACTGTTTTTCATCGAAAAATATGATCGACTTCCATTCTTTATCCCGAAATCTTAATTTTTCCGCAAATCGAAGTCTGGCCATTTTGTGCCTTTGCTAAACGCCGGTTTACCACATTTTTTTTCAAATTCGAGTCCCAAATCTCGTTTCAGTATTTGTTGCACACGAAGCACACTGACTTTGAAGGTCATTTTACCAATTTTTTCCTTTGCGCTTAAATTAGTCTTAACAGCAAGTCTTTCCCTTTTGGCTCTGTCATTGATAAGTGGAGTTCTTCCTGATCGCTTAGCGATCTCATACTGCTCAGCCTTATTTATAAAATTGTCAAAGAGACAACTAAACCTTTTTAAAAATCTCGCAATTTCTTGCTTGAAAATCCCTTGATCATGGTAAGCTTCGATTTTTTCCTTTTTTTATTTCTTTCAATTGTTTTCCACGTGGCGTTCTGTAAAAAACAAATGAATTTTATTTGAAATCACGGCTATTACTAAAAACAAGTCAATAAAAATTTTTATTGCTTGCTTCTGCGTTCATCACATTTCAAATAAGCTGCAAAATTGTGTAATGCCTTTATAATTATTTCGCTCCGAAAAAAGTAAAAATTGTTTTTCCTTTTTTTTAAAAATGAAATAGTTAGATCAGTCAATAACCCATAACTTGCTTAAATATTATGGCCCCATTATGAGGTTAATAAATTAAGTAAAAGAAAAAACTGTTGCCTTTATAATTATTTCGCTAGGTGTATAGCTGAGAGCTCTTGCTAGTTTCTAGTTATTTCTTTTTCTCTTAGACTATTTTTTTGAAGTGAAAACTTCTTTAGGCGCGTTGAACTATTTTGGTAGAGGGTAAATCATTCGTTTGCATCATCGTATTTTTCCAAGGAATTCGTCATTCGGCCGCAAGCTCACAAAGAAATCACTTGGAAACTCCTGAAATTAATGCATATAATCTGTTTGTTAGTATAAAAATACTTAAGTTAGGTTGCAATAAGATGTTTGCAACCAAAACTTATTATTACTTCGGTTTATATTGGTATATATATGGCTTTAAAGTTTGGCAATTTCTTCAGTTGTTGTATTTGTCAACATTTTTGAAAAATTTGCTTTTACTTAAACAGCTGCTAGTCATGGTGAGATTTAAAAATGGATCGATCTTCTTTTCTTTCTGCTTTTTTCTGCTGGAACTTCGTTTGCAAACTAGAAAAATAATGTAATGTAATGTAGTGTTTTAACATTTTAATCTTTAAGTTGTGATAAAGGAATATGTTGAACATTCAAATAATTACATGCATACTCTTATATTATTACATATCGTCAAACAAAGTTTGACAATTTTCATACTTGTTGTATTTGTCAGTGGCTTTTTATTTTCATCACTGCGGCATTTTATATTCAGAGTTGTCAACTATGGCTGTGTGTCAATCGGAAAGTTTTCAGTCGTGGTAGGTTAGAAAATATCAAGTTGAATAAAATTTGTGTGTGTTGAAATAAATTTGTCTCTTTTGCAGTGTCAAATGGACGATGAAATTTTGACACTTGCTAATTTTGACGTTTCACATTTCGGTCGTGTTTTAGCGCAAATATTTTATTTTATTTGCATTTTATCAATTTGTGAAATATTTAATTCGAGAGCTTGTACTTGCAACATATTTCGTAAACTTGTAATATTGTAAGCTTAAAAAATTTAAAAAAAAAACAAATTAATGCAAAAAATGAACGAAAGTGCTTGAGTTTGTGTGTGCGTGTGTGTGGGCCAACGGTCGCCAACATCAGCAAGTGCAGCAAAGTTAAATTGGCTTTCTTTGCTGGCGATCGTCCTCCAAGTGCCACCACCAGCAAGTGCAGTGCAAAATTTGTTGCTAGCTAACATCCTCTAAGTGCCATCACCAGTAGCACAAGCAAGTGCTAAGTGCTTGCTAGCAGACAAACAGAAAATATAGCATGCAAAGTGCTGTATATTTTACGCCGTCAATTCGGTTCATCCCCTCTAACGCTGCACAACCGCTGGGATCTTGTAATTCTCTTTGCGTTGTTGTTGTAAATTTGCTAAGTAGTTATTGTTGTACAGTAAGCTTTAATTTTTTGTGGATGCTTATTTGTAGCTACAGTCAGCATATGACATCGAATTAATTTAGAAATCAGTTTATACATATGAATTAAAGAATATATATAATATTGGTAAATCTATTTGTTTTTAGTAAAAGTGTTACCGTATCGGAAATACATATTTACTATATATATATATTTATATAATAACAATTACGTATTAAACCTGCAAAATAATTAATATTTTCAGTAGTAATTGAATAACTAAAGTCTGCTTATCCTAAGCATTCTATTTTTTAAAACTGTTTAGCTTGAATTTCTTATATGAATTATATATAACTTATAAGCTATAGATATTTCTTAATTTTAGCATATTCTATTTTTTATACACAACGCAATATAGATATGGTGAACATGTATATTGTGTTAGTGTTATGTAATAAATAGATATAAATAAGCTTTAAATTTTTATATTAATTCAATAATGAAATAATTTAAATAAATGACTTTTATTATATGTATTTTTGATATGCTAACACTTTTCATTAAAATAAATAGTTTCAGTAATATATAAAAAATTTAATAAATTGTTATAAGCTCTTAACAAAAATAGTTTTAATTTCATATGCCGACTGTAGCTACACGATTAGAATTCACAACGTCTACAAAAAATTTCCGGCTAACTGCACCAACAACAATTACCAAGGAAATCTACAAACAAGGACGCACAGAGAAGAACAAGATCAGAGCGGAACTTTTAAAACTTTTTGATTTCACCCTACATGTAGGACGGGCTGCAGTATGAGCTTTCGCACATCCTACATGTCCGTCCGACCTGTCAAATCTATCCTACATGTAGGATAGTCCGAAACCCCCTATTAACATGAAAATTCTTATATAGCAGTAAGGCGGTCCGTGGCAGGACAACGTCTTCCAGGGAATACTAATATTTTATGTATAGGTTTTCGCTTCGGTCGGCAGTCCTCTCACTGCTATACTTTTTTTTATTATGTTTTGTATAACGTTATTTTAGGAATATACTCCTTCGCTCCTATTAGGGTCACACGTCCTAGATATCTTCTATTGGCGTTTTTTATGAATTTTTGTTAAAACCATGTCTTCGGCCTCCTTTACCCATGATATCTCGGAAACCAGTTATCCAATTTGGATGACCTTTTTATTCGTGATAATTACTTGCAAAATTTCAAACGCGTTCCTCTCGAAACCACTTTTGCGCAATTGGTTGCGATAAAAACTTATCGACAAATTTGTCCGATTCGAATAATTTTTGCACCACATACTTTGAACAGCACTCATTCTAGACAGAACTAGAATCATGAAGGTTTTTCCAAAAACAACAGATCAATTTTACTTCCTAAAAACGCTTTTTTTAAATTTTGAAATTCGTAAGCTAAATTTCCGTTATTTTTTCTATGACCACTCTTAATTACAGTTTCGAACTCATAGTCGTACAGTATTAATTCTTAGCATGCTTTCTTTAACAACCCGCATACCTTTTTTTCTGTCTAATTTAACATAGCATACAACAAAAATAAAACAAAAGCAACACCAACAAACATAAATTTTTTTTTTTATAAATTGTGTTGTCTTACCTATAATTTAATTTTTAGCGAGAAATTTCAATTTATTTCGCAGAGGAAGAAGATAGCCTTAATATAAATAATCTTTTTTTTTCTGCAAGAGAAATATTATGTTTGCATATTTTGACTTTTTGATAATATTTTACCAAAAACCCTATGTTCATGTCATTTCTTGAAGGACTTTCCAACTAACCATTTTGTGGTGAACATTAAAAAAGAGGAAAAATTTTTAGTTTCAACTCCTTAAGTAACTGAAAAGAAACTAAAAATGGATATATTAAGGAGCATCTAAAATTCGAAGCAACATTTTCCTTGAGGTAATAGAAATTTTATTAACCACACACCGACACATTCTACCACATATACTGTAGACGACCAGATAATTACGATGCAACGCTGTCCTGTGTTTATGTGTGTGAAAATTAATTTTAAATGAAATTTCAATTAGAAATTCTATCCTTTCCTTTCTGGCCATCAAGGAAGTAGCCAACAAACATTTATTAGAATGCCACAAAATTACAACACAATATAGTCCACATACTCACACTTAGATACAAATTTACACTAACACTCACACAGACACACATACACACACATGCAACTAAGTCAGGCGTTTCCAGCTCAAGAATGGCCATGGCCTGGCCTCCTTCTGCTCCCAGCTCACATATGGTGCATTCGATTTGGTGCTAAAGTAGAAGTCGCCGAAACTCAAGCGGTGCGAATGAATACCGAAGCGTCCGCGATGATTTTGGTTGCAGATCCCCAGACTGTAGCTGAAATAGTTATTGCAGTGATGGCCGATGAAGGGATACTCAGGATCCATGGACTGTTTGAAGAAGACAGCAGCTGTGGAGTGACTGCATGCAAAGGGATCTGTGGGAGGGGGTGGGGTATAAAGAAAATATATAATCATTACAAACTCAAATAAAGCAATTTGCTTGCAATCGCTTACTTGTTCCCTGCACATCCGGAAGATTCATGAACATTCTACAGTTACTTTGTGGTGCTAAGCCACCATTGGGGTAAAAATCGGCATGTCCTGATTTTGTTGTTGCGCCCAGTGAACCACCTGATGTGTGCAACACCTGTACGAATTTAGCATCCGAAGGATCAAGTCTATATTGTTCTGAGACAACTGCTGGCATGGTAAAAAGAGGTCCAGCTGGATCCAGCCCAATAATTTGCTCAACTTCGCCATTAAGAACACTTCCCGCATGACCAGCAGCATGAGCACCCAAACTATAGCCAGCTATTGTGACATTATGACGTGTAAACTGACCCGGCCGCAACTCTTCAAGTGCTAAAATAATGGCCGCTACCGTAACACCTACATCGAAAATAGACATTGAGGCACTTTTATAGTCCACCTGCGACAGATGACCCCAGTCCACAACGCAGACATTGTAGTTCGGATCGAAGCGGGTCCATGCTAAGTACAGTGAGTAGAATGAGAGTATAAGATTATAAATAATGTATGTACAGACTTGATTTTTAGCTTACTTCTCAGTAAATCCTGCACCCAATTTTGGCTGCTTTTGTCATTCCAACCGTGTAAAAATAGCGCCAATTTACGACGTGGGCTCAAGCGTTTAAAACCGCGCATATCACCTAGATGCAGCATAAAATTTACCTCATTTCCAGCATCAAAATTTGAGCTGCAAAAAAATGTGAAGCGTAAAGAGAAATTACTCATATATATAAAAAGCTTTTTGCAATAATAAAATATCGATTTTTTAGGCCTGATACATAACATGCTAGGGCATGCAAGATTCTGCCGGCCTCACAAGGAAAACACACTATTTTTGCTAAAATGATTGTTTATTCTTCTACATCCTTTCAGCTCGATACATTCATTCCAAAGGTTTTCTAACATTGCGATACCCTTTGAATAGTCAGATTTTTTTCAAGTTCTCCGAAATACGCTTCAGTTTCTAATTCGAGCTGTTCATTTGTCGCAAATCTCCTTCCCTTGAGCAACCTTTTGAAGTTTGGGAAGAGATAGTAGTCACTGGGAGCCCGATCTGAAGAATATGGGGGATGCGGAAGCAGTTTAAAGCGCGACTCGTGCAATTTGGCCATTAGGGCGTATCGAATTACAATTTTTTTTAATTACATATTCTAAGAGGTCTCACAAGTTGCATTGGGTGGTCAGGATCTCCCCAAAAAAATTTTTGAAAAAATAAGGATATGTTCCTCTCCCGCAAGGACAAAGTTGTTTTTTGAGAAAAATAGTAAAAAATTACGTATGTGTTAAAGCAAAAGTAAATATAAGCTTTAACTAACGATATTTTGGCAAACACAATGCTACTCTTGGTTTTTACCCAAAAGGTCCTGTGTGAAAGATATTCGAATTTAAAGGTACACTCAAGATAGCACAGAAGTTTTAATTGTTTTCTGATTGTCTAAGTTTTGGTGATAATGATTACAGTGTTAAGGCTTTCCGTAAATATGGCGAACTAATAATTTGCATATTTTTTGCAAATGCATTTTCTTGTTTTGAAGAAATGTATACTTGAATGCAATTTTTTAAATTTTTCAAAAAAATTAATATAAGGTTTTATATCTCGGGCACCAGAAGTGGTACCGAAGATAATTTTCTTAATTTGGATTCTGCAAATAGTTTTGAACGAAAGCCTGTCTAAAAATATCTTTTTTAAAACAGCAGGAAAAGATCATGATTTTTTTTCCTATTTTGATATTTAAAAAAAGTTACTTCAAGCATGAAATGTAACAATTTTGTTCATATCTCCTTTATGGTTATTATTTCATTAAAACTCTTTTAAACAACAATTGTTAAGTCAATTGAGACCCATCGAATGGAAAACTAGAAACTCAAAATTTAAGTATAAAATTTTTGTGAATGCTAAGTTGTGGTGTTTTAAAGAAATAATAAATTCATGCTAGGATGGAAAATTTTTTTCAAAAATCGAAATAGAAAAAAAAATCGTGGTCTTAACCTGATGTTACAAACTGATTCTTTCGGACAGGGTGTTATTCAGATATATATGAAGAATCTTAATTACGTAAATTGTCTTCGGTACCACTTCTAGTGGCCGAAATATTAAACCTTATTTTAAGTTTTTTGAAAACGTTAAAAAATTGCGTTCATGTTTACATTTCTTAAAAATAAGAATATGCATACGCAAATTATTAATTCGTCAAATTTAAAGAAAACGTCAACACAATAATCAAAATCGCCAAAATTTAGACAATCAGATTGGAATCAAAAGTTATGTGCTACCTCGAATGTACCTTTAGATTCAAATATCCTTCACACAGGACCTTTTGGGTAAATATCAAGAAAGGCATCTTGTTTGGCGGGATATTGTTAGTTAAAGTATTTATTTTTTTTTTACTTTAAGACATATGTAGTTTTTCTGACAAAAATCAAAGCATTTTGAGATCGTGATTTTTTACTGTTTTTCTCAAAAAACAACTTTGTCCTTGCGGGAGAGGAAGACATTCTTATTTTTCCTAAAACTTTATTTGGTAAATCTTGACCACCCTATGCATTTTTTGAGACCTCTTAGAATACGATCTAAATTTTTCGATACGCCCTATTGGCCATGGTTGCAATTGATTTGTGAGCTTGAGCATTGCCTTGAAAAATATGATTTTTCTTCGGTAAATGGGGCTATTTGTTTGCAATTTTGTTCTTCAATCGGTCGAATTATTTGCACAAATAATCGCTGTTGATTGTATTTCCTTTTTACAAATAGTCGATGAACAAAATGCCTCTTTAATCCCAAAAAAAAGACGCAAACACATTTTCTGCCGTTTGCTGAGCCTTCGTTCGCTTTTGTGCACTTCTACTGGGACCAACCCACTCTTTTGCTCATTCCTTAGATTCTAGTGTATAGTAGTGGATCCATGTTTTATTCATTTTCACTATTTAACGCAAAAAATTAGTCAGATTTTTTTTATACATGTCCAAACATTGTTGGGAAGTGCGAACACGTTCATGTTTTTGACTGATTGTTAACGTACGCGGCACCTATCATGCAGTCAGCTTTCCCATACCCAAATGTTCAAGTCAAATTGAACCAAGCTCTCAAGCCAACCCACTTTATATGCCTGCAGCTGTAGCTATCTCACTAACTTTTATTTTCGAATTGTCCATGAAAAAATTGTGGATTTTTCCAAAACATTCTGGAGTGGTCACTGTTTTTGGTGCTCCCCCGGCGTGTTCATTTTTTGTGCTGATTTGACCTCTTTTGAACTCAGCAATCCAATATTTTACGGTTGAATACCGTTGAGGGAGCAGATTCACCATAATATTTACCGAGCATTTCTTTTGTTCTTTTCGCACTTTTGTTAAGCAAAAATTAATACTTAAAAATAAGGCACGAAATTCTTCTTTATCCATTTTTTTTTTAAGAATACCAAAAGTTGTTTAATAAAGAACACTGTATCGTCACTGTTCATTGACAGATCGATCTGACATTTAGTGCGTGTTCAGGTTAAGGTTACCACCCATTATCAATGTCATTCATTTGAAGAGTGGTGGTGCCGTCACTTGGAGACCGGCAGCATCTTGAATGCCCTAGCAGTAAATTGCCAGCATCCACTAAAGGGATCTCCCTCTTGAAGTTTTAACATATTTGTACAAATTTCCTAGTTCAATTTCATTTTTTAATACAAAAATACAGTTTTTCAAAACATTATAGTTAACTTTTTTTAAAAATGTTCATGCATATCATGTTATTCCAATAAGCCCTTCATATTTAAGAATTTAGAAGATAACTCTTTATTGAGCCAATGAATGCTTTGATCTTTTTACTTCAGTGTTACTATAAAGAAGCTGACACCAGCCATTCAATATTGCAAGTTATTGCTTTGAATTCTTTATTTTTCTAATCAAAGACATCTTTATTTTATTTAAAGACATACTCTGTTATTTTCATTATAAAAACAATTAATATTAAGTAAAACAAATAAAATCTGAAGCTGATTTTTTATTTTCTAGTTTATAAAAAAATAGGTTTATAGCAACAAAATTATTTATCTTTTAAAACTTCATTTTGTGTCTAAAATTTACATTAAAACTAACTGCACTCAGATACCTTTTGTCCAAAAAAACCTTGAAAATCTTATTTGCTCTTAGTTACAAATCATATATCGATTAAAAAAATATTTTTAATATCATTTGGTCAGATTTTGTTAAAATTTGAGAAACAGTTTTTCCAGTTTGAAGAGTTGTTGTGTTGAGTGTTGTCTTCAACACTATATCACTTTTTACTCTATTCCTATCAATTTCGTAGTAAAGTTAAAGTAAAAAAAATATTTTATTTTAAAGATACCAAGAATTTGGATTTTCAATTCCGATTATTTCGGTATTGTGAACATTTTTTGGGATTGGACTCTCTAATTGTATACATGAAAACAAAAAAATTTATTTTCGCTACAAAGCAAATGTAAAATCTGCATGACACAAAAGATAGCCACAAACCATAAAACTCACTTTCTAGTGAAAAATTCTGTAAAAACCATAAATAGGTTATAAAATTTGATAAATTATTACTTTGAAATAATTTATACTTTTTAACACACGGTTAATTCTCTAATCACTCACTTTCGCTGAATTTGAATGTTTGCATAAATATTTGACACTCATAAAGAAAGCACACAAACACAAAAACAAAGCAAAAAGAAACGAAACAAATTAATTACTTATTCATTTTTAAAAAAAAACGTACGTCGTGCGACACTCGAAAAAAATGCTGTAGTTCAGCTCAGCGCGATCCATGCTTGAACGTAACATGGTTTCCTGCATCGAACGAAACATGGCTTTTATGTGGTGATGCATGGTCGCCGCTGCCATATTGGGTCCCCGGGTTCCATATGATGCTAGGACAATTAATAGAAATGTTACAACCAGGCTGTAACGCAATAAAGACAAGCAATGCAGCATTTTAACCAAAAAATGTATTTGCATTTTAGATAATCGTTTATATATTATTGGTATTGCAACACTTTTTTATTTTTAAAAATTTTTCGCAACTTTTATTTTTCTTTATTTTATTTTTTAATTCTTTATTGGCGCCATATAAAATAACCGTTTTAAAAACGACGAACACACGAACAATATACTATCTAAACTGCGTTTGTTGGCCCGTGGAATTAAACTGATACGGTGAAAATGTTCAAAGAATGCGCACATTTTAACGGCTCGAATCGGAAGATCGTGTAGCATATCGATCGATCGATTGATTGAATAAACTGAACGTTGCCGTAGCCGCAATGCTACTACCAAGCACACTGAGCCCAGCAGTTTTGACCTGTTCTTAAGCCGAGTGCTTCAAAGCAATAGTCAATCGGTCGACACGATAGTTCGTTCGATCTTTAGTGCTCTTTCCTCTTTGTATTTATATTTGAACAAGTGAAAGTAAACTTCACACCATCTAATCAAGTTACGCACAAACAAACGCTTATACTCAAGCACGCACTCAATCTGTAGACTTCTGCATTGATCTTGCAACAACAGTAGATATCTCAATACTGTGACCGTAAGTGGCAGCTGTGAACTTGTATCTTTTGTATAAATATGATAATAGAATAGACAAATAAAAATATTTGAGATCATTAGGAAGATTCAAAGCCAAAGTGATATGAACCAATTTTATGAAGCTATGTTCTCATGTCAAAAAAAAAAACGTGTCAATAAAGAAGAGACACAGTTCTTATGGCTCACCACTTAAGCATGTGCAGACGAATAATAAAGAAAACATTCTGACCGAGAGAGTAGAGGTAATCGTAGTGCTAACAAGATATCAATCAGTCAGATTATGTGCAAAGAGAACGCACGTTGCATATGCTATGGTATTAGGTAGAAACAGGGTTATTATCGCGGTTTTGGCTTGGATTTCCGCATGGATATTCATTGAGATTTATAAAATTTCTTGCAGAGAAGTAAAATCTTCTAAATTGGTTTCTATTTGGTTTATTTTTTCTTTTTATCAATCATAATAACATTAAAAATCATAAATCCAAATTTAAAATAAACAATTTTATTTTGAGAAAACAACAATATTTCAAAGTTGCAAAAAAAAAACGGAAAATACATGAAAGCACTAGCGGAAATAAAATAAAAAACGCTCCTGGACACATGAATAGGTGTGACTAAAATAGCTGCAGAAAAGAGCTACTGACCCAGAAACTTACAAACGTTTGTTTCTGGAATCACTCAGCTGCATTATACACTCAAAAATATTTGTGTGTAAATATTACTAATAGCTGCGTCCATTCTACGAATCTTATTCGTAGTTTTCAGCCACGAGTAGGATTCGTAGAATCGACGTATATTAGTTCATATTACGAATATTTTATTCGTATTCCTAAAAAACAAATGTATAAAAAAGACACAATTTCGATAGTATCGTAATTAGATGATACATAATTATATATATCATATATAATTAAAAATAGATAGATGTAGAATTCTTTTTTATACAAACATAAAGAAAAATTCGGTTTTTTGTTCTTTATATTTTTCAAAACTATTTTAAAGTAATTCATCTTGTTAATAAAAATTATTCAAAAACACATTTGTTGTTGTTGTCCCTCTTCAAACTTATCTGAACTAAAAAAGTCACAATTAAATTCATGAAAAATTTCTTTTGTTTTATAAAAAGTTTTCGCTTGATATTTTTGGTGATAAATTTGTTGTTCTTGTTCATTTGTTTTGTTGGTTAAAACTAACTGTAATTCTAAGTTATATTGAATTAATGGAAATAAATTTGGGTAAATTTGAATTTTTTATTTTTCCTGTAGTAAAGAGCATATACATCTATATCTATACTATTATATAAAAGGAGACTCATGAAACTTAATCCAGAATAAGCTCGGAAACCGCTGAACCGATTTTGATAATTCTTTTTTTATTCGATTCCTATGATAATATAGATTGTTAAAGCTTACCAAGGTTTTCGAAAAATGTATTCTTTAATTATTGCAAAATCACGCATTTGATTTGAAACAAAGCTTTCCTCTCTTTGTCGAGAGAGCTTCTCTCAATACAACACGACAGCCATGTTGTGTAGTTAAGCTGATTCACTGATAACCAGTGTTGCCATGAAAAAATTTTTCATATCGTTACTTTTGTAATCAGCTCGTCGGATACTTGTCGGATTTGTGAAACTCTGAAAAACAACAACAATGGCGAGTTTGCTTCGGGTAAATAACAAAAAAATTTTTAAAGCAAAAACTACCAAAATATAAGAAGTCGGTAAAAAAAGATAATAGCTGTATGAAAAAACATTATATTTTAAGTAATACACATTGCTTTATTAACAAAAAATATGCAAAATCAGACATTGGATCTATTTTATCTGAAATCGTAACATTTTGGAAAAATATCGGATCATCGGATTCAAGAATGAAAATCGTAACAAATCCGATATATCGGACCGTATGGCAACACTGCTGATAACCTTCAGCATGTTTTTGTGTGATTTAAAGTAATGTTAATCAAGTTGAGAGCGAGCAGAAATTTTTCTCTCTGAACGAAAACTTCATATGAAAAAAACTTAAGTTAAGTCCACTTTTCGGGGGATAAGCTTGGAGTAAAACAAAGCGCACTAGGTTTAAGCTCAATTGAGCTGAAATTCTGGCATTCTATTGTTTTGAGTATGAGATGGTTAAAGTGAAAAAATTTTGCCACACCCCCATTACCGCCCAGAATTAATCAAAAATGTTATACTTCGAACGGTTTTGGTTTTATTAGACTAAAATTTGATAATTTAGTTCATACGGCTATTTTTGGCAACTGTACTAAAAATGGAAAATGGAACTGCATGAAAATTCGTATATAGCATGTAAGGTAGTCTACGCCAGGACAACGTCTGCCGGGCAATACTATACATCAATAAGAATGCTGTGTATATCAGAAAATTCAGATCGTCATGCATTCATGTTTCAAACGGAAACGTCTAGCATGTGTTTTGTTCGAAGGTCAATTTACACTTTTAAAAATTCATAAAACGATCATAAAAAATTCATTGAATTGGGTCAGGACAAATTCTACTATAACTATAACGTTAACTATGAATATATAGATAAGGAAATAGATTAAAACATAGATTTATGTATATAACTTTGGAATAGTTTGAAATATTTGAAATATTTTTCACAGAATTATTTTTTTTATTTTTCATATTTAAAAATGTTTTTCACATAAATTAGTTTTTAAGCTGTAGCACATTCCAAAAAATATAACATTTTAAGCAAATTAGTTTTCATCAAAAAATCATAGGGGGGGTTAGGTGGCCCATGATTTTTAATGATAGAAACTGTTTGTGTCAAAATAGAACAATTTTTGCAGGTAAATTTTGTTATATAGAGAATAAGGAAAATTAAAACTAAAAAAAAAATTAAAATAAAAAAAATATGCACAAAAAAAGCAACTCTTGGCCTACTGTTTAGTAAAAGTGGGATATTTTAGAGGTTTTTTTAAAACAATATAAAACATTGCATTGGTGAGGTAACGGTAAAACTTTTGCCATTTTCCCAATTTACTTAATTTATTTTTCAAACAAAGAAAATTGGATGAAAATCGATTTGAAAATGGCAGAAATGTTTGCTTACTAAGTCAAAACATGAAATTTCGAATGGTTTTTTCTCATTCTGAGGCTTATGAGTTATACTGAGAAAATCTATAGTTTTGAGATATCGCAAGAATTTTAATGTCATAATAACAGGTTTTTTTTAAAATATACCTAATATCCGTACAAAATATTTCCGAAAAGAAAAAAAATTATCGTTAATTTTATTAATCAACGACTGTCCATACAAAAATGCATTGTTATGCATTTAATAATACTCAATAATTTTTATATTTTGAATTTGTTTTAATACAACTAAATACTTTCAGTTTAAGATTTAAAATTTTTACATGGTATTTAATATTTTTATCGCAGGCGAAGCAGCGGGTATTTGCTAGTATATGTATATTTTAAAAGTAATTTAAAATCAAAATTTTATAAATAAGTAATACAAGGTGGCGCAAAAGTAATCCTCCTATCAGAAAATGCTATAAATTTTGCGATTAGCCTCTTTTGGCCCTACTTGACCCTAATGGCGGCCATTTACATGACATCATATTCTCGACTTGATGTAAAAAAAATTAAAAGACCAAATAACCTTGACCAAAGACTTTGTATAAATAATTCGAATTTAAAAAATAGAGTTTTTAAAGCGCAACGCATGCACAAACCTGCTTAGTAGTATACATACATACTGCCTCTGTAGCTGCACGCATCTGTATTCTCTATTGTATTTATCTTGCTGAAAATAAACATTCGTTTTATTCGCACTCCAACTCATGGCAGAATAACCAGGTAGGGCCGGCTCGGAGAGGAATAAGGTAGAAAGAACAGAAAAGCCAGCTAGTTGTCAAAATCAGCTCTTCATGTCGAGTAAAAATTAAAAATCAAAAAAAATTTCAGCTAACTAAACCAACAACAATTACCAAGCAAATCTAAAACAATGACGCACAGAGAAGAGCAAGATCTCAGCGGTTGAGCAGCGTAAGAGGGGATGAACCGAATCGTCCACAGAAAATAAACAGAAGTTTGCATACTATGTCTCGCTTTTCACTCTGCAATTCTCTAGCAATGTCCCTCGTCACACACGAAAATTCTCGAGCTTACGGCGAAAGCAATTATTGCTCCGAGAGCAATAATTCTCTTGCTCATGTAACAAGATCTCTTTGTCCCGCTTTTCACTCGGCAACAATTGCCTTTGCCGTAAGCAGTTAGTCGATTAGTCGCCCGCATGAGGGGGTTTACGAAAGTCCCCTTTATACCCGAGTAGCCAACAAACTACTTGCGGCGAAAGCAATTATTGCTCATAGAATTGCCGAGTGAAAAGCGGCTCTTTCAAGGTTGCCAGTATTGTGGGAAAAATTCCATTCGTGGTAATTTTTAATTGATCTTGGGAATTTTTTTTTTGGAAATTCCCATGGTTTTTTTTTACTTCAGCGTGATAATTTTTAATTGGCGTGGGAATTCAGTATGGTATTTTTTAATTGCATGGGAATTAGGGAATTTTTTCTTAAAAATTTTTTTCACTTTTATTAAGCAAAATCTTAATCATAGTATTCGATGATCGACGTATATATACAGAAGAGTAAATATAAGTTCAAGCTGCACATTTCTTTGAACTTGCCCTTAATATAAAGGATTAAATTGCATATTTGTTTTAAGATCAAGTTAACATCACAAAATTGCATAAAACTATTAGCGCATTCTTTTCTGAACAAAATTCTGACCTTAAAATTCTGACCTTTTCTGAAAATTCTACAAATAAAATTCACGATCTCTAATATAAGACGAAAACATGTGATATGTATAAAAATTAACTTTATGTGAAACAATTTGTTATAGTTTTGAAACAAAGACAATAAATGCAAAATGTTTAACTATGACGTGTCTTTTTATTTCTGCTTATTTAAATGCAAAAATTTCTGGTATTTCTAAATTTTTTAAAACTTCTTATACATATGGGATTTTTTGTGGTATTTTTTAATACGTATCGGATTTTTTGTGGGATTTTTAAATGCATATGAGATTTTTGGTGGTATTTTTAAAAAGCGTGGTATTTTTGTGGTAATTTTTAATGATCGTGGGATTTTTTTTGGTATTTTTTAATTGCTGTGGGAATTTTTTTGTTTACCTGTACCATGAGAATTTTGGTGGTATTTAATTTATGTTACTTTGGGGAAACGGTAATTTTTGTGGGAATTGTTCCGAATTTTAGCTGGCAACCTTGGGCCCTTTGCATCGCATGCAGAACGAAAACAACAATAGCAGCAGCTAGTGGCAACGTTGCCAGTTATGTTGGAAAAATCCCATTCGTGGTAATTTTTAATTGCTCTTAGGAATTTTTGTTTTTAGGACTTCCTATTAAATTTTTTAATAAAGCGTGGTATTTTTTAATTTGCGTGGGAATTCAGCAGGGTATTTTTTTAATTTCCGTGGAAGTTTGGTAATATTCTTCTTATTGTAAAATGTTTTTTCTTTTTAGTAAGCATAATTTCTTTGTGGTATTTCTAAATGTTTTTATATTGTTTGTGCATATGGTATTTTTTAATGCGAATGAGATTTTTGTGGCAATTTTAAATGCATACGCAATTTGTGGTGGTATTTTTAAAACTCATGGTATTTTTGTGGTAATTTTTAAAGATCGTGGGATTTTTTGATATTGTTATTGCAGTAGAAACTTTATTTGTTTATCTTTACCATGGTGTTTTTTGTTGTATTTAATTTATTAATTTATTTAATTTAATCATTCTTGATTTTAAATACAAATTCTAATTGTTTGATAGTTTAAATTCGTTTATTGAGCTTTAGGTCAGGTTAGAACAATTAATTGCTCTAACTAGTTAATCAATCAGCTAACTTATTAATCAGCTAGTGATGTTTTCCTTTTCATATTGAAAATGTTGTTGTTTCTTTGGAAAAAATTCGTTAAAGCAATTAATTATTCTAACCTGACCTAAAGCTCAATGAACGATTTTAAAGTATCAAACATTTAGAATTTGTATTTAAATCATAGAAAATCAACATTAATATACAACCAAATAAATGGTACGCTTATATAAAACACACAATGCATAGTTTGCTGACAACGAAACGGTCCGCTTCAGTGCTTTTAAAAGTGCACACCGTTTTCAACCGAACCGATTTGTTATCTAGGAAGCGAAAAAAATTAAAGCAACTGATGTGTATTTATATATGTATATTTTACAAACATATTAATAAAAACCACAACAACAAGAACAAAAGCACAAAAACGAACGACATGATTACGAAGCAAACGAACAAACACAACAACAACAAAAACAACCATAAACAACCACAGCATAAGCAGCTACTGAAGCAGTTTGTGCATTTCTTATACGAATATATGCATTTTTTTCTTCTTAGATTTTGCTATTTTATTAGGTATTCGTTTTATTCGCACTCCAATTGATATTTTGGCATTTTTTTCTTTTTTGTACGATGAATATTAATGGCTCAAGGTATCACTTTTAAATGTGCTTGAAAAAATTTGTGAAAATGACCCCTGTACAAACCGCTCTGTAAGACGTAATTCTACGTCAAAATTGTAAATTTTTTGGTTTTTTTTCAAGGTGGATTTAAATTAGGTAGACCCCAATCCGGGTTTTTGCTGCATTTTGACTAATAAACCAAATTTTAAATAAATTCGCAGAGTGAAAATATTGAATCACCGGATATTTTTCAATTTATCAATAATTTATTTTAAAAATATAAAAAGACGGAATCAGTTCACAGTTAAGATAAAATTCGCATAAATAAAATTATTAAAAACAAAATTTATAAAAGCACTAATTAATAAAATATTGATGCAAAAAGAACTGAAAATGTTCAAATCAATTGGCTCCAAAATCGAAAAAGTGTGCAAAAAAATGCTCAATCATTTATGGCATTTAAACGAATCTAATATTGCATTAGCATTTTTTGACGATCAAATTGAGGTTGAACCCAAACTAAAAATGTTGACAAGTTTAAAAAGGAATGTACGTCCTGAAGAAACCAAAATAGTTTTCTTGGAAGATGATGATGTAATTTATTATTATTGTATTTGAGTGGTTCACAAGTATGTGTAAATAATTTTATTTTCTTTCGTTTAAAATTTATTTTGATTCTTTCCTTGAAGTTTTTACTAATTCTTTCATAAGAATCTATCTATATTCCTGAGGTAAGCTTCTTAATTGTCAAAAATATTTCATCCATTCCAGCTCAATTCTGTAGACGTAAACTAGGCTTGCTTAGCACATGCCTTTAATAAACCAAAACTGTTATTTTTCTTATTCCGTTCCACGTAATTTATGTAAAACAAGTAAGAATAAAAAAAACCAAGGTAGATTTTTAGGTGACCTCGTTAAGGACGGATATGACATCTTTGGGAGTCAAAAAAAGATTCCCTTTTTATATTTTAGCTAATTTATTGAAAAATATCCGTTAATTCAATATTTTCACTCTGCGCATTTATTTCAAATTTTGGTGTCTTAGTCAAGGGGCAGAAAAAGCCCGAATTTATACCAATCAAGACCACCTTATTTAAAAAAAATCTTGAAAGAAACGAAAATATTTCATATATATCTTATTAACGAGGCGTTTGAATAAAATTGAATTAAAACAAAGCCCAAACGCTTTTATAACATATACATGGATCATTACCAATGATTAAGGTGAGTAAAACAAGTACTTTGTTAAAATTTGTAATATTTCCAATGAACGAAAAAAAAAACATTTTTTTACTTTTAAAATTTCATGAGTAAAACCCGAGAAAAAATTATAAGTAAGAAATTTCTTAGACCTCGTTAAATTTTCTTCATGATGATATAATGTTACCTCGCAGATTTTCTACGATTTTTAGGAATTTATATATTGTTTATACAAAAATAGAACATAAAACTTGAGTTAAAAATTGAGTTTGATCTCCAGAAACACCATTAAATAACACACCTACACAAAAAAATTAACACGGACTGTCAAGCCTGTGTAATTGTCTGTTGAAAGAAAAAAAAATTAAAAAACTTTTACTCTCTTTAAAAAAAGTTATAGGTCAAAAATTCAAGCAATTTTAGCCCATTTTTTCCTGCTATAAGCTTAGTATGCTGTAGGAACGAAAATTTTTAGGCATTTAATTCTACACGCGAAATTTTGGTGTAGACTCAACACTAACACATACTTACTATAAGCTGTTTATTGAATGTGTTAGTTGAACATTATTGTTGAATGTCAAATGTTCATGCCTATTAAATGTATCGACATATAAAAGACAGCGAAATTTTGATATTTGAACTCTCCAATCATGGTTGTGAACTTGGCTGCATTGAACAAATTTTTCAGTTCAACAGCATACTAACCAACAAAAAAAAAATTTCGCTACCTTTTCGCTGTCAAAAACGCAATGCATTTCTTACGGGAGATTTATTTTCGCTTATACAGCATACTAAGCTATAAATGAAAACCAGGTGGCTATTTTTCACTAACGATATCAATCTTTTGATGCAGTTCTTATTTTTTAACCCCATTCTATCAGAAAATGCTGGTGGAGCAAAAAAACCCACCTTTGCATTTTTCATATTTATTGTGGGTGCTCAATACACACATACTTCAAAAAACATAAATCGTCATTTGAGTTATAAATACGTCAATCTGGCCCCACTGATAGCGATGAGCTGGGGGGATTTTTTATAACTAGCCTCTTCGTCATCTTTGATAATCATTTACAATAAACCAATCTAAAAAATGCATTCATTTAAATAGATAAATCGTCTTATCGCAACTCTACTTTGCAGATGTAAATTATTTATTTTCATAAACACCATAAAGAAAAAATTTTGAAAACAATAACTTATAGGTATTTTATAAATATAGTATAAGAAAACGGTAAATTTTGTTTACATATACAAATTTCCAATTTCCCCGGAAAAATTCACGATGATCCTACGTCATTAACTGTGTTACGCAACTGATAAAAGTGTTAATAAAGGAACGACTATTTTTTTTTCCTTCAGATTGGAAATTTCATGTGTCTTCCTCAATATGATTATTTATATACATATGCAATAACTCGGAACAACACCGTATTCAACTTTGTAAATTAAAGTCAAAAACCTTTTCTTAACTTGTTTTGATTAATCAACGCTCTGATAATTCTGTTATGTATTGATTAAAAAATAATCAAGTACAAGTGAGAGCGAGAGAGAAAACAAATTGAAGATGCACTGCCATGGTGATAAATATTCTAGCTACAATTCTCTCATCACGCAGAGATTCTTGCCTTGCTCTCAAAATCAAAATAGTTGTAATCAAGTTCTGCCGAGATCTTAAGATTACTAATTTTTATAGTTATAAAAAAAAACCTGTTTGGTATAGGTACAACCCGTTGGTGGAACAATACTTTTGTTTAGTAAGGATGTGTAAGAGTAAATAATGAGGCATTTTTTTGCTAATTAAATAACCTTTTTAATAGTTGAAACGTGTTTTGGCCATGTATTTGCCGCAAATAATATACTATTAGCTGGAATTGTGGATCTTATGCGATTCAAAAACCCCTTGCCTTATCATTCAGCTGGTATTTGCAAAATATCTCACTGGCTTCAGCATACACGTGAAAAGTACCCAACGAAATGTTATTGATTAGAATGAGTTTGATTAGAAATTTACCTCTTCAATATTTTTACATTTTATAGTGGCGTCTCATACTATGTATTTGTATAAGAAGAGGTTTCACCTCTAAAATGTTCAAGTTTTGAAAAACACAGAAGTACAAACTTTAAATTTGATAGAGTTTGGCAATATCGAATGAACATTCCACCTGCTTTAAAAACCACAATAAATTAGTATATTGACTTTATATTTTATAAATGAGCTTTGATATAACGTGATCTGGGCCTTGGGTATACGGCTTGTATAACTTAAAATATACTTTACATTATATTTTTAATTCAGGTTTTATTTTTCTAGTATTCACATTATATAAGGCTGCTTTATTGCAAAATTTTGTTTTCTTGATTCTACAAAAACAAGTTTATTTAACGACCTCCGATGTCACACAGTGCTTCCGGATTAGAATCCAGGCCAGTTCCTGGTCCTGCTCTCTAACCTGTTTTACTTATTTCTAATTAACAGAACCTTAGATCTCATAAATTTACAACGAAAAATTGTAATTGGTGGTGGTAAAAAAGTTTGGAAAGAGGATCGCTTAGTAACTCGTTTTGACTAAGAAACCGAAATAATGACCTAAATTAAAATTTACTTACAATAACATGAATTGTCGTTAACGTTGCAACAAAAATATTTAGTATTTATTTGAATATTTAAAAGTTTGTTTGGGAATTTTGCAAGATTTCAAGTGATTAAATAAATTTTTAAGGAATTTTAAGAAATTTTGACGTTTTGTATGGATAAGTAGCAACTGTTTCTATCCAATTTGGATCATCCTTTAAAATAAGCTTAGTTGAATTTCGTTACAATATCTCTTAACTTACGGCTGTAGTCATAACAAGTTCATCATAAGGAACGGACGTCTATGGCTAAATCGATTCAGGAGGTGATGCCTGACAGGCTTTCTTATGAGCATTTCAAACTGAGCGAAAAAAATTAATTAAATTAATTAGTTAAAGAACATGCAGTTCAAGTGGAGCATTAACCAATGAAGTTCTTATTGCAATAACATGATAAAAAACATGATTTAAAATTTTATTTTGAATGAAATAAATTATATTTGAGGCTCTAGTACTCGATTATTCCAGGTATTTTAAGGATTTTCTTTTAAATGTTAAAATATTGAACAATGGTATTCAAACTTTTAGGGTATATTGAAACACTCATTCATCATAATATAATAAACTGTTGATCATGTTCAAAAAAGCACTCAATGAGATACTCTCAAGGAAAAGGGGCCTGGGTAGTGTTGTAGATTTTGACTCTTCTATTTATCTGAAAAATAAAAACCAAGAATGTTATTAATCAATATGAGTGCAGCTAAGACTGGAACTAGAGAGAGATACAAAAATATTGAAAATTGACAGAATGCCGCGGTTTTGAAATTTAAGTTCTAAAAACAGCTTGTATTTATTCGTTCTTAAGTGTAAAATATGCGATGGTTTGAAATGTTTTAAATAGCATATTCAAATTTCAGATAATTTGGCTGAATAGTTTTTGTTTTCAACAACACCATGCAGAAAAAATTAGTTTCGAGATAAATGAGTATAATAAGAATGAATGTTGACGAAACACTGTGGCTCGATATATACTAAAACGGCCATAGAAGCGGAAATAACGTCAGTATTCTCACAAAAATTTAAAAGTAAATTTTTGGGAGACTGTACTTCCTCGATTTCCTTTTTTAAACCACCAGCCTTAATGCCAAATAAGTTCATGAAGCAACAGGTTGCAACAACAAGTTCTTTGCAGATGAAACCACCAAACAGACTAAAGGCCTAACCAAAATAGACGAGTCGCTACGTAACGAGTGAAAACGAAAATGTTCGCTTAAATGCAATCCAATGTTGCTGTCCGAAATAGACACACGTCAACTCATCGAAACTGACCGAAACGGTTTGACAAAACGTTTTGTTTCGTAAAAACCGAACTTTAAGCGTATCAACTCGTCAACAACAGCTGTTAAAAGTGTGCGACTTTTTTTCACTCATAGTTCACAAATGTTTATTTAATAATTAACAAAGTTGTAATTGCACATTAATTTATAGCTAAAAGACACTCTGTTTGCAATTGATCAGCTGTTTCAGACGAGTTGAGCAAATCGTTACATTTTGGGTTAAATATCAAAACAGACGAAACGAGTGCAGACATTCGGCAAGTTGCAATCGTTTCATTTCGTCTATTTTGGTTGGGCCTTAAGCTATTTTGTTGATCACTACATCAACTCTTTAGTAGTCTTCTTTGGTTTCTGCAGTCCATTCATTCACTTTGATTAGCTTGTACGCACAACTTCTGTTTACTCAAAAGAAAATTATTTGTGTTTTATGCCTTTCAAAGCAATGTTTTCTGTACTATTTTGCAAAAAGTTAAATTTCGAAAAAGGAACTGTATTGATTCTGCAAAAATTTGTTTTATATTCTTTATCACGAATCAATCTAGGCACCAACAGTTTACTGGTATAAGTCCATAGAAGACGTGAAGACTTTTTGAAAGCAGTTTTTATTGTATGTGTAAACATAATAACAAACTTGTTTTCTTTGGTAGAGCTTGCACCAGTGTTTACATGTGAAATTAAAGATAGCATATTCTAATTACTATATTGTATTTATATCTGAAAACTCCAATGGAAGAACTAGCTAACTATTCCTGGCTAAGTTTATTCCGATAAAACAGCTTTAAAGATTATTGGTAGTATTTGGCCAATTACTCGATTCGATTATTAATTATTTATTTAGACTAATTCGATTATGTCTTTAAATAAATAAAAATGATTCCAAGTTAAAGGGCAGTTATTTATCTATCTTCCAACATAATTAAAAAAAGGCCACTTCAACCCTAGAACGGACTTTGACTTAGCTTCTAGTGATCAATTGTGTTGTGCGTGTTATTACAATGGCTCACAGCTTATTTTATGCAGTGCATACTTTCAATTTTAGGGCTTTATAACAACGAAACTAACAGGAACAGAAAAACAATATAGTATCATTTAAAAGAACAAGATGTTTAGTTTACTCAGTTAACTTAATTTATTGTAAAAATATATATTAAGTTGGCTTAAAATAAGGGAACCAGAAAATACTGCTTAATTTCATTTCACAGCTTATTTTATGCAGTCACTTGTTATTTATAAATTTTTCGTTTTGATTAATGATATCTGATATTTTTATTATTTGGTATGATAGCCCTTGTTGTCCACAACAGATCTAAGGTGGTTTGACATTGATGCGACCAGTTTTTGAGTGATAGGTGGCGAAATATTCGCCCACTTGGTTTTCAATATCTCTTTCAGGTGGTTTTTGTTTGAAATTTGATGTTTCCGGATGTTATTTTCCAATAAAGACCACACATTTTCAATAACATTAAGATCTGGCGACTGTGCTGGCGGCGTCATGAATTGTAAGCAGTTGTATATTAGCCTGGTTTGCACAATACCCGCTTTGTGCTTTTGATCGTCATCCTGGTAAAATCGGAAATTAAATTTTATACCCAGAACCTTTGCACTCTGCAACAAATTGTTCTTCAGGATCTGTAGGTACTTAAATTTGTAAATTGTTGTTTCAATAAACGGCAACTTCCCAGTACCAGCAGCTGACATTCAGGCCCAAACCATGACGCTGCCCCCGCCATGTTTCACGGTTTGTTTTAAGTTTTTTTTTTTGTTGACCTCGGGTATGCGGTTTTCGCCACATATTGCACATACCATCTGAACCGAATAAATTGATCTTCGATTTATCTGCAAAAATAACTGAATTCCAGTACTCTGGGGCCTTGAACATATGTTCTTTTTCGTAGTTGAGTCTGCATAATCTGTTTTTGGGGCTAATAAATGGCTTGTTTCGTGTTACTCGGCAATGAAAGTTCTTTTTGTGCAAGACACGTCGAATAGTTTCAGCACTACACTGTTTGCTCAGGTCAGTTTGAACTTCAAAAGCCATTTTCGGAGCTGAGAGTCTCGGGTTAGACTTTATCTCCGTACAATATGCCGCTCGTAGGTTGCATTACAAATTTTGTTTGGTGCTGTTTTGCTCTTTTTGTGCAATCGATTTTTATGGACGAAGCGCTCGATGATCTTTTGCACTATAGAGGAATTGATATTAACCATTTCAGCCATTTTTCGCTGCGAGGTGCTGTTTTGAAAATAGTATATAACCAATTCTCGTTTTTGTAGCGCAGCCCCTATTTTAAGGAATCATAGAAGCAAACACTTGAAGCAAAAAATCAGACTAAAAAGCTAACACAAAGCAGTTATAGAAACAGAACGAAGGCATATCTAACGAAAGTACCGTTAGCCAGCGCAGCATTAGAGCACCGTAACAGAGAGAAGTGACTGCATAAAATAAGCTACGAGATGAAATTAAGCAGTATTTTCTGTTATCTTATTTTTAAACAACTAAATATATGTATTCACAATTAATGAAAAACCTTTATTTAACTAGACCATTTTATCTTTTGTATTCCTGTTAGTTTTGTTTTTATAAAGCCCTAAAGTTTAAAGTATGCACTGCATAAAATAAGCTGTGAGCCACTGTATATGTTTGAACCCAAATTATCAAGAACTGGACCTACGAGTTTAATGCCGACTCCAAACGGATTATCTTCTCAAGAAGCTTTACATGGCAGTTTTTTACTCTCTGAGTTTTACCTCTGCAGAGAGGTGAGAACCGAACAGAAAAAATAATTCAATTAAAAAACATTATGTATGAGTTGGGAATTGAACCCGGACTTCCGCGGTTCTTTCTCTGCCCACAAGGCTACGGATACCACATAATTACCTTAATTAAATTCCTTGAGAAAACATGGAATTTTAAAGAAATGTACTTATCTTATTTGAAACCCAACAAAATATATGGAAGAACCGGGTTTGTACATTGAATTATTTTTCAATATATTTTATATAGAAGAAATGGGTAAGCACATTTTTTTATTATACTATAGGCTTTTTAACATGTAGGATTTAACATGTGCATAATGTTTTAATATATTTATATATTTTTGTTTTTTTAATAAGCATTGTCTTACTTTGATGCTAAAAAAGAGCAATAGTGCTGATTTTATTCTGAAATTAAATTAATTAAATTAGTTTTCCTCAATTAAATCAGAATTAAATCAGTTAAAATTGAATAATGTGTTTTTCAATTCCGAACCTAACCTTGGTATCAGCACTCGCAAATTATACGACAAATCATATCCGACTCAACACAGCAGAAAACCCTAAATATTTCATATTTAATAATTAATATAGTTTTGGCTCAACATCCAAAAATGAAAAAATAAATACGACTATTTATTAAAGGTAATATAGAAAAAATTAGTCTACATGCATTTTCCCTTGCGACCTGTACCGACCGGTATATCAAAAAAAAGTTTAAATACACTTATAGGTAATAATTGCTGAAGAATATGCATGAAAAAGTATTTCTTCGTTTTTTATGATCTTCAATACATCTTCAGAGGAAAGTACTGACTCTTATGTGACATTTGACAGCTGAAGTTACTTATGATGAGAGTGTTAGTAAGCTCGTTTTGCAAAATTTTGCACAAAACAATCAAAAAAACCACGAAAGAAATTTTGTGGTATACATTTACAATTGCAATTTGAAAATGCACTAATTTACGATATAACTAATGTTGTCTGTTCATGGTATTATATGCCCCAGTAGTATTTAATTGTGACTCATTTAGTCCAGAAGTACATAAACTGTGTATAAGTTTTATAAAGCCATATTTAAATTTGTCCATTCAATAGGCATAAATAGCAAGAGAGCTAAACTGACTGACGACGCCATCGAAAATATACTCTGTGAGTCCTCAGGTGAGTCGAAGAAATATGAATCAGCGGCTTTGAGTATCTAGCGTAGGATGATGACGATTCATCATCAACTGTCAAAGAAGCGTTTCCAAATATTTAGTTTTATGATCTCAGTGATGAGAAGTTAAGTTGTAATGAAGAGATCGATCCCAAATACATGGTAGAAGATGGCGCCATTGCAGTAACAACTGTAATGGAGAATATATAACGGAGTTGGAACGGTCGACGGCAATTGCCATCCACGAAACGAAATGCTCATATGGACAAGCCAGTGCACAAATAAAAGAATCACTATCGTGAAGAATACTCAAGGTGCATACAAAAGAAAAACTTCATCCATTCATGAAATGATAAAACTAAGGTTAGAGATATTTGATATTAAAGACAGTTGGATTTTCGATTGGCCTGTTTTTTAAGAACAAATCAACCGGGCATAAATAAAATGTATGTTTTTTATTTTTCACTGCGTACCGCGAAGACAGCTCGTTTCAAGCCCTAGATAAATCAATGGTAAAGTTCAAGGGGGCACAACTAGTTGGGACGTACATGATATAGTCCTTTGAGGATTTTTTTGTCACACATTGAATTAATTAATAACCATTTTTTTATTACATGAAATATATGTATATATTTGAAAAAATACTTTTTTTTATTTTAAAATATTGGATTAATTAGTGGAATACAGCAAATGTGTGCGAGGGATAAAAAATGTTTGCCGCGATCACTGCTGCTCGTCACTGGATCTCCTAAAATTAAAAAAAAAAGAATCATTAGTTAAAGAAATAATGCTTCTGATGAACGAAGGAAATTGAAAATTTTCGATTTTCCGAAAAATGGCTTATTTACCAAAACTTCACTCATATTTTCGGCTACAAAAAAAAATATTCGTCCAAAAATATTCGTCAAATCCTTCGCTCAACTAGAGGTCAATTATGTATTAAATAGTTGAAAAAATGTTAAGCTGATCGGCTTAGAACTGATCAGTTCTAAATTTACAGTGATCACCGACTTCGAAAACATGGTTTTGAGAAAAACGCGTTTAGAGTTTTTACTACGCGGTTCATGCAGTTAAAAAATCTCTTATTAAAAGTTATTTATCTCCATAAATAATAATCCAATTAGTCTGAAATTTTTAGAGAATACTTTTGAAATACCAAAATTTTAACTGCTTGTTCTCCCTTAAAAAAAAATTAAATTTGAAAGCTTCAAGATATAAATGAAAAAATGGTGAGTTCGTAGATGGATTTTGTTTTTTATTTTGGAAAAACTGTGTAAGTACATCGAAAATTTTAAGTATTTCTTATATGGAAGAATTGAGCTACTACAAAGAACAGTTTTAATCCTTTTTACTCCTAAACTACCAAACCTAATAATTTACGTATCTTATGAAAGGTATTATTGTTAAAATAAGTCTTAATAGAAAATATAGTGACAAACTCATCATCGGGTTGTACAAACTCCTAAAATATATATATATATAAAAAAACCTGAAGCAACACTCTTTTCTCCATGAATTGAGCCAATGAAAGAGCTAATAATTTAGCCGAATTGAATTTTTTTTTTGCATTTTTATAACAGAAGATATGGCGAATTATTTCTTTTAAATGGAAGAACCAGGTAGCTCCTGTAAGTACCCGTTTACAGCTCTCTTGCGGATAACCTACCATAAGCATATTTTTTTATGTAACAAGGGTGAGTATTTCTAAATTTCATTGGTGATGATGCAATTTCTCACAAACAGTAAATTTTGTAAATTTTCCGTTATTTTGACATAAAAATTACTGTGATTTCTTTAAGAGTGCAGATGTTCTCAATACAATGTATTTTTGTATTAAAAGTCGTTGGGTGAGAAATATAACGGTATACGCAAGCTTTTTGGAAATATTTTGGACCATGTTGTCGTACACTTTTCAAATATTTATTTTAGAATAAGGTCAATAAAATGTATATCGTTTAAAAGATACTGCACCATAGATATGCCGAATTATGTAAGATTTTAAATTGATGACCTCGGATTCGTAATATTAACGTTGAAAGTTTATATTTATTTTAGTATGGGATCTCAGGGCAAGGAAGAGGTAGAATGAGGAATGAGATATCAGATGAAGGGTCAGGACCTTCGACCTGAAATACGAGCGTAAAAAGACCATGTCTTAAATAAAAGCTAAACTATAAGAAATGTAAAAACATGATGTAAAGGGGACTTTTAGACATTGCTACGATGTATAAAAATTAAAACATTTTTCGCTTTATTTGACGAGCACCCTACAGCAAGCATTTTTTATGTGAGATGTGTGAATATGTTACGTTATTTTAAAATTTCTTATAAGTAGTAAATTATTTATTTTTACATCAAAATTATTGCGGTATCTTAAAAACTATAGATGTTCTCATTGTAACGTATTTCTGTATGAAAAGTTATTGATTAATAACTTTAGGGTAATTACTTTTAGGGTAATATTTTTACCGAATAGTTAAATAGATAAAATTGCCGTTATTTTGACATAAAATCTATTGCGATATCTGGAAAACTAAAGATTTTATTTGCATAACGCATTATTTTAAGGCACGGTCATCGCCTCAGAATAAGAAAAAGCTATTGAAAATTCCAGTTTTTATTTTGTATGCAAATATCTCCGATATTTTCTAATCGATTTTCCTCAAATTTACTTCGGCTGAAAGTTCAATTAAATCAGTATAGAAAAAATGCTACCTTAATTGCTACCTCACTAATTCTATCTTCTTTATTGTTTTCAAAAAGAAGACAAAAGTTTCCTCTAAAATATTCATTGTTAGCTAATAAATAGGTTACAAATGGTTTCTGCTTTATTTTTCTAATTTTTTTAATTTTAATTTTTAACAATTTAATTTTTCGGCAAAAATAAAAAATTTTTATCAAAAATTTCAAAAAACAGTTTCTGTCATTAGAAGTCATAGACATTGGCCTGGACTTTTTTCGTAAAGTGTTCTTTGCTATATTTTTTTTAAAAAATAATTCAGCTTGTAAAATAATTTTGGTGAAAAAATTTATTTCATATCTCTTTCCAATCAAGAGCTATAAATAAATAAATATTTTCATACCACTTCACTACATTAACATCGTTTTATTTTATTCAAATACGTACGCTAAGAAAGACAGCTGTCGTTAATTTTTTAGTATTTATTATAAATGGAGGAATACACAAATGAGCAGAAACAAATTTGGACTGGCAATCTATAATTCGAAATAAGAACGTTAGAAAAAAATTATTAAATTTTTTAAAACCACAAAATGTTTAAAATAAATGTTGAGAATGACAACATAATAGGACCATCTTACACATTTCACTCCTCTAAAAATCACCTCAGGGGTAATAAGAGCTATGAACTCTTTGCGGACATTTTCTTCATTTATTGAGTTTTTTTTAGGTGGGACCCCCCCTAAAAAGACATGTTTGGAAGAAATTTTAGTTGTGGAAATTTTAAGCGCGTCTTTTCGAAACTACTTTTTCCAATATGTTTGACATGATATCTCAAGTTCTAATGGACCAATTAACTTTAAATTTTGTGCGGGATTTTTTATATATCCCTTTATGGCCCCCTATGGCTTTATGGAACTGCAATTATGTAAAATTTTGTTGTATAATATTTTTACAAAATTAAAAACTTTGAACATAATACCAAAAAATACTTTTTTTTAAAACCGTTGTCGTCCCTTGTCCGGGATATAGCGAGATTCTTTCTAACTAGCAATCCTATTTTTTATAATGGCTAGGTGGATTGAAATCGTTTCAAGATGGACACGGTATTTCCCCCTCTTAATTCAAAAACGTGTAATTTCGTTAAAAAAATTTTTTTTTCTTTACAGTTTTTTGTAAATTCTTAAGATATGAATTATTAAGTGATTAAAAATATTAATTGGTTCTTTTTTATCGATCGTCAAAATTTAATTGAATTGACAAGAAAACTGCCTTAAATCTTATAAACTTTACTACGGAAAGACCTTACATGAGCTTTAACACATATCCACTACGTGTTCATTAAAACGTTAGCCTACGATCGCACGGTCTAAAAAAGATGAATGGCATGTTTCACTTCTTCTTCTTCTCCTTAAATTTCGTAACTTTATGCAAATAATTCGTGTGAAAGCTGGAAACTACTCTTGTCTTACCATTGTCACACTTTACATTATGCCACGGTCGTAAATATCGACTGCACCGTTCCAACTGGTTTGCAAACAAACAATTCATTGATACTCTTATTCTATAAAACTGGTCGGTCCATGCGACTCTATCAACTTTATAAGCTAGCTAGTTAGCCAGTCTGATAACCTTTTAGTCATCGACTCACATTTAGTATAAGGTACGCTCTACTCTAGAGTCTTTAATTACAAAATTTATTCTTAAGTTATGCTTCGAAAACATTCTCTATGAATTCAGCTTTAGTCGTTTTAAAGCGCTCGCTGCAGATGCTATCGGCTGTTAAGAGCGCGCGTCAGTAACAACTATTTTACTGTAATCGGGAGAACTTAAAATATATTTACTTTTTTATATTTAATTATATACCTGATTGTTATTGACTTTATACGAGTATACCTGATAAACTGCAACAAAAAATTGATTATGCGAGGAAGTTACTTCTTTATGTACACGCTTGAGCTACTGCTGCTGCTTTGCTTGTCGTCGTTGGATCATCTGGAAGCTAGTATGTGAAATCACACAATTATAACAAATACCAAACATAACGATAACTAACATAACATCGTTTTATCTCAGAGCCCAACAAACATTATGGACGCTGTAACTTTGACGGTGATAATAAAGCCTTCTGTCGTCTCCAAGCTGCTTGCGATACTTTCAGCGCGGATGAAAAGAATAATGAAAATTTCTTAAAAGAACACAATTGCGGTGAAGCCGATGGAAAGCCGCTGGTAGGTCTTCTACTGCAAGCTACGGAACAATTGTCTTCAGTTTAAAAGTTATAAAATATTATAGGTTTGCTGTCCAGAAACTGGGTATATCGACAAACTTATAATGGAAGTTTTTGAATCGCCCCAAGTTGAACTGCCTGTAACACCGTATTGCGGATCAATGCTAAAGGATCGTATCTACAATGGCAACTTAACAGGACCCGATGAGTATCCCTGGATGGCGCTTATTTATACAACAGGTGTGTAGGTTAAAGCATGCCAATTAACAAAAGAAAAGCAAAATTTTTTTCTGCCAATACCGGTTATAAGCTCGGCAATTTGTTATATGTTCAGCGACCTTGAAATTTATAACAAAATGTTGATGCGTAACTGATATTGACTTATTTGCTTTACACACATCACTTTTTCTATGAAAGCAGCTCACAAACTACCTTCTTCATTTCCAGACAATGGAGTAAGTAAACAAGTTTGCGGTGGTGTTCTTATAACTGATCGTTGGGTTTTGACAGCAGCTCACTGTGAGCGTGATGGCAGATTCTCAAGTGTCCGTTTGGGTGAATGGAATACGGACACGGACCCGGATTGTATACCTAATCGGTATTATCGTGATGAGTGCCTGCCGCCACATATAGATGTGCCTGTTGATCTTGTCAAGGTGCATCCATCTTATGACAAAAACACTTATGACAATGATATTGCCCTTTTGCGGCTTGCGCATCCTGTAACTCAGACGGCAAATATCAAAATCATATGTCTGCCACACACTCCGAAATTTCTCGGTGATAATTATGAAGGTGCTGCCGCAGATCTTTCTGGCTGGGGTCGAACTGAGACTGGACAGGTCAGTAACTGGAAACTTAAAGCTACGCTAGGTATTTGGCATCGTGAACGTTGCCGCAAGAGCTTAGAAGCTTCACATGTTGTTTTGGATGAAAGACTTCTGTGCGCTAAGGGCGATGAAAATGTGAGCTCCTGTTATGGGGATTCAGGTGGTCCGCTTATGTTAGAAGATGGCAGCTTCAATGTGATTGGTGTGCTATCAAGGGGTTCCACTGGTTGTAAAAACAGCGAGGTTCCGATTGTGTTTACACGCGTGGCCACATACATTAACTGGATACGGAGCACACTTACTGATAACCAATAATTTAAGTACCACTCTTGACGTAGCTCATTGATCTTCCTCGTGTCAATTGGAAGCTACAACGCAATTTTTTGCAGAACTATAGAAATAAGTGCATTGAAAGTCAAAGTCGCATCAGCAAATAACGACTGCCGAGTTCAAACAAACTCAGTCTCCGATATCGACATCTGCAATACATTGTGTTGTTGACTCCTAGTTGATATCCTTGTAAATACATATTTTTTTCATTTAATATGTGTCTTCAATAAAATGAAATCCAATTGTACAATTGCAAAAACTAAAATTTTACGCTGTATTTTTAATTTAAGGCATAACACCTTAATGCCTAGTATATTATATGCTAATGCCACTTTTTTTTCTACTAGTTGTTAAACTGCTTCGTAGTGAAGCTAGGTGCTAGTTGTAACAACATACGAAAAAAATACATATTATTTTTAAAACATTACGAGGCTATTTCTGTTTTCATTGGTGGAGAAAAATGTAGTTGGGACCCAAATCCTACGCACATTCAAAGTTTTAGGTTTAGGAGCATTCCTTCAAGTTTGATGTCTACATAAATCCGGAACCTAATGATTCGCGGCAGGTACTTAAATTCCCTTCTACTTGTACCACTCAGATTTTGAAATAAATTGGAAAGAATTACCCTATTAACTACCTGGAATCGCGCTCTCTTGGGGTCACAAGCTCTCGCGTTGGGTTAAAACAGAAATTTATAATAGCCTCACTATTTATTCACATTATTGAAAGAAAAAATTTGATTTTCCAAAACAAGTCAGCTGTAACAACTTGCCCCAAAAACAGAATTCATTTAATTTTTATTTTATTTATTTACTGGCTGATATCTGGTGTTGCTCGGGACTTTATTTTGAACAATATTTTTTTTTTTAGTATTTTGTTTGAATTTTATTTGCGAGAACGTGTAAGAAAATAAAAGTCTTTTAAATTTTCAATTAAAACTATCTAAGATTTGTTTCCTGCAAATATGTAGCTCTCAAAATACGAAAAAGACATTAGCTTGTGACTAATATTAGATAAAAAACTTATGTTGTCGTTCTGCCGAATCAATATAAACACACTGTTTGTAAGATAACCATTACAATGCTACAGATATTTATAAGAAACAGCTAATACGAGTATAGTCGCTTACTAAGATTACAAAATAAAAGGATTTTGATTGATAACTAAATAATTGAAGCATAATCGCGAATAACTTGTAAACGACATTTTTCTTAGTGTTTTTTTCTTGCAAATACCTGTTAGAATCACTCTCTTATATTATATACAATCAGAAATTGAGTAAACAGTTGAGCAATTTGGGGCATTTTTATTGCATAAAAAAAAATAATATAAATGAATTAAAGTGCTTGTAAAATGAATAAATGTGAACAATTACAATTTTGTCGTTTACAACGTTATTCGCGAGAACGCTTCAAATATCAATATGTTGTCATCTATGAGCGCTACTTTGGTCAAGCAATTGTTCTGAAAAAAATGTTTAGTAAATTTTAAAAGATTTTTTCAAAATGTTTCCCAACGTTTCGGAAGTAGTTCCTTCCTTCTTCAGGGGATGGTTTTTATTTATCTAAAACATGTCAAAATAGCCCACGTTATAATAAAAATACGATAATGTTTAATTATTCAATTATTTACTTATGTAACTGCAATATTCTCTAGTTCCTTGTGAACTATAGATTGCAGATCTTTTTCATTCCAAACTATAACTTCTTATGTAATGTAATTAATGAGTTGTTTGCCTATTTAAGTTATGTTGTGTATTTTAATGAAAAAGATATAATAAATGTTATTACTACTACTATATAGATGACAACATACTAATAATTATAAAGAATTGGTCAAAAACTAACTAACGTAAATAATTATCAGTTAATTTAATAATCAACCATTGTTTCAATATTATCGACATTACCAATTAATCGACATGAATACATGTTGCATAACAATAAAACTGTAAAAAAAATACAGAAAATTTTCATTTATTTTTTTTTTAATTTAAAAGGACAGTACAACCCTGAATTTTCAAAACATAAATTTTTTTATGATTGATTTTGGTTCAATAGACCTCAAAGAATCTCTTTTTAATGATATAAAATTCGAAATTAATTTCTATGTTAAATGGTGAAGGTTTTAAAAGCAGAGTGTCAATTCCGTATAATCAGTGTTAAAAACTTTAAGGCGCTTTTATTTGAAATCACATTTTTTTAATTTGGAGGGCATGATAAAAAAACTACTGGACTGATCGTTCTGAAATTTTAATATGTTTTTGTACAATTAAAAATCTATAGATGGAACTACGAATAGAACGATCGAACTCTGGTCGAAATCAGTGATCTAGCGTAAGAAAATCAATATTTTTGACGTTAAAAATCTACTAAAATTTGATTTCCAGCCGATAACTAACTGCTCATTTAGTAAATGGATAATTTCCAAATTGATAAATTTGCTTTGATTGATTAACTGTGAACTTTCAAACACAACCTTTGTTAAAACAGCTGTGACAAAAAAAATGTTGCCGCCTTTTTACATGTGTGCAGATTGTGCTGAAAAATTGTGAAGCATCTTATTCCTAATTGTTTGTTTTGGTTTTTGTAATAGTTAAAGGTATGTAGTTAAAAAAAAGTGTTTCGTGACTTGTGCAATATATGTTATGGTAGAAAATTGTGGTAGAATTCAACAACATTGTTAACTCCTTTTTTGCGACCGAACTCGAACTTCTGTAAAGCAAAACTTATTTCGGAGGTATTTCGAGGTAAAGAGACTGTTGTTTTATGTTAATATGTTTTGTCTACTTTGTGAAATGTCTAACATCTGCTGCGTTGTCTCGCGTCTTCTGACTCTGTTTTAATTTTAAGGCACCATGTCGGTCTCTAAACGCTCCCTTTTTCCAGTATTGTACGGTGAAAAAGACGCTAAAAAAAATTGTCAGCACTGATGGAGTATGTTTTTTCGAATGTTATTGAGAAATCAAACTGCACTGAGGGGGAGTACAATTTAATTATTAAACAAATGACAAATTTTTGCACAGGGGTGACTGCAAAGTGGCGAGCATGCCATAGGAATTGTAAGCGGTTCGAGGATAAATACAAAGATTGGTTGGACGAAGACTTAGTTCTTGTATGTTCTTCTGAAAATGCTCAAAAAGGAGCAGGTAGAAAACAAAAGGAAATTGCTGATTGCCATGCAAAATATTAGAACACCAAAGTTTCGAAACTTGTCGAAGGCAATACATGCAATGAACTAATGACAGCGACTCGCGTCAGCTTATATAAAGCTGGAAAACGGAGTGCATCGCAAGTTGTTTCAATACTAGGGACTGATTCCGATGCGTCTTCAAAAATAAAAAGAAGTCTTGAATTAAATCAACAGCTCCCTATCAAGTATACGCCAGAGGAAGCGTTGGCTTTGTATATTGATGGAGGGTTTACCAAAAATTCATATCAACTTATGCAATCTGGTTCAAAAGCTCGCAATAGTGATATATACCCAACATACGATGTTATGCTAGCCGCCAAAAAGAGGTGTTATCCAGATGCAAAAAGAACCGAAGAATGTTGTGCTGAAGTTTCCTTGCAAGAACTACTGGATCACACAATTAAAAGAATTGTTGAAGCCCACCCGGAGGCATTCAGCCAAATATCTGTTTATGAAAAGAATTATGAACATCCAACTGTCATTTATAAATGGGGATGCAATGGGAGTTCGGGACACGCAACGTATCAGCAAAGATTTACCAATTCTGAGCACAATATGGTAAATGAACATTTGTTTGCAGTTTGTATTGTGCAGTTTGTATTGTGCCACTACAAGTAAATTGGCGTAGCAGCATACTCTGGAAAAATCCGCGGCCTTCTTCAACTCGGTATTGCAGATCTCTCAAAATAATGTTTGCAAGAGAGTCCGCAGATTTGATTCGTGCCGAGATTGTAAAAAATAATCTACAAATTATAAACTTGACCCCACGCGTCTGAGCTGTTTTCAAGTTCAACACAACATGCAGCTGACAATGATTGATGGCAGATGATGGAAGTGTTTAGCGTTATTGCAGAGACTTCCTCGCAAACATGTGGAATTTGTAAGGCATCGCCGAAAATTATGAATGACCTTGATCACATTATGAGCTTACCGAGTAACGAAGATTTGCTTCAATTCGGACTGTCGACCTTGCATGCATGGATTCGCTGTTTCGAGTGTATATTACATGTAGGATATAGACTACCAATCAAAAAGTGGCAGGTCCGCGGCTTGGACAAGATAGTAGTCAACCAAAGAAAAGCAGAGATCCAAGATAGATTTAGGGTTGAAATGGCATTATTGGTGGATATCCCAATTCAAGGTTCCGGCAACACGAACAGTGGCAATACAGCTCGAAGGTTTTTTGAACACCATGAATTGTCTGCTCAAATAACCGGCGTAAGTGTAAATCTAATTCAAAGACTAGGTGTGATTTTACGCTCTATGGCCTCCGGATACGCGGTAAATATTTGCAAATTTCGTGAGTACGCCTTACAAACGGCAAATATATTTGTAAATGAATATCCATGGTTCTACATGCCTAGCTCGGTTCATAAGATATTGATTCACGGAGCTAATATAATTGAATGTGTACCACTTCCTATTGGTATGATGTCAGAAGAGGCCTTGGAAGCTAGGAACAAAGATTTCAGCAATTTTCGACTGGAGCATACACGTAAAACTTCGCGCATAAATACAATGGAGGATCTTATGAACTCTTTATAAATTTCTTCAGATCCTTTAATAACAAGTTTATCCAAAAACCCGTCTCGTCATTCCAATAAAGACATTTTTTTGGATAGGGAGATGAAATATCTGCTTTTAGATGCTTCTAAAGTATCAGAAAACGCCGATTCAGACTGGAGCACTGACGCTGAATAATTTAATAATTAAAAAAAAAAATAAAAAAAAATAAAAAAAATTTAAAAAAAAAATTAAAATTTGGTGCCTTATTAGGTTACTGTTCCAGAAAAATCCTTTGGTAGAAAACTTTATTATTTTTTAAGTTATTAATTTTCTTACGCTAGATCAGGCAAATCGGCCACTGTGGATCGGTAAAGTATTTTTTGGTTTTGAAGGGATTTTTGGTCCAAAAAATCGGCTAATTTCGAAAAAATTCCGCCATATTGCCAAAAAACATTTTCATTTAGTTCAATCTATAGTGGACTCGATGCTGATTAAAATAACGTATTTTTTTAGACGTGCCAGTAAGCCAAAACCACGCACGCCGTAATTTTTTGATGTTATCTAAAAAAAGCTGCAGCAGTCAAAAACCACGCTGCAAAAATCCAAAAACATTTTTTTGTATACGTATATAAAAATCCAAATATGTACATATATGTAAAAATCCAAAAAAAAAATTTTATATAAAAAATTTGCATTTTAAAAATTTCCTTTTTTAAAAATCCATTGGTTTACTATCTCCTTAATAGCCGCATTTTTTCAGCTTCCATAACTGGTTTGGATTAATAAAGAAGGGAAATCTATTTAAAAAATGAGCTTCAAAGCTGTGCTGTAATGAGTAAAAAAGGAAAATTAAGTTTTCTAGTGCAGAAAAGCGCTTAGAGATAAAGATGATAAGTGTCTTCAAACTGTCTTTAACATTTTTTTTAAATGAGCTCTAGAAAGTGATGTTCAAAATGAAATTGATGGTCAGTGACAGGCTTAAAATATGTTTGGTATATGAAAATATTTGATTGATATTGTTTACAAATATATGGATTTTTTCGATAATTTGATAAGGGCGCAAAAATTCTATCTTACCTGTACTTCCAAAATGCCTTGAGACGCCCCTGGCTGTGCATGTTAATAAATGGTTGAAAACAAATGTTTGAGAACTGGACATACGAGTGTTTTACGCCTACGAACGGTTTATGTTATCAAGAAACTTTACATTGCAATATTTACTCTCTGAGGTTTGCCATTGCCTACAAAGAAGTGGCGGCAGAACAGAAATATTAATTCAATTAAAAAACATACTGTTTAGGGATGGAAGAATAGAAAATTTTAATACAGAAAATGAGTTGTATTAATACACCTTTAGATAGTCAATGACGCACAAAAACTCATTTTTAGTCATAAATTGAGAATTTAAAAAAAATGCGTGTAACTTTTTCACATAAAATATATTTGAAATTATTTTTTTGAAAAAAAAAATGAAATAAAAAACAACATTTTGAAAGAAATACATTTCGAAAAAAAAATCAACAAATAATTTTCTTTGGTTACAACAAGAGCAACAATTTTTTAGGAAAACTAGAAAAATTTAGCAAATGAATGTTATGTAATATCGAAGGTAGTCAGAAATGTAATTTTTACTTGTTTTTATTTTTACAAATAAAAACTACTTTAAATAGTCATTATTTTGGAAATGTTTAAAAAAAAAAATTTATCCACTGATCTTATGATTCAGCAAAGACTATTTCTGTTAAGGGTTTGTATTGGACATTTGAACAAATTTTAATGGTACATATTTAAAAACAGCAGAAATATTTTTATTGAAAATCAAAACTTTGATTTTCATCTCGTTTCTTTCTCATTCTTAGGTAAGGATATTTCATGTAAAAATCATTGTACCCCAAATTTCTACAATACTGAAGATAAGAGCATTTTTTGGAATTTATTCAAATAACAAAAAAATTCATTCAAATTTTATTTGACATTAATCTAAGAAATTTAAGAAAATGACTTTTAAATAAAACTTATCGCCGCTATAACTAAATCAAAAAAAATTTATCGCGATGTTCTCGCGAACTTCTAAAACAAATTTTACTGTTCTCTTTCAGCATCTCTAAATAATTTTTATTTTAGATTGAACCAACGCTCAAGGGAATCCCCTTATTAATGTGGTAGTTAGTTGAAGGTTGGATGTAAGGTAATCAAGTGAAACTTTTTTATTTCTGATATCGCTTTCACTTCAATCCACCTTCTTAGCATTCAAATGGCAAAATTTACACTATATCATTGGGAGGGGTCAATTGCTACCTTTTGCACACCCATTCCCTAGTTATTTTACTCGTCATAAAAAGCCAGCTTTTTCCCAAGTTAACACTTCAAAAGAAAACACACAAATATTTTATTCATGTTGCTAAACGGAACTGAAAAACTTTATACTTCATGTTTTCTCGAATAAATGACTTGAATTATTAAAGCATAGGGCCATGGCCCGGCCAGGAGTCGAACCCGAAACTGCTGGGTAATTGTCAAGCGCGCTTGGCCGCAAACAATTTAGAAAATATGATTTTCGTAATGTTTTAAATAACTTTGAAGATTGGTTCTTAAGAGCAGCGATGACCAGCGCCTAACTTTCTCCACTCTTTTACAACAACTTCAATATTTCATGATTGTTGTAATTCGCCGTATTCAGTTTGCAATTTCAGCCTCGTTTCTTAATGTTAGGGCGCGTTTATAGTGGCGACTTGTTGCTTTGCTGAGCCGAGCTGAAAGCGCGTCAAGCTAAAAGCAGCTGGTAGTGCGAATAGTGCGCGCTTACCGCCGCTGACTTGTTGCAGATGGTTTTTAACTACTTTGTATTGTTTGTATATATTACGTTCATTTTTTGTTTATTTTTGAAATCGAAGCATCAAACAAGTCACGTGATTTCTTGTGTGATTTTCGTTTTCCTCAAAACAGCGAACAACAAGTGAAGAGACGAAAATGCAAAAAAACGATACTGAAACGCACTTTAAGCCACTGTAAGTTAATTTAAGTCGCTGACTTGTTGCATCTAGTTTTTGACTATTTTGAGTTTGTTTGTACATATTACGTTTTTTGTTTTGTTTATTTTTGCAATCGAAGCATCAAAGTCACGTGATATTGTGTGTGCTTCTTGCTTTCCTTAAACCAGCGGACAACAAGTCAAGAGACTAAAATACGAAAAATTATGCTGAAGTACTTGAAGCCACTGTAAGTTGCTTTAAGTCACTTGTCGTTACAACTTGTTGCAACAAAAATAAAATAAAAGCTAATAATCGCTAATATACATTCTTTCACCCACTTGCATTTGATACCACGAAAAAACGAAGAAAAGGCGCAATATCAAAAGTTATATGTATTTTATTGGAGTTTTCCTTGTTGCTCTACCTTTTTTATGTTATTTTTTATGTTTACTGTTTGCACTGTTTTTGGCAATCGCATTGTAGACGTTAACAGCACGCATCGTATTCATTATATTTTTCGTTGTGCGAATACACACTGAGAAAAAGTTATTGAGTATCTGCATGTTGGTACGTTTTATTTTGCATCAGAATAAATCATTTTTATAGGAGTTGTTGTACCCTTGAAAAATGGCATAAATAAAAAGAATTTGCGGAAAACTGGGAGCTTGCCTATTTTGTTATAGATAATAAAAGATTAAAAAGATTTTAATCTTAATTATATAACAGTTTTGTTTATAATAAAATATTAAAATAATAAAAAATAAAAAAAAATTAAGTTAAAAGCAAATAAAAATTATTATAAGATAAAAAAATGAAAAAAAATTTAATAAAAAATCTCAAAAAAAAAAAACATAAAAAAGGGTAAAAAAAATAAGAATTTAAAAAGTATGTAACAAAAAATAAAAAAGGATATCTGAAAACATCCACGCGGTTAAAGCTGGGTTAATCCGAATGTATTCTGACTCGCAAAAAATTAAACATTTGAAATTACTTGATTCATTATTTTTACAGTGTACATATACATAAGTTCGCTGTTGCGGACTCTGTCAGCACTCGTGTTATTGGTAATTCGTCATTGCATCCAGTTTTAAACATTTTTTTGATGTTGTTGCTTTTTGATGTTGTTTTTGCACTCTTAAAATCATTTTCGTGGGCATCGCTGCCTTAGAGCAATGTTTATAACATATGATCAGATATTTATCTCAAGCAGCCGGGTCAAAGAGATCCTATTCAAAAAATATTTCAAAAACAATAGCCAAGGCAACATTATTACCACTCTTGAACCTGGTTCAAGCGCATTCTGAGTGCGCATCAGGCGCATTGCTGCAATTATTTAAAAAAAAATAAATAAAAAGTTACGGAACATATTACTCAAATAAACCGATTTTTCCAAAATTTAAAAAAAAAATTATAACGACAATAAACTGTGTGGATTTTCTTACTTTAATGCTAAAAAATTATTTTTTCCTAAGTTTAGGGAAAATGATTAGCATCATGATTAGCATATTAGATACTGGACATTAAGATATAACACTAAAATTAAAAATACAGCGTAATATTTTATTTGTGTGCTATTGTTAAATTGGATTTCTTTTTATTGAAGACACATACTAAATAAAAAAAAAATATGTATTTACAAGGATATCAACTAGGAGTCAACAACACAATGTATTGCAGATATCGATATCGGAGACTGAGTTTGTTTGAACTCATCGGTCGTTGGTTGCTGATGCGACTTTGACTGTGACTTTCAATAAACTTATTTCTTTAGTTCTGCAACAAATTGCGTTGTAGCTTCCAATTTACACGAGGAAGATTAATGAGCTACGTCAAGAGTGATACTTAAACTATTGGTTATTAGAAAGTGTTTTCTTTATCCAGTCAATGTATGAGGCTACGTGAGTAAACACAATCGGAACCTCGCTGTTTTTACAACCAGTGGAACCCCTTGATAGCACACCAATAACATTGAAGCTGCCATCTTCCAACATAAGCGGACCACCCGAATCCCCATTACAGGAACTCACATTTTTATCGCCATTAGCGCACAGAAGTCTTTCATCCCAAACAACATGTGAAGCTTCCAAGCTCTTGCGGCAACGTTCATGATTCCAAATACCTAGCGTAGCTTTTAGTTTCCACTTACTGACCTGTCCAGTCTCAGTAATACCCCAGCCAGAAAGATCAGCGGCAGCACCTTCATAATTATCACTGAGAAGTTTCGGAGTGTGTGGCAGACATATGATTTTGATATTTGCCGTCTGAGTTACAGGATGCGCAAGCCGCAGAAGGGCAATATCATTGTCATAGGTGTTTTTGTCATAAGATCGATGCACCTTGACACGATCAACAGGTACATCGATATGTGACGGCAGGCATTCATCACGATTATACCGATTAGGTATACAATCCGGGTCCGTATCCGTATTCCATTCACCCAAACGGACACTTGAGAATCTGCCATCGCGCTCACAGTGAGCTGCTGTCAAAACCCAACGATCAGTTATAAGAACACCACCGCAAACCTGTTTACTTACTCCATTGTCTGGAAATGAAGAAGACAGTTTTTGAGCTGCTTTCATAAAGTAAGATGTATAAAGTAAGATGTATGTAATGAAGTTTTTACAGTCAATATCAGTTACGCATCAACATTTTGTTATAAATTTCAAGGTCGCTGAACATAAAGCAAATCGCTGAGCTTATAACCGGTATTGGCAGAAAAAAATTTTGCTTTTCTTTTGTTAATTGGCATGCTTAAACCTACACACCTGTTGTATAAATAAGCGCCATCCAGGGATACTCAGCGGGTCCTGTTAAGTTGCCATTGTAGATACGATCCTTTAGCATTGATCCGCAATGCGGTGTTACAGGCAGTTCAATTGTGGGTTCTGTAAAAATATCCGTTATAAGTCTGTCGAGATACTCAGTTTCTGGACAGCAAACCTAGAATATTTTATAACTTTTAAACTAATGAAAATTGTTATGCAGCCTGTAGTGGAAGACCTACCAGCGGCTTGCCATTGACTTCACCGCAATTGTATTCTCTTAAAAAATTTTTATTATTCAGTTCATCCGTGTGTAAAGTATTGCAATCCGCTTGAAGACGACAGAAGGCTTTGATATCACGGTCAAAGTTACAGCGTCCATAATGTTTGTTGGGTCCTGAGATAAAATTATATTATGTTATGTTTGGTATTTGTTATAATTTTGTGATTTCACATACTTGCATCCAGATGATGCAACGACGACAAGCAAAGCAGCAGCAGTAGCTCGAGCGTGGACATAAAAATGTAACCTCCTCGCATAATCAATTTATTTTTGCTGCTTATCAGGTATACTCGTATAAAGTCAATAACAATCAAAAACTGTGTCACAATTTAGGGGTCATTAAATATAACGAAAAAGCGACTAAAACATGTCGATAGTAATGATCAAGACCAACAAAACTCCAAGACGGTTTGTAACGGCACAAAATTTCACCGCGGCAAGTTGGTTTTGATGTTGGTGCTGTTCACGATGTAGTGTATTTGTCCGATAATATTGGTATAACATTTTCAATCTTTACCACTTATCGTGAACGAACCTTCGACAATATGTTGTATTTGGGTTAAAAATACAGAGAATTTAACATGTTTTATTACAAATGCATGCACATTAATGCTGGAATGCATATTTATAAATCCACTCAAACTCGTCTATTATAGGAGTAAGTTTTGTTAATCTTTTTATAAAAAAAGATGGGCAACTTCTGCAAACTTTTAAATAATTTTTTTTTAATAAAAATAATAACACTGCAATGTGTAATTATGCAACTTTCATTCTTTCGACACTAAATTGGCACTAAAAAAAAGGAAAATTTGCACAATAATTATAAATTTAAGTTATTATTAAATTTTGAATAATTGATTTAATCTGAATTTGTTAAAATGAACATGCAAGTGGTTATTTTATTTGGTCTGGAGAGAAGATAGTGCTTTTGGGAGGGTTTTTTTTTTAACTTTTACCCCTGAACCCTCACGGCAGGGTGGGAAAAGTGTGGGCCGAGTCCCAACACCTAGACTCCAGAGTATGGGGGTTGGGCGGCTGAGCCAGGGCTCCCCAACCTTACGTCTTTAGTGTTTATTTTAGTAGAATCCGCTTCACCTTAAGTATTAACGTTTCTTTTTTCAGATTCCGAAGATTATTTTGGTTTGCATCGCGGCGTTTCAATTTTTTTTTTTTTGTGAAATATGCACGTTAATATTTGTACGGCTAGGGTATGGGAAGTTGGTTCCAACGAACTCCCCACATCTCCCAAACTGCTAGCTATCCCTGGCTATCCAGCACGTACAGTCGGTGCCAGCCTCTTGTCCGCGGTTCACTGGACCGGGACGATGGTGTCACCTTTGTGAGGAGGCAGCTCCTGTCAGTCTGGCCTTGAGCAGCCAGGGACGCTCTAATAGGGCGCCTCCAAAAGAAAAGATACAGGGCTGCCGCCTCATGGAGATGAAAGCACCGCTCCAACACAAAAATAAATTTTAGTCAAACATTTTTTTGTTGGGTTTTATTTTGAACGACGTTCAAGTGCCCGAAAAAAATTCGCCTCCGTTACAGGTTTTGAAAAGTTTGCGCGCTTTTAAATGTTATATCCTTTGAAATGGCTGTTTAAGTATAAGTTTTTATTCAATTTTTTGTTTATATTTGGAAAGATATTTTTGTTTTTTTTTCTACATAACGAAAATATTTTCGCTATTTTCATTCTGCAAATATTTCTGAATAAAATACTTTCTAAAAAAATATATTTAAAACACCAGAAAAGACTAGATGAAGGTTTAATGTGCATAAGAACAATTTGACCACTTAAAACAACCATGTGTGTGGATATTTTTGGAAACTACTTCACAAAGTTTTATTTAGTAAAGATTTCAACACAAATGTGAAAGTTTGAACTCAATATAATTCAAAACTAGATTTTTGCGACATATCACCTTCATCCACTCATGTCTTCACTCGTTAATTCAATTGAGATCCATCAAATGACAAGCTCAAGAGCTTAAAATTTTTGTTTAAAATTTTTTCAATGCAGAGTAGAGTTTTTTTGCCAAAATAATACGTAAATTTCATATTGGGAAGATACTTTCAGAATATTTGAAGAATCCAAATTCTTAAAATTATTTTCGGAACCACTTCTGATGCCCGAACCTTATATTAATTTATTTATAAATGTTATAATATTTCATTTGCAAAAAATACGCAAATTTTAAATTGCCAAATTTAAGGAAAACGGTAACATTTCCAATACCAATAAAATTTAAACAATCAGCTAACATTCAAAAGTTTTATGCTATTTCGAGTGTACCTTAAGATTTGCATATCTCTCACACAGGACACTGAGTGGCATCTTTTTAAGTGATACATTGTAAATTAAATTATGTCTTTACTTTTGCTTGAAGACAAGTGTAATTTTTCTTACAAAAATCAAAGCATTTTAAGGTCGTTATTTTTACTGTTTTTCAAAATACAACTTTTTCCTTGCGAGAGAGGAAGACATCCTTTTTTTTAAAATTTGGTAGATCTTGACCACGCTATGCAATTTTTGAGATCTCTTAGAATGCGAATTTCGAATAAACAATTGTAATTCAATACGCCCTAATTAGCATTTCATTTTTAAAAAATACTCTGCAAGAGGCAAACTTTCAATGCCTACATCTTTTAGCAGCGAGCTAACTTTGCAAAACCCTTCTAAGGTTTTCTTAGTATAAACCAGTACTATGATTCTGTGTTGTCCGCTTTTCCGTTAGACAAATGTGTTGCACAGTGTAATTTAATATAAAAATCTGAATATATTTGAAGTTCGCGCGATTACAGTAAAACAATTGTTACTGGCGTGCGCTCTTAACAGCCGATAACATCTGCAGCGAGCGCTTTAAAACGACTAAAGCTCAATTCATAGAGAATGCTTTCGAAACTTAACTTAAGAATAAATTTTGTAATTAAAGACTCTAGAGTACAGCGTACCTTATACAAAATGTGAGTCGATGACTAAAAGGTTATCAGACTGGCTAACTAGCTAGCTTATAAAGTTGATAGAGTCGCATGGACCGACCAGTTTTATAGAATAAGAGTATCAATGAATTGTTTGTTTGCAAACCAGTTGGAACGGTGCAGTCGATTATGTACGACCATGGCATAATGTAAGGTGTTACAATTGTATGACAAGAGTGGCTTTCCAGCTTTCACACGAATTATTTGCATAAAGTTACGAAATTTAAAGAGTAGACAGTGAAACATGCTTTTTTAGACCGTGCGATCGTAAGCAAACGTTATAATGAAGACATGGTAGATATGTGTTGAAACTATGTCGTGTAAGTTCTCTCCGTAGTGAAGTTTAAAAGATTTAAGGCAGTTTTCTAGTCAATTCAATTCAATTTTGACGGTCGAAAAGATCCAATTTTATTTTTATTTTTTTTTTTAATTTTTTACACTATCATACTGCCTTATCGAGGTTTGACTTAGAGTTTCAAAAGTTTGTGATGAAATAAGAGGAAGTGGTTACCAAAATAACACCAGCATTCGCATAAAGTTATACAATTTAAGCAAACGACAGTTATAGCATCATTTAAGCTTCACTAGAACGCTCCAACAAAGGCTTAGTTTATATTAAAAGGTCAATATGTGAAGGGCTTTGCAGCATTACATAGAATCGATGAGTGAAATTTTTTTAAAAATGAGCTTTTTATTGGAACATAGATTCGTTCGAAGAAACTTCAACGAGTGGTTTTCTTAATTTTTCATAAAAAACACGTGATTAAAACGTGAATAAAGCGAACGTTAAAATGAAATATTTGTGTATTATTATAAAATAGAGTTAAATAAAATTGAATTTTTTAGAACTGAGGTGTTCAGTGGAAGAACAGGGCAGCTAACATTTTTTGAAAAATTGTGTAATATATATAAACGGAGTTTTTTGATCATACTTTACCATTATTAATATTTTTATTATTATATTTTTATATATTATATTTTTATTTATTACTAGTATCACCTGTGGTCGAAACTCGACCAACTGTCTGTAAAGCAGTGAACAAAAATAAGAACATTCGTCGGCCTTTGTAGTCTAGTGGAGAGTGCGCTAGACTATCAACCCAGAGGTCCCTGGTTCGAATCCGGGCTCGGGCATGGTTCTTTTCACTTTCTGTATACTTTCCTGCACATTTAAGAATTATGGAAAACAAAAAATCCACAGCTAAATTGTGAAAAATGTGGAATTAATGGACAGGAACAACTAAGGGCTGGAAAAGCTTGCCGAGGTTAAGGCATAACACTAGCCTCGGTTAAAAGGCAATTCAAATTGTCTTTCACGGTTGTTTCGCATAGTCAATTATTCACGTATGGTTCCAATCAATTCCTCTAAATAATCTATCCTTTCCTTTCAGGTCAAAGACCAAACCTTGTTTGTATAAGGCGCATGCCTTGGTTCTTTGATCTTTTAAAAAAAAAAAAAAAAAAAAAGCACTAATGTAGCGTATGTTAAGGCACTGCAGCGTAGATTATAGAAAACAAAACATTAAAGATGCATAGTGTAGATAACAGTACATGACAGTTTGCCGTTTTTTTAGCGTTGAAGTTTGTATACTTGAAACAAAAACCCTTTACTATTATTACATAAAAATGAACACAAACTTTGTCATTTCGTAGCTTCACTGAAAGAACTGCTTGGCAAAAATTTGTCCAATAGAGGTTATATCTCTCCCCTCCCCAGCTAACATCTAAAGGAATAAGATGTATAACCTGGTTCTATTATTAATCCTACCAACATTTCTTCCAAAACATATACACTTTCTTTCAATCAGCCTTTTGGGACCCCCACTACAAAAAAACTCATTAAATGAAGAAAATGGCCGAAAAGAGTTCAAAGCTATTATTACCCTTGAGGTGATTTTTTGAGAAGTGAAGTGTGTAAGATGGTCCTATTATGTTGTCATTCTCAACATATATTTTAAACAACTTATGGCTGCTCTCAAGTTTTTAGCATTTTTCGGAAAGCCAAATTTAATTTTTTTTAACGCTCATATTTCGAATCATAGATCACCAGTCCACATTTGTTTCTGCTCATTTGTGTATTTCTCCATTTAAAATAAATACTAAAAATGTATGGCAGCTTTCGTTCTTAGCGTACGTTTTTTAATATAATAAAATAAAAAGATGTAAATGTAGTGAAGTGGTATGAAAATATTTATTTACTTATAGCTAATGATTGGTAAGAGATATTAAGAAAAAATTTTCATCAAAATTATTTTTGAAGCTGAATTATTTTTCAAAAAATATAAAAAGAACAATTTGAAAAAATTAATTTTCACAAAAAAAAATCCAGGCCAATGCCCATGATTTCAAATGATATTTTTTGAATTTTTGTCAAAACGATTTTATTTTTGCCGAAAAATGATAGGTCATATGAAAGAGTCTGAAAAATTAAAAAAAAAATTAAGCAAAATCAACTTTTAACCTATGTTTTTAGCGAACAATGAATATTTTAGAGGCTTTTTGAAAACAATATATAACATAAAATTGGTGAGGTAGCAATAAAGGTAGCATTTTTTCTATATTGATTTAATTTAACTTTCAGTCATAGAAAATTTGAGAAAAATCGATTTGAAAATATCGGAGATATTTTCTTACAAAATAAAAAATTTAATTTTCAATAATTTTTTTTTCTCATTTTGAGGCGATATCGCAATAGATTTGATATCAAAAAAGTAATTTTATTTGACATACTATTCGTTCAAAATATTACCCTTAAAGTTATCGTATACCGTTGTTTTCATAAATCAACATCTTTTCATACAAAAATACGTTACATTGAGTACATCTGTAGTTTACAAGATATCGCAATAATTTTGATGTCAAAATAACGGGAATTTTTCAATATTTACCATTTATATGAAATTTTACCATTTCGGTTTTCGTAAAAGATAGCGGAAAATGTTTCTATTATTTTTTGTACATCTTAGCAATGTCTAAAATTTCCCGTTACATCATGTTCATCCATCTTTTATAGTCTTACCATAACAATACGTAAATGTTATATAAAAAATGCCTATTGTAGGGTGTTCGTAAAAGATCGCAAAAAATTTTTAAATTATTTTTTGTACATCTTAGCTTCAAGGAAACTAAGCTAATGGGAAATTTCAGTAATGTTTAAAATTCCCCATTACATCATGTTCTTCCATCTCTTATAGTTTAGCTTTTATTAAAGAAATGCTCTTTTTACGCTCATATTTGAGGTCGACGGTCACTAATCAAAAATGCAATCATACTTTTCAGCCAAACCTTTCATCTGATACCTCGTTTACTATTCTACCTCTTCCAATCCCTGAGATTCCTTACTAAAATTAGTATAAGCTTTCAGCGTTATTATTTCGGGTCAGAGGTCATACATTTAAAATCTTATATAATTCGGCACATCTATGGAGCAGAACCTTTCGAATGGTATACATTTCATTGCCCTAATTTTAAAATAAATATCAAAAAAGTGTCAACTTGATATGTCTTTGTCCTTTTTTGTTAACAGAAAGGGTTAACTGTTTTTATAAGCTTTTAATTTAACTTGCTTCGTTCGTATATACATATATGTATGCATCTATGTCCTCAAAACGTGCAAGCCATTTGTCGACAACTTTTTGGTATCAGATTAAGCTGAAATTTATCATACATATGCAAGTCCGGTGACAATGCAATATTATGATAAAATGTTTTGCCACGCCCCCTATTACCACCCACAAATCAATAATAAATAAAAAGTAAAAAAATTATTTCTTAAATAAGCTTTTATTTAAATAATGTTAATACTATAATAAGGTTAATGGTCTAAAAAATTAAAATGCTGTAGTATTTGCTAAGTCTTGAAAATAAATTATGTTAATAATAACTTTTTAAGACTAAAAAGTAAAAAATATATAAAAAGTAAAAAAAAACTTTTTAAAAAATATGCTTTTATTTAAATAAAGACGTGAACTAAAAAGAAAAAAATAAACTTAAGTGACATTTGTCATAAATGTATATAGGAGCTTTATTCTAGGTGCAGAAGAACCCCTCTTTTGGATACTCATCATCATAATAAAAGCGTACGTAAATTGGTAAGTTCTAAGGATTTATATTAACTTAGAATTTTTCAAATACATTTATATTTAAAAACTTATGGCACTGATATTGTGCAGTAAACCTGTATAATGGATCGCAGTTTGTATACAGGTAAGCTTACTCAAAGATTCAATGCCACTGATAATGTGTAGTAAACCTGTATAACGGATCGCGGACATCGGTACCTCTAACTTTTAAATATCAATGTATTTGAAAAATTGTAAATTTATATAAGTCCTTAGAACTAACCAATTTACGTACGTTTATATTATGATGATGAGTATCCAAAAGAGGGGTTCTTATGCACCTAGAATATACCTCCTATATACATATATGAGAAATGTCACTTAAATTTATTTTTTTCTTTTTAGTTCGCGCCTTTTTTAAATAAAAGCTTATTTTTTTAAAAAAATTTCTTATTTTTTATTTATTTCGGCTATAAGTTTTGCGAGTATTTCCAGGAAGTTCATATATAGAATGGTTTTAAGCGCTTTAGTTGAAGTTGACTTCAGCGCCCCCATAATGCATAGCACTGCTTGCCGTTGAGTTTTCTCCATGTGCTTGAGGTACATTTATTTTTCTGTAGCCGGCCACCACACAATTATTCATAGGACGAACTACCGTTACCTAGATCCAGTGCATCAGAAAGGGAGAGAGGACCCAGGTGCTGCCGAGCATCTTCTTGGATGTGTATAGCGCAATGACAGCTGTTTTCACCCTTTCCTCTACATTGATACGCAATGCCAGCTTGCTGTCTAGGACGACTTCTAGATATTTCGTGTGAGTTTTTGGTACGAAGCGTATATCGTTTAACTGTGGTGGTATCAACGGTGGTAGTTTTGTCCTTTTTTGTTAACAGAATCAGATCCATTTTCTCTGCGTCAATACTTAGACCGACTGAATTTGACCATCTAAGTACCCCTTTTCGTGTGCTCTCCATTATGGTGCTTATTGTTCATAGACATTTTCCCACTATAGTTATGCTTATGTCATCTGAATAGGCTGTTATCATCAGGGCTTTACCTTCAAAAAGTAGTTGAGTAGTTCATTGACAACATGATGCTATAGTAGGAGCGAGAGGACCCTAAGGTGTCCCACTGCAAGCCTCCCTTTTCATGTATTAGTGCCCCACTCAGCTCGAAACCTTCTGCAATTTAGTAAATTGTCTAGCCACAGGTTTGTAGCTGCTGGTGCATCTATTGCACCTTCTCCGTTCTGGATTGTCCTAGTTGATACATTCCTTTCTGGTGGAGTGCTTTTTCTATGGGTACTACTAGTGAGTGTTGTACCGTTTCAACCAATTTCTCTCTCGTATCAATTCAATTCAATTGATTTCAATTCAAATTCAATCATTTCTCGAGTGTTTTACAAAGGAGGTTAGGCTTATTTGTCTATTGTCCTTTGGTAGAAGTGGCTGCTCTTATCTACTTTCGGTAGGAATACAACCCTTGCTGTTACGGGCACATAGTTTAAACTGATATATCCGTTAAATGACGTGCTCAGAGTACCACTTGTACGCTGTAGCGGGTGTGTCGAGTTTCTGCGTATTGCAATAGTATTTGGAGCATCAGTGCAGTCAGGAAAATATGCCTTTAAAAGCACGTCAAGGGATTCCTGACTGCTCTTCATCCACTCAATATTGTCGTTGCGTAGCTGCAGGGGATATAATTTTTTTTTCTATAAATTTTTTTATTTTCGGTTACGGTGCACCTTTTTGTGGAAATCCCCATATAAAAATAAAATTGTTAAAAATTACAAAAACTACCTATAGCTGTTTAAATTACGGAACCTGGATTTTAAAACAGCTATCATAACTTACCTGTACTACTCAAGGAATTCCAGGTAACAGGTGATGCCAACCGACTCTACCTGCTCTCGGAAAACGAAATTAAATATTGGATGGATGCTCGGGTTGATAACATAAGTTCTTTTCTTGTGCGTAATCGGGACTTTTAAATTTGAAATTAAATTATCAGGTCAAAAATATTGGGTTAAAAATATTTTATTTTTTTTAATAAGAAACAAACAATAAATATTGTGTTAATCATATTTTTTTTAATATGTGGAAAGAGCATTTAGACATAATTTAAGAAAAAAGTGTTAAATCAAATATACATTCATGCTCTTGGCGCCGCTACTTAGAGCTGTAATAACTTGTGCAGTTAGAGGTAAATTCATGTAATGGTCAATAAATTGATAACGCAAAATCTCTCTCATCCTTAAGTAATAAGTCAAAAGATACAGCGAGCTATGCAACAATCAACTGATCAACCGTCTGAGCATCTATAGCGATCAAAAACAATAAAACTACAAGCTCTATGTCAAAATGTGCCAATACAAAGAGGGCAACAAAACAACAACAACAACAAAAACGACGATGATGACTCTGTGAAACAACCAAATACTTAATGAAGAGTGTAAAACTGGATTTTCGCACAAATTCAAAAGATTATTCAAACAACCGATGTCTATAGAGCTGTGTTATATATAAAATTTTACTCAGTTGTTGTTTAGCTTTTGAAAGAACAAAAACGTACCTTACGCTAAAACTTTGAAAACGCATAGAATTTTGAAAAATACTCTCTTAAGTGATAATTTATAAAAGTTATAGTAAAAACGGCGACGATCTAATAGCTGGTTGAAGGAGTGAACCGGTTTTAGATTCCGAATAATTATTTGTAATTTTTTTTTTTTTTTTAGTTGTATCATTTCGTAAACAAGCTATAAGCATGAAGTTTTTATTGTGCTTGGGCTTATTGCATTTACTATATAGTACTGCCTTTGCTAGTGAGTAAAGATTCTTAGCAGAGTGTTAAAAATTAAATTGATTACTTTTATTTTTGTCAACTGAAGCGCCTTTTATACACTATGGACGCTGTGTATCCAGCTTAAGTGACAAAGCAGTGTGCCTGACGATTGAAAAATGTGACTATTACCGAAATGGCGAGAACACTGCAGAGGCAACAATGTGTAGCAACTCAGATGAAACTCGAAAGTTGGTAAGTCAAAGTGTATCGAGAGGTCAATGCATAGAAAATTTTAAAAAAATATGTTTACCTATGCAAAGGGACCACCAAGTACGGCAAAAAAAACATACACTCTAAGAAGTTAAGATTTATTTTTTCTAAATAATAGCTTCACATTTTTTGGCGCTTACATTTTACTTCTCGTTCACAGGTTCCGCTCTTCGAATAAACTGAATTGAACAACTATTTTTGTTTTACTCTCTGTTTATGTTTCTAATACAGAAGTTTTTGCAAAAATACACAAAGTTCATTAGAATTTTTGCACTCGCTCAAAAAAGACTGTGTAAGGGAGATAATTTTACAAAAATATGACACAGCTTCTCCGGTGTAGCCTCTGCAGGAGTAAAATTTATTACCAAGTCCTATTATTTTTTCACCCAAATATTTTTTTAACATACCTTCCCCTATCTGACACCATTCTGGGGGTCACCATAAAAAATAATAATATCAGGAAAACAGTTCATATCTCTTCTGATATGAACGAGCCCTAAAGTCGTAAAATGTGTTAGCTCATCCGATTGTTTTCATAACAAACATTACTTTTGACCGCACACACCCCCTATCTGCCGCTTTTTTAGAGATTTCCACACAAAAAAGGAAAAATAAAATACAAAAATTTCTTTAATTCATTTTGTGCGCGAGCAATCATTTAAAGATTCAAGAAAGATAAAAACTTAACAAATTGCATCATCACGACTCATTTATTGAGTTATAAATATAAGTCAAAATTGCTCATTAATATTACTCATTACAAAAACGAAAAAGTGAGATAACTGGGTGATGGGCTAAAAAGGAAGCGAATATTTTATCCCTATTCCCTCTGATTTTTTGCAAATTACCGCTTGTAAAAATGTGTCGGTGATAACATTGTAATGCAGAACTGTAAGCAAGATAAGACACAATTCGATTTGAGTTGTTAAGATCTATAGTTTTTTTTTATTGTTAAGGCATGAGTTGGGCTTCAGTCTTTTGAGTAGCTACATCGTGCCTTCTAACAGGAAGTTTTGCAATGACAATATTTAAAAACTATAGCTTACTCAATCAATAATTCTTATTTACTGCTTTTTTCAAATTAAGTGGTTTTTCTTAATAGCAGCTAGATGCAGCAGGTTTTTACAGAAACAGAAGGTAGAAGTACGATATTTAATAATATTTAATGATGATGATGAGCTTTCGACTTTAATAATGCTTATTTAGCTAGATATTTTCAACTAAATTTTACTTAAATTTTCATTCCTTCAAAAATTTACAGTCATGTTTCAACGATTTTTCTATTTTTATTTAATAACATTTTTTTTGTTATTTATATTAAAATCAATGCCGATTAAGGCAAAAAGATCCTACAATTAAAAAAGCGCGCACTAATTTAAATTACGTGTGTTTTTCAGAATACTTTAGAAAATTTACAAACTATTTACGATTTCTCTTGTTATAATCAACATTCATAATTTCTATGCTGAAAATAATAGTACAAAAAACGAAGCATATCTTAAAATATAGAACATTATGTATTTTATATAAAGGAAAATTACAGTATAGCGTGTATACAGTGCAGAAGTGAAACTTCTTAAAATTAAGAATGGAGAAATTTTAGTGAAAGAGGCAGATAAAAAGAGTTAACTGTTTATTTAATATCTACACTGTCATTGGTTGGTGCTTCAATGCACAATAATGATTTTATGGCTTCTGATAACTTAAATATGAGATATATGTCCATGATTCTCTATTTTTGACGTAAGCAAAATTGCATCTATTGTGGGGGTCCCCATACACACACAGCCAATTGTATTGAAATTTTAGATTTCGTGGCCCTAGTGATGAAAATGCAAATCTCTACGGAGCACATTAGGGTATTTAATGGCCAAAGTTAGCATTAATTAAAAAAAATTTTAAAGGTACATAGTAGTGTTTGGTATCCAATGAAAAAGGTATCTCATGAAAAATTCTGAGTTACTAGGTTAAAATTAGTGAAAGTCATCATTTTTTTTTTTTTCACTTTAAGTGCGCGCAGTGACAAAAGTGTTTATCTGCAATTTTGAAAGTTTTTTTGTACATTATTTTAAAAAAATTTCAATAAACTATGATGGAACCTTTTTGTTTAGGTATTTAAGCAACACAATATCTACTTCTTTTTTTTTAGTGTTTCTATATATTTTATTTTTAAAATTAAATTTACCTTAAAAAATATGTATTTTTACTATGTTAATAAAGCTAAAGTTGTGAGTTGAGTAAAGTTGAGGGAAACTGTTTTGATAATTGTAAGCTGTGAACATTCTTGTTAGATTGTTTAAAAAAAAAGTTGTTCTCTTTCTCATAGCTGTTCTCTTTCGCGGTATTTAAATTTTTTTACTATAACTTCGTGAAATCTATGATTTCCTTGAGAAAAATAAAAACAAATATAAAGTATGAAATAGATTTTGTTGTATACTCAGAATGCATATTAAAAATCAAAACTTTTATGCAAAATTTGAAGTCCATTTATTAATTTTTGTGGAATTTAAAGAGATTTTGCAGTTTTGATAAAGTCACTTTGTATGGGAGGTATTCGTGGTTTTCATCCGTTTTTGTTGAATATCATACTTAAAGCGGATATTAAATATCAAAGCTCGTATAGAGAATTTAAAGCTCATATATAACGTTTTGTGGAATTGAAAGAGATGTACCGTTTTGATAAAGTCATTAAGTAGGCGTGATTTTTATCCGATTTGGTTTATTTTTGATCTTGATCTGTATATTTTAAAGACAATGCCAAATTTCATTACGATAGCTTCAAAATTACGGCTGTTATCATGTCGACTGACAGACAGACGGGCAGACGGACGGATGAAAACAATTTTTTTTTTCTTATTTGCACCAACTTACTAAAAAAACAGTCAAAAGTTCCTTCCCTCTTCTAGGTGAATTGATACCCATTTCCAGGTTTCAATACCTCACTGTGCAGCGATGTTGAAATGTTTTTCAACAAAATCTCAACATTTAATTAATAATTTTGCATGCTTTTTAGCCTTTTTTCAGTGTGCGCCACATTTGAGTTGTTGTTAATTCAAAGTAATTTTAAAATTTACAAATATCAATAAAATACATAAACATAAATTTTATGCAACGGCCATTTATTTTCAATTGATTCTGTTCGTGACTTCGATTTTTTTGTGTAAAAGCATAATAAAGTTTGCTTGAGTTTTGACATTTAACAAATTATTTTATTAAAAAACGTTAATTCGAATACAAATTAAAAGGAAAAACACAGTCGAAATATTGTCAATAGCCGCCCAAGTGCTTAGAATCATACCAAAAAAAGAATCAACATAAAGCATGGATGCTTTAATATATTATAGTTCAACCACAATCGATTTTAAATTTACATTTGGGGTTTTACTATATTGATAAAAACTTGTTATTGCTTCTCATGTTACTCACTTTAATTGAATCTTTTTTTCTTGTTACTACAATAAATTGGTTGCTGACACATTTATTGGGGTATCCCCTGAGCGTTGCGCCGTGGACTATTTGGCTTATTTAGATGTAATTAAATATGTAACTCGAGTTTGAGGGTAAGGAATAGCTCGAAATTGTTGATTTCGGCAATTAAGTGGCATATCTTCCTTAAGGCGAATTTACACGATCATTGTTCACTTTGGATGAATCATCTGATTTAAAAATTTTAAATTGAGTTTCATCTTTAAAATGAAGATGATTGTCATCCACATTGAACAGTGAAAGAAGTAGAAGATCTTACTTCTTAAGATCTTACCAAAATATGTTTATAAAATTCTTAGTATACAAAAAAATCTTCTATCTATTATTATGTTTTTCTTTGAGAAGCTTGAATTACCAAAAACGGTAATTTTTACCAAATTCATAGTGGAATTTGACCTCCTGGTGGTTTCAGGTAGCATTTGTTTTGACAATTTCCTATAGTTTATTAATTTATTTTATATATAGAAAATTTTTAGAGTTGGCAACTTTTGGCAACCTTCCCTTTCAAGGAGTTTTCATTTCTTACGCCCTAGTTTATGTAGTTTTATGTATTTTGCTAAGTATTAATACATTTACCATACCATTTTTCAGTATTTTAGTGTAATGTAAATAAACTTGAATGAAAATTTCAATTTTTCTCTATCACCCCCTCCTTTGCCGCATCCTCTATCATATTCTGCCTTCAAAAATACTGTTTGAACAATTAAGAAAACGAAACTATAATTGAAAAAAATTTTTAACACCAAAACTACTATGCACCAAAATGGAAAAAATGTCTATGATCGGTATGTCACTATTTATTCTCATAGTTTTTGGCCCGCTGAACACGAACATCGCAATAAAAATGTTTTCTATGGATAGGTTTTCAGGTTATATATTTTTGAATTTTTGAACCAATTTTTTTGGATATATCTCCATACATTTTACAGTTTATTTGACCGCTATGGTTATCATAAATATCAGTTTAAAGAAAAATAAATTTACTTTAAATTTGATTCAACAATTTTGCTAATCTATTGAGTAGTTTCCGCACAATCGAAAGAAATATATAAAAGAAATAACTTTTTCCGTAAAAATTAAATTGTAAAATGCTTAAAAATATTAACAAAAATAGAAGATACCAAATTTATGGAAGAATAACGAAGTTAGAGACAACAAGGTGAAGGTACCAAAAATTAAATTTTTTCCGCTTTTTAATTTTATTTAAATTATTTTATTTTATTTTTTGTAAAGTAAATGTTTAGGTCAAATTTTATTAATGTAATGTAAAATGTATATTTTAAAAGTAATTTCGGCTCCTTTTTTGTCTGTTAAAATTTTCAGAAATTGTTTCTCTAATGAGTAACAATATATAATCGCCCATCATGTTCACTTTCCAGAATCCCTGATATCGTCGCATTCTTTTTCCCAAGCCACTCTTTTGTGCTTAAGCTTAGTATGCTGTAGAAGCGAAAAGAAATCTTCCGTAAGAAATGCACTGCGTTTTTGACAGCGAAAATGTAGCGAAATTTTCTATTCATTGGTTAGTACGCTGTTGAACCGAAAAATTGTGCAATGCAACCATGATTGGAGAGTTAAAATGTCAAAATTTCGCTGTCTTTTATATGTCCGTATATTTAATTGGCGTGGAAATTTGACATTCAACAATAATGTTCAACTAACACATTCAACTAACAGGTTATATTAAGTATGTGTTAGTGTTGAGTCTACACCAAAATTTTGCGTGTTGAATTAAATGCCTAAAAATTTTCGTCCGTACAGCAAACTAAGCTTTAAGAAAAAATAGCAATCAGTAATATGGCACACTGGATTTCTCCAAATCATTGGCTTCTCAAATTTGATGAGCCTCCTATGAAAAAAAATACTGTATAAATATATTATTCTAAATTATTATAAATTTGTTGTTTTAGTTTGTGCCTTCTATCTACCCTTGCAAACCTTTTGCAGTTTGGACTTAATTTTTGGGCTCCACGTTGACAATAACGATTTCTCAGCTTCTAAAAGTGATAAATGAAAAAAAAAATCATATGACAAATAACACTAAAAACTTTTCGATTACGTTTTATCAGCCAATCAATTTATAAAATATTTTTATATCTTATATAAATTACGCAAACGTAAATTTTGTCCGGCGTAAGGTTTTTTAAGTACTAGTCCAATCATAATAAAGTTTATATGGTTTGGTAGGTTAAGACTTGTAGATGTGCAAACTGGACTTTTTATTTCTTAAAAATTTATATTTTTTAAGTTGTAGCGAGTTAAAGTTTGCATATCATTGTTGATGTTATGATGCTTTTTTTCTTCTTAATTTCAGCATATGCCTAAAAATATGTGCGGTATTTAGCGCCACCTATCGGCTAATAGCTATGAAACTGCTAAACTGACGAATAGTCTTTTATAATTTCACAGCTAAAACTAAAAAAAAAAATAAACTGGCCATTTCAGCCCTTGGAAGGACTTTGACCTAGCTTCTATTGATCAATTGTGTTGTGCGTGTTATTGTTGGGGGTTGAATTAGTTTTAAAGGTTTTCTAAGAGATGGCGTAACTATCAATAGATCGCATCGGGCACACCTGTGACTATATTCATTTCAAAGCACATTGTGTAAGCTTCATTTTTCAGTATGTGTCATTCCACTGAAGTGTAAACAACATATATTTTTTTCTCTGTGAACATGTCGACTTTCGTTCCAACAAAACGCAATTTGCGGGAAGGTTTACTTTTGTGCTTCCATTTGAAGAAAAAAGCGGTTGAAGCACAACGCACGCTTACTGAGGCTTACGGGGACTATGCTCCATCGATTTCTACTTGTGAGTACTGGTTCCGTCGGTTTAAAAGTGGTGATTTTGATACGGAAGACAAAGAGCGTCCGAGCCAGCCGAAAAAGTTTGAAGATGAGGAATTGGAGGCTTTGCTCGATGAAGACCCGTGTCAAACCCTTCAAGAATTGTCAGAATCATTGGGAGTCGACTTATCAACGGTCGGCAAACGCTTAAGGCCATGGGAGTGATTCAAAAGCAAGGAAATTGGGTGCCGTACCAGTTGAAGCCGAGAGACGTTGAACGGCGATTTTGCATGTGCGAACAACTGCTTCAACGGCATAAAAGGAAGAGTTTTTTGCATCGTATTGTCACTGGCGATGAAAAGTGGATCCATTACGATAATCCTAAGCGAAAAAAATCGTGGGGACCACCCGGCCATGCATCAACATCGAGGGCCAATCCGAATATTCATGGCGCCAAGCTTATGCTGTGTATTTGGTGGGATCAGAAGGGTGTCGTGTACTATGAGCTGCTACAACCTAACGAAACCATCACTGGGGAACGCTACCAACAACAATTGATGCAATTGAGCCGAGCATTGGAGGTTAAACGGCCGGAATATGCCAAAAAGACACGACAAAGTGGTTTTTCAACATGACAACGCACGGCCACATGTTGCAAGAACCGTCAAGGAAACGTTGGAGGCGCTGAATTGGGATGTGCTACCCCACCCGCCTTATAGCCCAGACATAGCCCCTTCCGACTACCACCTATTCAGATCGATGACGCATGGCTTGGTTGAGCAGCGCTTCACTTCTTACGAGGATACCAAAAAATGGGTCGATTCGTGGATTGCCTCAAAAGACGAATCGTTCTTCCGGCGCGGAATCCATATGCTGCCAGAAAGATGGGAAAATGTTGTAGCTAACGATGGACAATACTTTGAATAATATACATTGTACCGTTGTTTCTAAATAAATGCTCAAAAACCGAAAAAAACCTTTAAAATTAATTCCAACCCCCAATAAATTTTTGATCACAAATGACAGAGAACTGGACCTACGTGTTTTATGCCGACTCCGAACGGCTTATGTTCTCGAGAAGCTTTACATGGCAATTTTTACTCTCTGAGGTTTGCCATTGTCTGCAGAGAGGTGACGACCGAACATAAAAATTAATTCAATTGAAAAAACTTTCTGTCTGAGCTGGAATTGAACCCGAGCTACCGCGGTTCTTTAGCTTAGGAGCCACGCACTCTACCCACTAGGCTACGGTCGCCACCATCTACAGCTAAAACTACGAATTGATATATTCAATATCAAAGTGATACTGGAACGATTTCTTACAAATGAAAAAAGATTTCTAAGCTATAGGTCGCAAAATTTTTTATTATTTAAAAATTTACACAAAAATTTAATGAGAAATACTGCGTATATTGCAAAAAGGTTAAAATTAATTTCATTTCAATTTTGATCAATTGAAAATTTATTCAATAACTTAAAATAAAATTTTGGCGTTTTAACGCCAATCGGGCTTACTAGATATTAAAAATATTGATCTGAAATTTGAAACACGTATTCTACACACATAAAGTAGCCATTTTATAAATTAAAAAAATTAAAACGAAAAAAATTATTCAAATTAAAAAAACCCCTTAAATAAACACAAAATCAAAATCATTACAAAATATTCAAATTTTTTTTTACTAAACAATGTCGCTTTTTCTTAACAATAAGAGTTTTTCTTTCGTTGTTTTTTTTTACAACCAAATTCGTTGAAGTCATTAGATGAAACTTAACATTGAAATTAACAAAGTTGAATAAGTATTTTTATTTGTAAAAAATCCAAATTGAGATGAAATTGCTAATGTTTACGTGAAAAATTAAGTATTGTTATAATGGGTGATTTTAACTACAATTTATTTAATGATCACTACTCAAATAGATTACGCTCCCTTGCTCTTCGATGTAGTTTATCGTGTGTGCATAATTCTCTTCCCACCCATTATGATTCGCACTTTGAGTCCACGTCTCTAATTGATTACTTCCTTGTTAGTGACCCATCGATTGTTGAACATTCAGGGCAAATGTTTTCTCCAGCAATATCTCACCACGCTTTGATTTTTGTATCTCTGAAATATTTTGTACCTCCCAAAGAAGAAGTTATAGTATTTCGAAATTATAATAAAATAAATCTTGAAGCTCTAGCTTCCTATTTTAATTCCTTTGATTTTCGCGATGTGTACTCTACCAATGAGGTTGATGAGCAACTCTTGATTCTAAATAATGCTATAACGGATGGTATTTCCTTTGTGCCTCTTACTAGGTATAAAAAAAGGGAAGCGGAAAACTGGATAAATTCTAATCCTATAAGGTTTGCTAGATCTTTACGGGATCTTGCTTTCAAGGCGTATTTGCAAAATGGCACGGTAGTAAACTGGAAAATTTTTTGCAAATACCGGAATCGAGCTAAAAATGCAATTCGGAAAGAAAAGAGACACATTGGAAGCCGTGTATTTAATAACTTGGATAATAAGCAAATATGGAACACGTTACGTAATAGTGGTTGCACTGACTCCAACGCTGAAATTGTAGATTGTGATGTAAATACTATAAATGAACATTTTATTAGTAATCAAACGGTTAGTACACATCCTCCATTTGGTTTTAATCTTTACCAGGATACTGAAAATTGCTTTTTATTCAAAAACATTTCTGAAGCGGAACTTACTGAGGCTGTTCTGAAAGTTAAATCAAATTCTGTTGGGTTTGATAATATACCGTTTAAGTTTATCAAATTAATTTTTCCTTTCATTAAGCAGCACTTACTGTTTTTTATAAATAGCATTCTTATGACCTCTAAATTCCCTACCTACTGGAAGACTGCGCGTGTGGTCCCTGTGCCAAAGAGTGTCTCTCTAAACTCGCTTGATAATTTACGACCAATAAGTATACTGCCTGCTCTCTCCAAAATTGTTGAAAATATTTTAAAGGATCAAATAATGTGTTACATAAACCACGTTCAGCTTATTAGCGACTGCCAGTCGGGATTTCGGAATGGTCATAGCACTGCATCTCTTCTTCTTGGTCTCACAGATTGCATTAGAGAAAATATGAATAGGAAAAAAATTACTATTATGGTCTCATTAGACCTCAGTAAAGCCTTTGACACTGTCAATCATTCTAACCTTCTTTATAAACTCAAGCTGATGTTCAACTTTTCAAATGCTGCTTGCAAACTAATGTGGTCGTATTTGTGTGGTCGTAATCAATTTGTATCTTATAATGGAGATAAATCTAACTTCCTTAATACTGTCTCGGGTGTTCCTCAAGGGTCTGTTCTGGGACCACTACTGTTTATGTTATATATAAATGATATTGCTAACCATGTTGACTCTGATTTATGTAGACCATTTATCTTTGCTGATGATGTTCAGCTCTTGTTCTCTGGGGAATGCCAATTTGCTGACGTGCTGGAATCGGTAGTAAACTCTAATTTATCTAACATTCAGTCATGGATGTCAGCTAATTATTTAAATGTCAACCCTAATAAAACTAAAGCGATCCAATTTAACCCATCTAGGTCCGTGTTCGAATATTTGAATATTCAAATAAATAATGAGCAAATCCCATTTGTAGAGAGAGTAAGATGTCTTGGTATAATAATTGATAGCAACCTTGTTTTTGATCCTCATATTGATACTCTGAGTTGTAGAATTAACTATAAATTAAAAAAATTGTATAGCATGAATATATTTCTACCTCTTCATATCAAACTTAGAATTGCTCACCTTTTACTAATGTCAAATATTACTTATTGTCTTGAGGTTTATTCGGGAACGGTCTCTCATAACATAAAGAAAATTGAAGTAATTTTCAACAAAGTTGTTCGCTTTGTTTATGGAGTCCGTTGGCGTGAACATATATCGCCATATGTTTTAAAGTTTTTAAAATGTTCCTTGCGTAACTTTATAAAAATAAATTTACTACTTTTCTTTTACAAACTGATAAAAACTAGGATCCCCTCATACTTATTGCATCTATTTCTTTTCTCACGTTCGTCTAGAAATACCCAAATTATTATACCTAAAATTTCTTCCTCCGTGTTTGAGCGATCATTTCTGATAAGAACTGCACGTTGTTGGAACAAACTTCCATTAAGCTTACGATGTTTTTCTGATTCTCTTCCTATATTTAAGGGGAAACTCCTTGAATACTCTTTAACTAACCCACTTTAGTTTTTAAGACTCCTTAAAGCGCTACCTTAGCATGCTTAATGTGATTAGCTACTAATTACTTATACATCTTTTTTTTCCCCTCTGTCGCTGCAATATGGGATTGATGAAATTTTGACCTCTTATTTTCTATAGAGTTTTTAGTCTTTTATTAGGAAGGCTGATATGAGTTTGTGCATCATATATTATATAAAAGTATTTATCTGAAGTTGTTTTTACATAAATATTACCTTGAATTTTTTATTTGTTTAGTTTGCTCAACTAGTACTTATACTTGTAATATTATTATTTGGCCAATAGGCTTTTGTATTACACATGAATTAATAAAATAAATAAATAAATAAATAAATAAAGTAACATCAATGTAATTTTTTAAGAAAACTTTACTAGGAATCATAATTTTTTATAAAAAATATAAGTTGACGAAGTGTTTTTTTTCAATTCACTTAAACTTAAGAATTTTGTATTTTTTCCAAAATTTGCTGGCTTGACCACCAAACACTTCTATTAGTAACACAAATCTCTTATAGTATTGCAAATCTTTGAAAAGCCAAAGAAGTAATTTTTCTAAAACATTTTTGTGGAAAGCTTCACTCAAAAATGTTTCGTTACAAGAGCATTTTTAGTGAAAAAATCTACTGAACACAAAATAATCCCGTAACTCCCTAGGGGGTCAAAATAAACCCCCTCTTGTCGTACATTTTTATCTTGCTCTTGCATCGCCTATCTTTTAAAATCATAAAATAGTTTTTAACTTGTATTGGCCAATCCACTGTGCGTTGGTTCAAGCTAAAAAAAGTTCCAATCAACTTATGTGGATACAACTCTGCTTATAGCAATTGCTCTATCATCCATAACAATTTTTACTTAAAAAACAATTTTTTATTTATTAAGGTTTGTTGTCCGCAAATTTCTCCGGTGACGAAATTGCAGCAAATTAACACCGAATCAACAACACCGAAACCAACTACAAAAACACCAAAATCCACCGCAACACCGACTGTTCAGAGCCGATACTCAGGTATTAGTACACTCCCGCAACCACCGTATTGCGGACTCATGCTCTCCGATCGCATTTATGGCGGCAATGTAACGCAACTGGATGAATTCCCTTGGATGGCTCTAATCGAGTACAGTACATGTAAGTAAATGAGTAAAATTTTATTTAAAACGATGCTTTAAAAGCTCATTTTCCTCCATAACAGCTAATGGTAGTGAGTTTTTGTGTGGCGGTAGCCTGATCAATGATCGTTGGGTGCTTACTGCTGCTCACTGCATCGTTGGCCTCAGAAATTCAGTAGTACGCGGAGTTCGTTTAGGCGAATGGAATACAGAAACCGATATTGACTGCATAACCAATCGGCGCGGTGCTCCAGAGTGTGCTCCCAAACCAATTGATATGGCAATTGATCGTAACATATCACATCCACTGTATGATATATATAGATTTCACAATGATATAGCCCTGCTTCGCTTGGCACATCCCATCATACCAACACCATTTATCAAACCCATCTGCTTACCAACGAAAGCAGAGTTGCGCAACGATGTCTTTTTAGGCGCCAAAGCAGATGTGAGTGGTTGGGGTAGAACCGAGCATAACAACACAAAAAGCAATATAAAGTTGAAAGCTCGGCTGGATATTTTGAGTTTGTCATACTGTCAGCAGAAATACAAAAAATATAACGTGAGACTGATCGATAATCAATTGTGTGCTGGTGGTGTTTTGGGTGTGGATTCTTGTGAAGGCGACTCTGGTGGACCTTTGGCCTTAGAGTTGTCCGGTGGTGACAGAGGTATGGCATTTTATCTGGTTGGCATTGTATCGTTTGGCAAGAAATATTGTGGCATTAGTGATACTCCGGGCGTCTATACACGTGTTGGTCCTTACATGGATTGGATCGGCACAACAATAGCGGACAATCAAAATTAAAATCTGCTAATACACATACATACACATGCCGCTGTGATCTGACTTTGGAATTTGTAAAATAATCTCAGCAACTATCTAACATATATGTATAAAAAATGCAAATAAATTGCAGTTATGTCTATAAATAATAATTTAAAAAAAAAAAACATAAATTACTTGTATTGAGAAAGATGACTTCATCCACAGATTGTAGCATGAGCTGCAGAGAAACTGGACATTTTTAAGTGAGACATAGATTTGGGTGAATCCAATATGTTTTACCAGCGTTAGTAAATAAAAATTACACATGCTAAAAGTGTAAATTCTTATCAATTGAGATTTGACATAAGCTTATCTGAGTCAGCTTTGGAGCAGTGCATGTCGCATCGCAGCTTAGTCGAGCATTTGCTAATAAGACTTTTAGGTTTAAAAGTTTTGCATTAGTGTTTATTTATAACTGCATTTATAATTTTAACTTTTAACAGAGCTCACATTATTTAAACGATGAAATGAATTATTTGAACTGGGACGAAGTAAAAATTTCCCACTGCCATATTTCATATTTGATGTAATGCACATAAATTGCAAATAAATTTATTTTTTTTATTTCAATGGATTGGTATGGGAGTTAGTTAAGGTTTTTTCCAATTTATCCAAAACTTGTAACCCAAAGCGCGTTTCAAACAGCAAAGCTATTGTAAAAATATTGAGCCAATTTATTGATATTTGAGGAATTTGGAAAGATTTTTCTATTTAAAAGTCGTAATTTTAAATGGTAGATAGGTGAAGTATGATATTAAATTGATTTTTCCAATTTAAAACTTAGAGTACATATTCAAAATAATAGCGTATTTGTTAAATTTCAAAAAGGGTGATCAATACCAAAAGTTTTTCACAAACCAGGCATTATCGGGAAGAAAACTCGAATCCCGGTATCACGAGATTATGAAAATGAATTTTCTAGAAAATTTAATGAATATTTATTTACATATTAGCAATTTCTTAATAATTTTCTTAGGAATTTCAGCAATATTAATAATTAATATATATTAACGATTTATAATAATTAAAAAAAGCATTTAAAAATAACATCCGCACAACTCACTTTAAAAATCCCATAAAGTTTATAAGGATAACAAACTAGTTTAACAAAAAAAAAATCAGTTTTAAAAAAACCAACAAACATAATCTTAGGTTTATCAATTCATTTAAAGTTTTATTAAAAACATTATCTGTAAATTACATGCCCGTGCGCATTAAGGCTTTAAACGTCCCCGGGGGGTTTTGTACTATACTTTTAAAATTCGATGAACTCTCAATTTTTATTCATTTAAACTTAGTATGCTGTAGAAGCGAAAAGAAATCTTTCGTAAGAAATGCATTGCGTTTTTGACAGCGAAATTTTCTTTTCGTTGCTTAGTACGCTGTTGAACCGAATAATTGTTCAATGCAACCATGATTGGAGAGTTAAAATGTCAAAATTTCGCTGTCTTTTATATGTCCGTACATTTAATTGTCGTGGAAATTTGACATTCAACAATAATGTTCAACTAACACATTCAACAAACAGTTTATAGTAAGTAAGTGTTAGTGTTGAGTCTACATCAAAATTTCGCGTGCAGAATTAAATGCAAAAGAATTTTTGTTCCTATAGCATACTAAGCTTGACAATGAAACTAGAGCAGTTGAAGCAGTGCTAAAGCTAAAATTCAAGAAGTCTGAGTGTATACGAATTGGAGAAAAAAAATGTACAACAGACAGCATTTTTAATGCGCTGTTCTTGACGTTTCTCTCAATTCATCAGTCGTTAAGTTTCGATCAAATATTAACAGCCCTATTCTGGCAAATTAACAATTATTAACCAGTATTTTAAATATTTCTGTGAGTTTGTTGTAGTTTTTTTGATTTTAAAACAAAATTTGAAGCTCACAAATAATAAATTTTAATAAAAATTTGCCAACTGCTTTTCAGTTATTGACAATTTCATTCAAAAACTATGTTTTTTGAGCTTCAAATTTTGTTTCGAAAACAACAAATGTATAGAAATATAAAAAATACTGGTTAACAATTGTTAATTTGCCAGAATAAGGCTACAAGGGCCAATTTTTCAGTGCTGGTTTAATCCCTAGTTAACAATAGTTTAGTTAATCGTAAACTAAAGTTAACCAGAGTTTAACCACACAATCACTTTTTCAGTGCTTGGTTAAGTAACCAGCACTTTTGTGTTTATTTATATGGCAGCACCATTAAACGTCATTAAAATTCAAATCTCTGAAAAATCTGAAGTCTCAATAAAAAAAAAATTATATGAGTAAAAGAAAAATCAGCAATTTTTCCTTTAAGAAAATTGATTTTTTGCTAGCAACAATCAACAAATCGTAGCTGCGCCTGCAAAAATGGTAATGCTTTCGAAAAGCAACAAATTTATAAAACAGGAAGAAGACCAAAACCGTCCTCAGCAATTACAGCTGTGCTCAGTGTGATTTTTTTTGTAAATGAAGTAAACAAATCATTTGTCAAAATCGAACGGAAAGTTAACAAAAGTTTAACCAATGAATATTGAGCGGTTAACCTTAGTTTAAACTTTGGTTAATATTCACTGAAAATCTTATTTCTTGGTTTAAACTTAGTTTAACCGAGAAACAAATTGAACTTGCACTGAAAAATTTGCCCTAAGTGTCAAAAACAAGCTTGATCTTTTTCTTCCGCAGACAGTAAGAAAAGAGAGATAAGATAGTAACGTTACGGAGATGTAAAAAATTAACAACGATGTATGTTTTCATCCTTTTCCTGCAATATATATCTGTCTAGCCCACGCACCACTTGTTTTCAGATTTGGAAATTGGACAAAAAAATTAAGTGTCATACAGTCTTTAATTTATTATGTTTTATTATTATTTATTATGATTCATTTTCTTGATTGAGGCTTTCCTATCATAGTCGGCGGGTGAGTACGAGGATAATAAACTTTTCCCAAATTTTATATCCATAAATACCTTCAAAGAAAAACAAAAAGGTGTGTGCCTTGATTTTTTTCGTATTGACTTAAATATTAAAAACGGACCAGTCCATTTTAGCATTTATTAAAATGATATACTATTTGTATAAAAATGTAAGAGTAGCTCGACTCGAACTCTAAGCTACTCGCACAGGACTAGTCTGAACGTTTAGTAATTTTTTCCTCTCCTCTTTGTAAGTACACTGATCAATCTGGGTCAGCAATCAAAATAGAAATTCGGAAATTTTTTAATAAAAGACCACGACTCGAGCAGGACGATGCTAGTAACCAGAAATGTTTATTTGGTATGTGTGTCAATTTCACTGGGTTAATTCTATTATTTTCTCAAACTCTTCGTTTTTTTTTTCAACAGACACTAACACAGTTCACAACGAAACAGAAATTTTCTTTTTTTTTTCTTCACCTTCACCTATGATCAAAGCGAACTCAGCAAACCCATACGATATATAAATTTTTTTGAACAAATTACCTGGTGAATGTGTCAATTCTACAAGCCGATTCCAAGAAATAATTTAGTTTCCGCAAGATACTTACCAATTTCAAAAGCATCATGACCGAGAAATTTCAAAATTTAAGGATCTTTGCTGATAAAGCACCCCTTTGCGAGAAATTATCGTATGTGATATTTTTTCGAAATTGTCTTTTTAATTAAAATTCGTTCTACACCCCACAACGCATCACCTGATAAAATATGGAAGCTGAAGTCCTTATAATAAATTAGTTTATTTTCAAATCACATGTCAAATTTGGTTTTGATATTTCAAGTTAAAGCACAGAAAAGTAGAAAAAACGCTCTCCGGTAAAATTTGGTTTTTGGCACGATAATTTCGCGAAAGGGGTCGATATGGACAGCTTACTCGGCGGAAATATTCAGCATCTTTTCAAAATCTTGTGTCTTAGTTGGAGTCAGGAAAGCAGTAGATCACAGTAAACATTAAGTAACAAAACCGCTTAGTAATTTGAAGAAAGCCTTATAAAGCTTCACCAACTATAATCTACTCGAATACCACAAAACGTCCATGATGCAATCAGCAATGATAGCTGACATTAAAAAGCAAGCGGGGCTTCCCATAGATTTACAATTATCAAAGCACTGAATGAAAGCATAAAGCGTTTTGACTTTTGATGCAAACATATGCTCTGTTTTTAAGTATATATAATTTGAATATTTTTTGTTGAAGAGTTCAATACAGGGACTTAACAAAAATAGTTTGTACTGTACCGTTATTGCAGAGTATATACTTGTATTTGTTATTTTTTTTTCTAAAAAGTTCAAAAATATTGACTTTTAAAATAGCTCTAAACTTGCATTTGTTGTTATAATAAAAACAAGTCAAAATTATACTTCCGCCTACCTTTTATATGGGCATTTCCGTGGCTACGCATGTGACAGTCGTACGACTTTAGCGAAGAAAAAGAAAAGAAAAATTATACTTACACTTTTCTTATTTTGATATTTTAATAGTTTATTAAGCGCACTATTGAGTTGTAAAAGCTAAGAGTTGGCAAAAGTTCGGCTCTTAGATAGAAGCCACCAGAAATGATACTTTAAGTGACAAAAAAAAATTATTTTTGTCTGCATCAATATAAACGAAAAAAATCTGCGAAGTGTGCACAAGTTAAATAATCAATATGGTCGCTAAGGTTTAATCTGTCGTCAATTTGTATTCCCAAATACTATATCTTGTTTTCAATTTCTTTATTATTGACGGCAAGGTTACCAAAATGTTCAATTTTTTCGTGCTATTATCATATGTATGGTTTTTTAATAAGAAATTTAAATTTATTAGCATGAGACTTCGAGTAAAGAGCATCTAAATCGTATTAATATTTCCACTTAACAAAATGAATGTATCATCAGCAAACAACTTTATTGTGCTAAATTTTAAAATTTACTTTAAGAGCTAGTCCTTTGATGTATATGAACAATTTTTTATAATGATTTTTTATGTATTAAAATCCCTTAGCCGGTACATACATGCTTTACCCACTCATTTTATTCCTTATATTCTAAAATGTTCACTAATTTTTTACTAAATTAGTATGAATACTGAGTAAAGTGTTGCACGAAACTTTATGATTTATTAAACAAAACTGTTTGCTATAAAAAACATAAAGAGTCTTCAAACAACCAAACCTTCTTGGAGATCTCACTGAACATTCACCGTCCTGATAAAATTTACATACGTTGACTCCCATTGGCGTCGGAAGCGGGGGAGCAAGGGGGGCAGTTGCCCCCGCACTTTTTTAGCTAGATAAACAATTTAAAAGGAAAAGTTATTCAAAATATCAGTTTTTTTTACAACGATAATATTTTTGTATTATATATTTTCCTCTTCTTTCTCTCTTCTTCATGTTTCATGTGAAGAAATTTTGGTGAACTTTTTTTGCACCACCATTTGTACTGCCCCCCAGATGAAATTCGCTTCCGACGCGCTTGTTGACTCCTGATAAGGGTATCCGGATACCCGTGTGTTATTTTTATGGGAACACTGAAAGTCATCTGTTAGACATGTCCGTGCATGGTTCTATTTAGGCCTAGCGTGATGTGAAGACAATGATCGGCTGTGTATGTGTGTTTGTGAATGTTTAATTGTGTGTTAGCTCGTCGTTTCATCGCGTTGTCAGTTCGTGTTTAGGTTTCGACTCGTAAAGTTAATTAACTTTGGTTTAATTTTATAAAATTTTTTCGATGACGCGTTCACGAAATGCATCTATTATCGAAATGAAAGTGTCTGTAGGCAAAGCTTCTAGTGAAGTGCCATTATATATTGCAACACTAAATGCTGGTGGGCCCGCAAACCCCACTCAAGCCCCCATAATCAGAAAAAAAGTACCATCATCGAGATCTTTGGACAATTTACCATAACGAAATGGTTATCTAAATATCTCCTCGTCAGTTATGTTGGCCAATCAGTAACGAGTTAGAGGACTCGTCGGTACCCTATGACAAAATAAAGCTTACATCTAAGGCAGCTACATACCCCACAGACGATTAGGTAAGCCCCGATATGCATTCAACAAAAATGGAACTTTTTATCTGTCGTAACAAAGAAGAAGAAAAGCATTTTCTTTTTGTCGATTATGTCTTATTCACGAAGATTGTCCGCAGTAAATAAAAAAGAGGAGATAAATGTCTTCTAAAACAAATACAAAGGTTGAGTAGATGTAATGCACCAGATGTTGTCTAAATATAGCACCTAACGTAAAACAAATAGATTATCATTAGCCATTTTTTACAACATGATCGACGTGGTTGCGTTGGTTGCATTTTGTATCTATTCCAGCATTCATCCAAATTCGAAAAAAAGAAAAAACTCTCGGTTAGGCTTTTTGGCATTACTTGGCTTTGAGTTGGCAACGGAAAACTTGAAATCCATATAAAAAGGTCACTCATAATCGAATAAGCCGATACAACAACGTCCTGGCTGGTCTTGAGCTTATGATCAACAACAACATTAAAGATTCAGTTTGCCCGGACGCCATATGGTTCCACTGAGAAACATAAAACTGGTCAGTTGCCATCCCATATTGCATACAATAAAATGCATGAACTGTATGTCCATTTTCATACAATTTCCGAAAGAAACCAAACGAACTACTTTTCCAAATTTTAGTCTAATACTACCCAAACAGTCTGAAATATAGCATTTTTATTGATTTGTGGGCGGTAAAAGGTGGGTGTGGCAAAATTTCCTAAGCCATCTCGTACTTGAAACAAAAAGACTGCCAAAATTTCAGCTCGATCGGTCCAGTAGCTTTGGAGTCTTTAGACATCACACAGTCAGACAGACGGGCAGACATAGTGTTTTGCTTTTAATATATCCAGATTATACTATAAAGTTTATATTAAAACAACTTCAAATCCTTAAAAATCAATAATAAAATAAAAAACAGACTTGCAAGAAAACCAAAATTACTTTTGAATCCATTCTTCAGACAAAATACGTGAATAAATTTACGGGTACCCTTATAAAGACGGTAAGGACCATTCGGCTTTGGATAGGCTCTACAACAAACTAAAAATTCTAGCATGCTAGTCGAAAAAAGGATAAAAATAAAAAAAAGCATAAAAATGCGAAAAAAGGTACCCGTGTCAGGAGGATTAGGGTTAAAGGAGGTTTTAAACAAACAATTTTTTGAAAACCGAATCTCATTTTAAATGGATTATTGTTGTTCAACTGTTCAAAAATAATACAATAAATTCTATAAACGAACTAATCGACCGATTTTAATTTTGTTTTACCAAAATATATGTATTTGGAAAATTTGTCTAGTTTTTACACGAAACTATATTTTTATACTTTTTTCCACACTTTATAATTTTCTTAATTTTCCATATTTTCATTAGATTTTAGTAAAAGGGTTAAGGGTCTTTTTTCAAATACATTTTCGTTTTTGTTTTCTGAAAATTTGAAGCCGACCTATGGTGTGGCTCGATTTTAAAATTTTTTTAAGAACTCCAACTCTAGCGCCATCTTTTTATATATAAAAAATATAAGTTCAAAATATACTTTAATTTTAATTGCTTTTGCCTAAAAACTAACTATTTGTTCATCTTGTTATGAAATGTATTAAAAAAGCATGTTAAGAAAGAACTAACTCTATACTTTACATGCTTCTTCATGTGGTTATAAGTCTTTTTAATTGTTTTTGAGATAGTAAATATTTCAAATGTTGAGTTACATGAAACTAAAGTGGTAAATTTCAAGAATGCTATTAATTTCAATTTCCAAATATACAGGGTGTCCGGACTTGGGGAAGGAAGGGGTGTTTATTTTCAACATCTACTGAGATACTGAGTGTTTAATTGTGTTTGGTAAAGCAGGTTCTACCAAAGATAACACCATAGCCTCCAAAGTATCAGACCTACAATAACCCTGATATGGTTGTTGGATAGAATGTAAAGCAGGCTTTTTTCGGTTTTACAGCAGTTGGATACTGAATTCAGAGTGGTGATATGTGGCTCCTCAAAACGAAAGTTTTTAAAATTTATTATGTTGACTTTATATGATTTAAATACAAATTCTAAATGTTTGATAGTTTAACTCATACTTGTTTTAAATACAAATTCTAGTTGCTTGATAGTTTAAAATCGTTCATTGAGCTTAAGGTCAAAGTTAGAACAATTAATTGTCTAACGAATCTTTCCAAAGAAACAACAACAACAATAACAAAGTTTTTTTTTGTTAGTGGGGACTTCCAGCAGGCTGTTGGACTCCATATAATAACATAGGCATAAAGACTAAAGTAAAGCGAAAATACAACAACAAATGTGAAATTATGAAATTGAGAAAAACTGAGAAATTGACACTTCAAATCTCATCGCCCCGGTGGTGCAGTGCGTTAGTGCGCGCTTGCATGGGTATCACAAAGATTTCTGATGAAGCCTTTAGCCGGGCCGAAATTGTAATAAGATCAGCTAGTGATTTTTTTTTTTTCATATTGAAAAATTTTGTTGTTGTTGTCATATAAAGTTAACATAATAAATATAGAGGTCATTTAGGAAAAAACTTTAGTTCTTAAAATTTTTAAAAATATTTTTATTAAGTAGGTTTTTCTCGAAAACTTTTGATAACCTGAAGTATTTACTACAATGACCCAAACCGAAATTTATACCTGGGACATCTAATTTAAATGATTTATTTTTTTCAAAAATAATAATAAATTTTTATGTACAGGTTTATGAAATAATAAATACTTTTTATTTATTTTTTCAAGCGAAGCTTTTTACGCCTCGTTTTGTGATTTGCTTGAGTGAAATCTCAAAAACGACACTTTTTTCCATACACCTTTTTCTTAGAATTGTTGTTGTTTTTTACTTGCGTACAACAAGAGGATATAAAATTAAAAAAATATTTCTTTGTAAGCGTGAGAATCGAACTCACACTATTTCGATCGAGAGTTCTACACACTAACCACTACTCGAAAACACTTTGCATCATGATGTGATTCATTCAATATTAAAGTATTAACTGAAGCTATGTTGCAGTAGATGACATGAATTTATTAAAAGGATTGTGCATTAGTGATCCTACATATTCTATTGTGAATGCGTGAGGCTATGATGCATCAGATTACAATAATCGATCAAAAGCATATTGCATTAGGGGGTTTCAGACTATCTTACATGTGGGATGCACATATAGGACGGCAGAATAACGAGAATGTCTGTGCGAGCTTTCGGACTAACCTACATGTGGGATGCCCTTCATTATAGTTTAGCGTTCAAGAAGATAGCATCGTGCGATGACTAGACAATTTCTTACTGTTTTATAATTTATGAAGTTTACTTCTATAAAGTTTAATAAACTCCTTTCAAAAACAGTATGCGAAATTCCTGCCATTTTTATACATTAAACTTTGCACTCTTTTTTACGTTTTTCTTTATATACTCACTCCACAACTTTTTTTTGGAATGAGAAAATGTATGAAGTCGGATTAGCGTGCGTTCACACATACTACGTCTAGGATGGACCACCACAAAAAATCAAATGTTTTTGATTTCCATCCCACATGTAGGACGGGTCGCAGCATTTGCTTTCGCACATCCTACATGTCCATCCGACCTGTCAAATCCGTCCTACATGTAAGATAGTCCGAAACCTCCTATTAGCTATTTAAACAACAAAAGTAGCAAGGTTCCAGTGAACGGGTGGAAAATTTTCACTAGTAGTTTTAAGTGTAGATATTACTTGTGAATTCAGTCATGAATGACTACTGACGCTTAAGGCAAGGCCGGTGGTCTAGCGCTAGAAAATTTAAGGTATTTTTAGGATTTTTGAAAAAAGATAAAATATTGAACAACGATATTTAAACTTTTAAGGTATATTGTAACACTCATTCATCATAAAAAAAAATTATTTTTTTAATTAAAAAAATTGTTGATCTTGTGCAAAATGGCGCTCAATGAGACGCTCTCAAGAAAAAGGGGCATGAACGGTGTTGTAGATTTTCACTTTTCCATTTAGCGGAAAAATAAAAACCAAGAATATTATTAATCAGTATGAGTGCAGCTATGGCTGGCACTAGAAAAAAAATTTGAAAATTGACAGAATGAAGCACACAATTTTGAAAATTAAGTTCTAAAAACAACTTGCTTTCTACCGGTTATTAAGTGTAGTATATACGATGTTTTTGAAATAAAACCATGCCGAAAAAAGTAGCTAAAATGAGTATAAAGAGAATGAATGTAGACGAAACACTGTGGCTCGACACCTAGTAAAACGGCTGTCGAAGTGAAAATTATGTCAGAAAGACTATACTTTTGATATATTAAATAAAATCAATTTCATAAAGATTCTAGGCTTTAAATAATGCCGTAATATTCGCACAACACGATTAGGAAAGCTATTGATGTAATATTTGCTAGAAATATCGATGACATTACATCTATGTATATACAGGGTGCGGCTAAAGTAACTATATGATTTGTTTTTTAAAGAACTATTGAATGGAATGAAAAAAACAAAAAAAATTTATGATAAAAAGAAAGTTTATTTTATGTTATTTTTTACATTAATTATGAAAAATAATATCAGTTAAATGACAACCGTTTTCTCTAACGCAAAAATGTGCTCTTTTTATGGCATTTTCCATAACTTTGTTGAGTGTTTCTTGTGGTATACGATCAATATCTTCTTGAATGTTGTCCTTTAGTTGCTGCAAGGTTTGGGGCTTATTCAAATAAACTTTGTCTTTGAGATAGCCCCACAAGAAAAAATCCGGTGCAGTCAAATCTGGCGATCGTGGTGGCCATCTCAAATCGCCGTTTTTAAAAATTAACCGATTTGGAAATTGTTGTCTTAATAAGTCCATCGTTGCACGGGCTGTATGAGCTGTTGCACCATCTTGTTGAAACCATATATTGGCGTTTGGTGGCAATTGCGGAAATAAAAAATTTTGTAGCATTACTCTGTAACGTTCTCCATTTATACACCTTGATCGTTTTCAAAAAAAAAAGGACCGTAAACTTTTTGGGCGGTAATGCCACACCAAACGGTAACACGAATTGCGTGTAAAGATTTCTGATGAAGATTTTTGGGATTTTGGGATCCCCAAAATCTGTTGTTTTGTTTATTTACGAAACCGTTCAAGTGAAAATGCGCTTCGTCGGTCATCATTAAATTTGACAAAAAATTTTCATTTTGATCAACGAGATTTAAAACTGCTGTAGCATATTCCAAGCGCAATACGAAGTCCTCAGGATTTAGTTTTTGGACTAGTTGGATTTTGTAAGGGAAGAGGTGCAAATCATGTTTTAAAATTCGCCGAAGAGTGCGGTCAGAAAGCTGCAACTGGGAAGATCGTCTTCTCGTTGATGTCTCCGGATTTTCTTCGACGCTCTGTCGCACAGCATCAATATTTTCGGCCGATCTGCCAGTTCGAGGTCTGCCCGTACGTCTTGAATCTCCGACAGTCCCATATTCAGCAAAATTATTCACCAACGAACGAATGGTTGGACCCGTTGGAGCAGTTCTTACACCATAAAATCTTCTGTATGCACGTTGAGTATTAATTATCGAACGATGATTTTCAATGAATAGAAAAACAATCTTAGTTCTTTGCGCAATTGTATAGCGTTCCATTTTTAAATATTCTCCCAAGTTTAATTTCTGAAATAGGAAAAAAGAAAAAGTTTAATACTCGCAAGCAAAGAAGTTACAATTGTTTTACATCATATAGTAACCTTAGCCGCACCCTGTAATATAATATACGTTTGATATTTAAGATATTAAAAAACAATAATTTCAGTAACTTTTACAAAAATATTTTAAAATGAATGTAAAATAATATTGTAAGCTGATACAATTTACTGGTGGGAATACTATTTTTTAGTTAACATATTTATATTTTTTCATTTATTTTTATTTAAAATTTTTTCACTAAAAATAACCATTAAATTTTCAAACTTATGAAACTGCGAAAAAGCTTCGATTCTCTCGCATGTCCAGCGACGGATTTGTTTTTTTTTTATTTAATGTATTTCTAAATAATATTCAATAACAATAAAATTAATTAAATAATGATTTGAAAGTTATAATAATTGTTCAAAGTGTCCTCTATTAGATTGAATACAAGCAATGGCCCGGCTCTCAATAGTTTGTGTAATATTAATATTTGAAGCGTCGCACAGTGAGGCCAAAATCCAAAAACGTACGAATAATTGAGAGGAGCCCTGTACTCAAAATATGTGTATATGGTTATACGTATTATAACAATATAGGTGAAAAACACTATTCTCCAAAAAAAATTTAGTGGAAAAATTTTTTTGACAGCATTTTAAAGTAAGAGGTTATAATGATTTTTCGATGTTTTTATAATAAAACTAGAGTTAAAATTAAGCAATAGTGTTAAAATTTAGCACAGTGATTGTTTATAACACTTTAAGTTTAAAAAATAAATATTGGGCTCATTTGCCTTAGAGTCGTGGCACCTCCCATACAGACTGAACAGCTATTTCTCCTCTTCTTAAAAGTAAATACCTTAAAGTACCTATTTTATTGTACTTGAAGTAATATAAAATTATAAACCAAATAGGTTGACTGACATGAGAAGGCGTGATTTTGACGACAAACTTTAACTTACCTACGTGGGTGCTACGCATACATTAAGATATTCAAGTCTAAATATTTATGTGAAAAATTATGAATATATAATAAAAATAATTTTAAAAAACTTTTCTTTACAATAAAATATATGTATTTATTAGTAAAACTATTTCAAAACAGCATCCACATAGTATTCGTAGCCAATTTCTTCATCACTATCAACATCATCTTCAGGCATTTGTTCATTGTTAGGGCGAATTTACACATTTCACTCAAAACGATGATAGTGAACGTTGAACGATGACAGTGAATCAATTTTTAATTTACATTATTCAAAGTGTAAATTTGAAATTTGATGGATGATTCGGTGTTGAATGTCAAAATATATTCGTTGGCTGATTAATTTTATTGACGTGTAAAAAACTAAATAAATAAAAGCTATTCAGCAATTATATAAAAAAATATAAACTTTGTGCTTGAAATTATGTTAACACCCTTCAATTTTGTTTTAGTACGAATGATACATCAGTTCGAATTGCTTTCACTTTCATCAAAAGTAGGAAGACCTTCTACTTCTTTCACTGTTCAATGTGGATGACAATCATCTTCATTTTAAAGATGAAACTCAATTTACATTTTACAAATCAGATGATTTATCCAAAGTGAACGATGATAGTGAATCGTGTGAATTCGCCTTTAGTATTGGGCGATTACATTGCTTTTCAACAGCACTCTCTTTACTTTGCATACACGTAGTGTTGGCTACAATTTAGAAAATAAATTTGTAATTATGTTGATTTTATATGATTTAAGTACAAATTCTAAATGTTTGATAGTTTAAATCATACTTGATTTTAAATTTTGTTGTTGTTTCTTTGGAAAGATTCGTTAGTACAATTGGTTATTCTAACATTGACGTTTAGCTCAATAAATGATTTTAAACTATCAGACAACTAGAATTTGTATTTAAAATCAAGTATGATTTAATTTATCAAACATTTAGAATTTGTATTTAAATCATATAAAATCAACATAATAAATAACAAGGTCATTTAGAAAACACTTTAAATTTGTAAATTTTATTTCTTTCAAGTAGTTACTGAGTTACGGGTACTCAAAAATGGAAAAAAGTCGGTTTTTTTCTTTAGGACTGTTTTTCATTTGATCGTTACTTCTGTTAAGTTTAAGATAGGGCAACGATTTTAGATTCATATTATAGATATTTTCAAAAGACTTATTTTGTACAATAAAACTGTAAAATTTCTAAAATATTTACGTTATTTTTTTTTTGCATAAAAGTTTAAAAAAAAAATTTTGATGAAAGTCATTTTTAAAAATTTTGGAAAAAATATATATTAATTAATGATATTTTATTTAAGTTCTCTCAAAATTTTAGCCTGGGACTACAATGGGAACACTATTAAAATAAATTTCAAATTAAACTTACCTTAAAATTTATGCTCAACACAGCAGCTTTCGAGAAAGCAACAAGAACTGAACACACTAAAGAAGGCCATATGTGTGTGTATGTGCACAGTGGGACATCGGTGCTTCGGTCTATTCTAAGCGGAGTTGATAAAATTCTTCGAAATAAACTCATCTAATAACAATTAACATTCAACAATAGCTGCACATTCAAGAAAAAACCTACAAAAATAAAAATCCTAACAAAAATTACCGAACGTGCTTCAAATCCCAATAATCGCCAGTTCTGTGAGTGCAAGTGAAGCGCTTAAATATTAAACTTTGACGTCAAAAAATATAGCAAAAGTAGAGCTTTTTCAATTTTAATTGTTATTAGATGATTTTATTTCGAAGAATTTTACCAACTCTGCTTAGCTAAGACCCAAGCACCGATGTCGCACTGTGCACAAACACACACATATGGTCTTCTTTAGTGTGTTCACTGCTTATTGCTTTCTCGAAAGCTGCTGTGTTGAGCATAAATTTTAAGGTAAATTTACTTTGAAATTTAATAGTGTTCCCATTGTCGTCCTAGGCTAAAATTTGGCGAGAACTTAGATAAACTATTATTAATTAATATATATTTTTCCAAATTTTTAAAAATGACTTTCATCAAAATATTTTTTTTAAACTTTTATGCAAAAAAAAATAACGTATATATTTTAGAAATTTTACAGTTTTATTATACAAAATAAGCCTTTTGAAAATATCTATAATATAAATCTATAATCGTTGCTCTGTCTCAAACTTAACCGAAGTTATGATCAAATGAAAAACAGTCCTCGTACCCGTAACTCAGTAACCACTCGAAAAAAAAAAAATTGCAAATTTATTTTCTAAATTGTAGCCAACACTACGTGTATACAAAGTTTAAACCAAATCGGAGAGGGTCAGGTAGAGAATTTAATTTTTTTTTGTCGAAAAGCAATGGAATCACTCTGGGATCGGTTTCATTTAGATTAATTGTTGGAAATATCAGTAGATCTAAGGCTGTTTTAGCTGTAAGGCTGTTTAAGGCTGTTTTAGCAATTTTCTTTTTGATGGCTTCCTCAAACTTGAAATTTTAAGAACTTCAATATTCTAGTAAAGAACCTAAACAAAGTTAAGTGCAAGATAACCGTAGGAAAATGGCTTACATTACTGAAGATGATCGGGAAGTATTACATCTTATTAAAGAACCACAGTATTACAGAAGCATGGCATTGTCATAGCTTAATTAAAAGATCAAAGGGTCAGAATAATTCACAAAATATATTAATTTCATATACGTTATACCGGACCTTCGAAATGAACCTATAGAGATTGCTGTTGTAAAGAAAAAAGACCTATTAGCAATGGCATCCTATTTACCCAATCAATATGCTGAATTTTACAGGGCAACTTGTAGTTAAAAACATACAAAAATGCATTATATATTTGTTTTTCATATACTTGTTAATTTTTATTTTCGATCTGTTACATCAAAAAAATAAGTTCCTTTTCTCTTACTTATATTAAAAAAAAAAATGGAAAAGACGTATTATTGTTTTATATGTCACGTTTATTTGCCGAAAAACGTTTTAAGGGCCATCAGCGAAGATGTTATGCTTGCTGGAAGAACGTGTTATCATCCATTGCGTTTTGGATACACAACGTTTTTCCATTACGAAAGTATCTAAATCCTTTTTATTTTTTCTTATATACATGTAAATTTTATTAAAACTCTTACACCATAAAAGATGAAATCGAATTCAAATGGCTCTAAGTGTGCAATTAAAAAGGTATTTTTCACTTGCTGAAAACTTGCAATTTTGTCACTTACAACGTTATTCACGGCGACGGTTCATTTCTTATCTCCTCCCTGGTTTGCTTAGCTACTGTCTCTATCCGCTGTCGCAATTGCTACAATGTTGTTATTTCTGCTGAGGATATAATATCTTATCCTGCCCCAAATATAGAAGTCGAGAACTGTTAGATAGAACTTATAGAACGTGTACTTCTTTTATAATAATTTTTTTATGGACATTTAAATCAGTGCACCTACTCTGTAACGAAATCAGTTTTGTCTTGAGTTTCAGCAGCACAAAATCGTATGTTTAGCATATTATGTATTAAGTTTAGTATATTAGGTATAAGTTTAGCAAATATTTTAAAATAAGAAATTATTATAACTTCTATATTACTTTTTAACTAGTTGTATTTTTATTATTATTAATATGAATATTATTTATACATTTGTTAATTAATTTTATGATCTATTTATTTATTACATGAACTAAATTGCGACTTTTAGATCAAGTAAGTTTTTAAGAAGGCAACAACAACAACAACAACAACAACAACTTTGTATAGAGTCAATCACTTAGCTGACTTAGTCATTTAATACTGACTGACTTAGCTAAGTGATTGACTCTATACAGAGTTGTTGTTGTTGCCTTCTTAAAAACTTACTTGATCTAAAGCTTGCAATTTAATTAATGTAATTATTTATAAATAATAAAAAAGTATGTTAATTTCATAAATTTGTACATAAAAATTTATTGGTAAAAAAGGACATAGTCTATTTTTAAAAAAATAAATCATTTAAATAAGACGTCCCAGTTAAATATTTTGTATGGGAACTTTGTAGTATATACATACTTTAAGGGTATCAGTAAAAAAAAACAAAATAAAAATATTAAGGTAACTTTGTGAGAAAATCCTATTTTTATTATAATTTATTTTTTAAATTTTAAAAATTTTGACTTTTGGGAGCTATATTTCCACATTCTGAATTCAGTATCCTACTGTTATGATACCGAAACAAAGCCTATGGAGGCAATGTTATTGTCTTTGGTAGCGCCTATTTTACCAAACACGTTTTCTTAAACACCTTGTGTCTTAGTGGATGTTGAAAAAAAACCCCCTTTCCTTACAATGTTTTGCTCAAAATAAGTCAAGGAATCACCCTTTAGCAGATTAACATCTCAAGTCCTTACACCCTGTTTTTAAAATGCTCAAAGATTTCACTTAGTTGAAGAATTATCTGTTGATTTAAATTTATGTATATTAATTTTCGAAAAAAGACAAACATTTTTTAAGATACGGCCGCTAAGAATACACTGTGCTCCTCGGACATACAGATAGTCCTAAACATGAACGATGCTATGGTTTGTCTCTCCCTGCGCGGGGCAGCTTAATACAGATATCTAAATAACTTTCAACATGTGGCAATTTATAACAATTTCGTTCAACTTCCTGATATCGTAATGCAATCCAGTGAATTGCTAGCAATCGATATAAATGTCAATATGTTGTTACACTGCAGAATAAAACGATAAACGAGCACAATGACAACAAAAGTAACAGTAATAGCAACAACAAAAACGATACCAATATGACTTCATTGACTCACCCATTGACTATAATGCTGATGATAGCGATGATGTAGATACTTTTCTCAACGATACGATACCTCAATGAATGAATCCGTGAAGTTGATGATGATTGGGAGTAAATATTAGCGAAAATGGGGAACTCAATAGTGAACTCAATAGTGCCGTATAGCAAACAGAGAAAAAGACACACACGTACATACACTCACATTGCCATGACATAGACAGGTTGTGAAGTTAATGCGCGCAAATAAATCGCAAAAAATCAATTGAGCACTAAAATAGTTCAACATTCAGTGGAAGACGGCAGCACAACAACTACGATATTTTTAAAGAAAAACAACAAAGCAAAAATTGAGAACGTAACCCGTTGACAGGATATGATGCAAACGGATGCGGATGCTAAAAATAAGAAGAAACAAAAATAAAATAATATAAAAGAAAATTTAAAAAATGTTATTGTTATCTTTATTGCTGTCAATTCGGCAAAGTGTGTCAGTAGTTGTAGCAGAGCAAGTAATACACACACACTTGCTTCTTTACGCTTTCATATAAAAAAAAACAAAAACTATTAAAGCACTGAAAAATTTTTGAACATTTCAATAAATAAGGATATATAATTTTAAATTTCATTGCAAAAATTTTAAGAGATATTTTTAAAATGCACATGAATTTGTGTATGAAACTAAGGTACTGCAATTATTCATCAAATAAATTTAAAAATTTTTTAATTAATTTGATACTAACGATATTTTTAAAGAAAACTTAAAACTTAGCGTACAAATAAGCAACTCATACAACTTCTTTAAGCTCTTTAAGCTTAAGAACAACACAAGACACTTAAATGCTTAAAAAGCATTTATAGAAGATAATAAAGATAATAATAAAGGAACACAAATAGCACAACACATACAAACACACACAAACACACACGCACTACCTCCTACATTTTTGAACAAAAATATTTAAGCACCGAAATATATGCTCAAAAGTTCTTGAATAACACACATAAATCTGGCAGCGTTAAAGTGAAGCCCGGCTTAAGTTATTTGCTGCCACTGGCTTTTGTGTGGGTGTTGCTAGATACGAGTGCGAGTGTGAGTGCGAGAGTGAGTGTGGGTGTTTGAGAACATTTGTTTGTCTGAGCTGTAAGCGTTCATGAATGCGCGTTCTTGTCTGCGGTTTAGGGTGTAAACGTGTTTATTAACGATGGATTTTAAGTTTACAAATTAGAGGGATTTTATTATGAAACCATTTTAAGCAGTAGGCTTAAAGAACAAAGTAAAGGGAGAAGCATGTGTTTGTGCAGTAAGAGTAAAAAAATAATAAAAACAAATAAAGGTAATTTGAAAAAACACTTTAAATTTTGCGCAAGCAATGCCAGTTAATATAAGTTTAATATAGAAATAATCCATTTTTAAAATTTAAATTTTGTCTAATTAAAGGAAAAGCTCAACCTACCACTTTGTTAGTCATATTGTCTTAATTGAACAAAAAACTGAAATCAGTTTTATTGCTCCAAATGAGCGTGCAGATGAGACGAAAATAATGGTATCAACACTTTTTTAGTCGGTCAAGCGGCTTTTGCAAAATATACAAATTGGCGGATATTTTTGACTGCAAAAATAAAAACTACAAAATAACCAGTATATTTGGCAGGAAAAATTAAAAAAAAAATTTAAGAGAACTGGTAATATAACAACTGAGTGTTATGTTGCTCTAAACGCGATTTACTTGTTTTCGAGAAAAGTTCATTTTAATATTAATCCTTCAATAAAAAACAATATACGCGCTAGAAACCTGTATAATTTTGACTGCATACGCTATGTTACAACATTATCTCATATGACAATTTATAGGTAGTTACGTTAATTTCTTTTCAAGCTTAAGGATGGTGTTAGGAAAAACAATTTTTTTTTAAATAGATTCTTTTTTAATTGATTATTGTCTTACAACTATTTAAGAATATGTATAAAGTTATTCCAATCAATTTCGTTTATAAGACAGAGACTACAGCGTGTAAAACCCGTTGTGCCATAGTACCTTTAACCAACCAAAGCAAGTTTATATGCGTCTTTTTCAAAACATACTTTTTAAAACGAGCAACACTACTGCAAACGAACTAATCGACCAATTTCAATTTTTTTCTATATCTGTTTGTAATGTAGTTCTACACATCATTTACCAAAATAAACGTCTTTGTAAAATTTGTGTAGTTTTTATACCCAAAAATACAATCAAAAATTAAGTAATATTTATTACTTTTATTCCACGCTTCATAATTTTCTTAATTTAAGATATTTTCATTCCATTTTGGTAAAAGATGTTCATTCAAGAATACAAGAATCTTTCTTCGAATACATTTTTGGTTTGTTTTATTCAGACGATCTGTAGCCGAGCTATGATGTAGGGTGAAGTAGGCTGATGTGATGTGTAACACGGCGATTTCTCATGCCAAATGTTGACACATGTATGAATGAACAACTGTGATCTGCTACTTTTGACAGCATCCAGTTTTAAGTATGTTTTGGAAGTATGCAGACAAAATTTCGAGTTCTTAAAAAGTTCTTTCAAAACATTTTCTTTTAATTTACAAACTATGTATTTCTAGTGCTGCGGTTAAAAATTTCATTACATTTTAAGAGTGAGTAGGTTTGTGATGTTAGATGTGCCATTGTTTGATATCTTAAAATATCACAAATGATTTTGCATTCTTTCACATTGTACTAAGATCCCATCAATTGAAGTTCTTGCATTTTGTTCCTTTTGATTTTATTTTTTGTTTATTTTTTTTTTATTTTTTTTTTATTTTAAGACACACATAATCAATTAAAAGATATTGATGAATGCCATTAACATTGCAGTAATTTAATTAAGTTTTCAAAATAATGTTTTTACTAAACATAAAATGTTAAAATCACATAAAAAAATTAGAGTTTCTTGTCTTTAAACCAACATTTTTTTTAGTGTTACACATCACTCAATGTTTTGAAAAAGTCTAAAAAAGCCAAGTTTAACATTTTTGTCCCACTTCACCCATTTCTCAAAATATTCAACAGCCATGAAAACACCAACTTCAAATTAATATATGATCGGTATTTCAATACACTCAGAAAACAAATTTACAGAAAATCTAGAAATCCAATCCAATCCAATCTTAAGAAAATCGTGCTGTATTTAAGGCCATTGCCGATTTTCTAAAAATTAAGTACAATTTTAAAAATAAATTCACACCGGTGAGCGGATGTGTTTTCTACATCGAACGGTGTTAATTAACACCACATATTTGGTGTGAAATGACGAACTTATCCGATCGGTGTTAAATAAGAAAGGCAAAGAAGAGGAGCAATATTGAAATCACTTTCTCGTTGATAAACCAAATAAAAATTGCAATTTCTGAAGACTGAAAGGTTTAATGATTTAAAGATTTAAAAGTGTTTTTTTCACATTTTGGGTGAAAACAAAACAAAACAAAACAGCAAATCGGTGTGCTCGACCGTTTTAAAAAATTCGGAGAAAATTATCAAAAATTTAGTTGGGTCTGTAAATACTGGAAATGGCATTTTTTATTTCCTCGTTTATTTATTTTGGAAGTTCAAAAATGAAAAAATTATGATAATATTGAAAAATATGCACATTTTTGATGATTTATTTCTTGAAAACCAATAGAGATAAAATCGTTCATTTTTTATTTCAATATAAAAATATAAGATTTTATTATGTGTATCCAAACTTTTTCAAACAAATTACAGCTTTGCCAAAAAGCTATATTGAAGATAAAATTTTTTCATAAATTTCATAGTTTTCAACCCATATCTTTTCGAAAGGTGATCCAAAAATAAAAAAATGATTTTACAAACTTAAAGGATCTCTTAAAAATAGTTAAGAATATGTCAAGAGTTTTGTATTTTTGTGGTTTTAAATTAGCTCTATTTACTCTCAAAGTTAAGTCGAACAACGAAAATAGCACTTTTAAAAACCCTGTGTCTTCCTTTTCGCATGCAGTAAAAAATCTGAAACTTTGGCAAAAGATGTAACTAATTAAGTTCAGTAATACCTTCTAGTTTCATGATGGAGACTTTAATTGTTTCTACGGTATAGATTCTCAATGTGAGAAAATAATGATTATTTCTCAAATTTTAATGAAAAAAAAATCAGCATATTCTACTTGTCGCAGAACACTTTTGAGTATACCGAATTGTTGCAATTTGTATTGCCTTTTACGGACACAGAGAGATGTGCTCAAATCTACCGACACCTAATTTCAAAACAAACAACGATTTAAAAATCAGAAGACAACAAAACAGTGAAATCGAGGGTGCTGCAATTTATTTTAAGGCAATATCTGTTAATTTTGTCTCACAGTGATGTCTACCAAAATTGTTAAGTGTTAAACTTTATGTCGAATGTTTAATATGTAAGTTTTCCAGTTTGTATTTCATATTGCTAAAAATTGTTATACAGGGTTGTCAATATTCGAAGCGCCCATCTGGCAACACTGTAACTGCCAAATCGACTAATGACATGCCGCGTTTGAAGCGTCATTCCAAGCAAATGTTTACAATGGATTAGTACACGCCACGCGAACGCTCTAAAATTGTTGAAATTTACATTCAACAAAACAAGTCAATAGTGAAAACTCAACTCAGTGAGCGATGAAGCTCATTTTCAGTTGATCGGAACGGTAAACAAACAAAATTGCCGTATTTATGCCACTGACAATCCACAAGAGATTCAAGAGGTACCTCTTCACGATGCAAAAGTCACTGTTTGGTGCGGCGTTTGTGCTAAAATGCTCATTGGGCCGTTCTTTTTCGAAGATGATAATGGCCACAGAGTTACTGTCAATCAGGACCGTTATCGCGATATGATAAACAATTTTTTCATGCCAATCGTTCGTCGAAAACGTATCAGGCACTACTGGTTTCAACAAAACGGCGCGCCACCACACACAAGCCGCACTACAATCGATTTTTTGAAGCAATTGTTCCCTGGCCGTTTGATGTCAAAAAATGGTGATTTCGATTGGCCGCCAAGATCACCAGATTTAACGCCTCCAGACTTCTTTTTGTGGGGTTATTTGAAATCAAAGGTTTACGTCAACAAGCCAAAGACCCTAGAAATGCTGAAAACCAACATCCGTCAAGAAATAACCGCCATTCCCATCGAAATGTTGAAGAAAACCATGGAAAATGCTGAAAAACGGGCACAATATGTCGTAGAGGCCCATGGCGACCATTTACGAGATATCATATTCAAGAAATAATGTAAGCAAATCTACTTGAACCCAATTAAATGATATTCATGACGAATAGACAAAAAATTGTGGTTTCTTTGATTTATTTAAAAATAAAATGGGCGCTTCGAATATTGGCAACCCTGTATATGAATATTTTTTGTTGAAAGAGTGTCCCTGGTGATGAACTTCGGCGGAGTTCGAAATATTGGACGCAATAAAACCAAGACAAAGAAACAAATATAAAATTGTGTTTTTATTCAAAAAGTGACATTGAGCCCGAAATCATATATTCAGAGGTTGAAGAAAAAATTATATTCGCCCTTGTTCTTGAACCCTCTCGCTCTCAAAACGGCTTCGAAACAAAATTGTCATATTCTTGACACTTTCAATTTCTACGTTGAGATAGTGATTTTTGACTCAATTATCGAGCAAACGTCGTCAAATAAACATTTAAATTTTTCTTAATCAGTTCTTACTTTTTATTTCTTGTCCTCAAAAACATAAATCGTTTTCTGATTTTTTGCTCAGAAATAAAAATTGCTTTTCGATTGTAAGTTTTTTGCTTAGAAATAAAAATCGTTTAAGGATTTTTATCATTCAGCTCAAAAACTAAAAACATTTTTTGCTTTTATATTTTCTCCCTCAAAAATAAGAATCGTTTTATGAGTCCTAATTACTTGCTCAGAAATAAATATTGTTTTGTGATTTTAATGTTCTTGGTCAGATATAAAAATGTGCATTTAAAAAGCAATATATAATTTTTTTTTATCATGTACTATGAGGGTATGCTTTGTTTAAGACCGAAAAATTTGTTAATTAATTGAATTGTAAAATTTTACCAAATAATGCTTCCAAATAATTAATATCTTTATTAATTTTAATATTAATATTTTTATTACTATATATTTATGAAATAAGTTTTTTATGAAGTTGAGTAAGCAAAAATAATTTAAAAATGAACAAAGAAAATGGAGCATTAAAAGTACAATATTAGAAAAAAATAGTTGTAGTCAACTTATCACCTTTTATTTGATATTAACGCAACCGTGTGCATTTTCGCTCAAATGACATTGATATCATTCTCCAACTCTTCCCTTACTTCAAAATAAGCATACCAATTTTAGAAAACGTCAAAATTACGTATAACTGTATATCAATGAATCATGGTTTTAACAAGAGAAAAAGCAGAGTATGCATGTCAAGTCTTTTAATGACACAAGAGATAAACTCTAATGTACTCATCATTTTCAAGCATGTCATAAAGATTTTAAAGTACCATTATCCAAATAATGAATAATACATTATTAAGTCATCAGCGGTGTGATCAGAATTTAAGCTTTTGACGAAGTGTCCGAAAAAACTGTTAGATATCTTTTGAATTTGATTCTAAAATTGTTTAAACACGATATTGTACTAAAAGTATTTTATCACATTGAGTTATAGGTAAGTCCATGAGCTCGGCTGTATACCATATGAGTCCCAAAAATACAGTCTGAAAAAAAAAATCTTGATAGGGTATGAAAAATTCATATTATTGTCAATACTTGAAAAACTAAAAAAGGGTGATTTTGAAAATCTATACCGTAGAAACAATTAAAGTCTCCATCATGTAGCTAAAAGGTATTACTGAACTTAATTAATTACATCTTCTGCCAAAGTTTCAGATTTTTTATTGCATGCGGAAAGGAAGACAGGGTGTTAAAAAGTGATTTTTTTCGTTGTTCGACTCAACTTAGAGAGTTAACTGATTTAAAACAACAAAAATACAAAACTTTTGACATATTCTAAACTATCTCTAAGAGATCCTTTAAGTTGTAAACAAATTTTTTTATTTTTAAATCACCTTTCAAAAAAATCAGGGTTAAAAACTATAAAATTGATTAAAACAAAATCTAACTGCAATTGAGCTTCTTGGCAAACTGACACTTTTTTGAAAAAGTTTGGATACACATAATAAAATCTTATATTTATTATGTTGACTTTATATGATTTAAATACAAATTCTAAATGTTTGATAGTTTAAATCATACTTGATGTTAAATACAAATTCAAGTTGTTTGATAGTGTAGACTTCCAGCAGGCTGTTGGACTACATATAATAACATAAGCATAGAGACTAAAGTAAAACAGAAATACAACAACCAATATGAAATTATGAAATTGAGAAAAAACTGAGAAATTGACGCTTCAAATCTCATCGCTCCGGTGATGCAGTGCGTTAGTGCGCGCTTGCACCGGTATCACAAAGATTTCTGATGACGCTTTTAGCAGGGCAGAAATTGTGCAATAAATTCAGCTAGTGATTTTTTCCTTTTCATATTGAAAAACTTTTGTTGTTGTTGTTGTTGTTTCTTTGGAAAAATTCGTTAGAACAATTAATTGTTCTAACTTTGACCTTAAGCTCAATAAACGATTTTAAACTATCAAACAACTAGAATTTGTATTTAAAATCAAGTATGATTTAAACTATCAAACATTTAGAATTTGTATTTAAATCATATAAAGTCAACATAATAAATATAGAGGTCATTTAGAAAAAATTTTAATTAAAATCTTATATTTTTATATTGAAATAAAAAAGTTAAAGATTTTATCTCTATTGGTTTTCAAGAAATAAATCATCAAATATGTGTATATTTTTCATTATTTTCATAATTTTTTGATTTTTGAACCCCCTAACTTGCAAAATAAATTAGCGAGGAAATAAAAAAAATGTCATTTCCAGTATCTACAGCCCCAATTTAATTTTTGATAATTTTTTCAGAATTTTTAAGAAAGGTTGACCGATTTGCTATTTTGTTTTGTTATCAGCCTATTGTGTTTGAGGTCCAGACAGAAAAATTGAAATGATCTTGTTTAGAAATCTACTGATACAAAACCCGCAGTATGCGTCAGTGCTGGAGCAATGTTGGCTCTTATTCACTCATTTGCACCTGGACGGAATTCAACGTAGTGCTATATATTTGAAGGGGGATGAAAGAACTTTCTCCTCTCTCACTTCTCTTGGACACCGTCACGATGTTGGGTGCTTAAGAATTTTTTAAAAGTATTTTAATGGGAAGTATTTAGGGGAAATAGGTTTACTCGAGCGGTCCATCAGACCCATCAATTTTTAATTTCGAATGCATTCGAATATATAAAAATTTTAAAAACATCCTTTTGAATAGTTAAAAATTACATCGTTCGGTGTTCCAAAAAAATTATCATTTTTCGTATTATAAATAAACATCTAACATGGTACAAAATGAACATTTTATCTGATATTTACTTTTTAAACCGATCGCACAGTGAACTGTCTCCATATAAGTGATGAACAAAAATAAAAGGAATATGACAATGCCATTTGTATACTTAATTAGTTTAAGCTAATTAATTAATTGGCTATTAGAAATTTATTATTAAATTAATTAAGACCTATATTAATTTTTTACTTGATTTTGTGTGTAAATTTTTCATTTTATGCATTTAAAAAAAATATATTTGTAGGACGAAGTAGGAAAAGTTATTTTCAGTTTCTGGTTGTTTAACACAATTTTTTGATAATCCGAAAAACAGTACTTATTTTTATAATATTGGTTTATTTTTTCTATCAAAATATGCAAATTTTAATGATTTTTCATTCAAGTTTATGATATTTTTCACCAACTTAAATATTATAATTTTTTTACTCTCGATAAAACAATACTACTTACTTACTTACTAAAGTAATAATAAAATAACTTTTTTAAATAACTCAATAATTTTTTATAACTATTAGCTTAGTTTCGTTCAAAAATGTATATTTGGCAATTATTTATATATAGCAACTCAAAAAGCTATGCTCAAAATCTGAGTTTGTTTAAAAAAATTACTAAACTCTAAAGCGTTCAGCGCAATCAAAACATGTATTTTTGTTCTAGTTTTTTGGATTATTAATAATGCAACATTTACCTGTCGATTACTACCAAATTTGTAGGATTTCGAGAAACAACATTTTTTGATTGCGCTGGAGAGTTCACTGTGGATCGGTTTAAAAAAATATGCCCTTTCCGATTTTAAATACTAGCACGTTGACATGGTGTTTTTTAACATCAGACGGTGTAGGACACCCTGCAACACCGATCGGTGTAAAAATTCTATACAAATTTTTAAGTGTTTAAATTGACACCATGGTCAACTCTACAGAAGTGAGAAATATTTGAGGAAAATTATCCAATCATTTACGAACTATTTCGTTAAATTGAAGAAACTTCACTTTTCTTTTAAAATAAGAAATTTTGAAAACTTCCTGCATCAGTCATTTAATTCAAATGCTAAAATAGTTACAACGCATTGTACAAAACAAGAATTACGAATTCGTCTATAACTTAATTTCTCGTGTTAACGCAAAACATTTTTACTAAAGCTTTATAGGTATTGCAATTAATATTAAAGCTTTATAGGTACTGAAGCCAAGAAATAATATTTAAACTTCCGAACGAATTCTGTGTGTGTGGAATAAAGGAAAAGAAAACTAAATATTTCTATTTTTATAATACTAACTTTAAAAAAAAAATACCAAAACTACTTTGATTTGTAGTTCTAAAAAAAAATTATATTGTAGGAGCATACTATTTTGAGTGTGTACGGCAGATATAAAGAAGTCAATACTTTTGTAATAAAAAATAAAATAAAAAATTATCTTATTTTTTATTATAGTATACTTCAATTAATTATTATAAACTTTAATATTTAAATAATACTTTTTTATATTAAATTTTTTTCTTATGTGTATGAAAGTACTTTTGTTTCCTTTTAATAAAAAAAAATATTTGCAAAAAACTTAAATTTTCATATTAATAACCAGTTTCGGTTTCGTCCGAATATTATAAAATAGCATGTAATTAAATAGAGTAAAAGTTTAAAAATAATAAATCAAAGGAAAAAAAAAAGTGAACAAATGTTGGAAAAATCACCTGTACACGGTTACATTTCTTAACACTTTTTGGTATACAATATAACAAAATTTGATATTATTTCATCTTATTATAATAAATAACAATACAATAAAGCACAAGTTCATAAGATCTGGTACATACAATGCCCGGCATTTTTTGTACTTTTATTTCAGGATTAGTTACTTTGAGAATATTATAAAATAAAATGCACAAATTGATATTAATTTTCGCGGGAACCACAAATTTTTTCTTTTTCAAAACTACTCGTGGCATCTTGTCTCGATTTCAATAAACAATTCGATAGATACTTTAAGTTGCGTTCACAAATCATATTTAAACACCTGTACATGCGCGTGTACAGAGGGCGCAAATGAGTTAATATGGTTATTTAATTTTTCTGTTCTTGTTATGAATTTTTGAGAAAAAGTCACAATGAATGTGAACAGACAATCTTGATAACAAATTTATTTAGTTAGAACTGAGTTTTCACAGATTCTTGCGCAGGAGGGTGGCTGAAAATATGTCAGCGATAAATAACAATTTGAATATCAAAAGTTTTTATTGTTTTTAAAAGTGTAAAAGCTAGAGACGATTTGCATTATTTTTTTATTTTATTTATTTAATGTTTATAATATTGTACACTACGACTGGGTATTTTATGGTACATCAATTGAAATAAAGTACATTAAGAATCATAACTGAACTAGCTAGCTTAAAGCTACACTTACGCAAATTAGAAAAAATTTTAAAAATTAGACAAAATTAATTATATTTACTAACAAAAATATTTAGTACGAAATATCAGGATCGAAAATCTTAAATAACTTAATTGACTAGAAGAAGAAAAACATAAATTACCACAAGAAGAATTGAAACAGAAAAAGAAAACGATAGATGAAATAGATTAAAATTATGGATTAAAATTGTATAACAAAATTTTTGAACTTAATAAATAATTATTATTCAATTTAAAGTTTCCTTAATTACTAAGTAGACATAGAGTGAGTTAAAACAGAGTTCAGCAAAAACAATTTAAATAAGTAGAAAAACTAGATTTAAGTGTATAATTAGAATTAGAAAATTATTAGAAGTAAGGACAGAGTAGTAGAGCTTAGATGTTTGAGAAAAATGACAACGAAGAATTTTAATTTATTCGTGCTGACAGTAGATTTTATAGAATGAGGTAATGAATTCCATAGTTTAATGGCGTTAATGAAAAACAATCTTTTAGTATTTTAGCAAGTGAATTTGTGGATAGTTAAATAACAGGTTCTTAAGGAAATACTAAATTGAAATTTTTGATACAAAACGTAAGGAGCCTTATTATTTATCAACTTATGCAGGAATAGGCAATTTCTTTCCTTAAGATAATTAATTATGGTGCATCCTAAAAGCTCCTTACTCAAAATCGAGATATGTTCAAAGCGTCCCTTGTTGTAAACATATCTTGTTGCATCATTAGAAGCAACCTGTATTTTATGAGCGAAGCTCGGCGAAATTCGGTTGGGTTGCCTTAAGCTTCAATAACAGCGTCCTGTAGCTCTTGGTAAATATAAATGGGTCTTACAACCCATCTATTTGGAAGAAATTTTTTTTTTAAATAGGGCAGTATATCTTTTAACACATTGTGTTAGCATAAGCTGTCGTTCGGGAGTATAGAACAATTTATCAATATTACTTTTTAAGGTCCAAAAAATCGTTTCGAATACAGCTTATATCGCATGAGTTTGATATAGACAGGTTTAGTAAATGAGGTGCGCAATGAACGTACGTGGCAAGACCACATTCTTCCGCTACATACGCTTGTGCTCCATGTGGTGTAGCATTCATGGCAGCCGCACCATTGTAATCCTGCCCGAATATAAAATCACAATCTATGCCGAAGTCCTTATATTATCTATGATATGGAAGCATAGGTCTTTAATGCAAATATATTATATTTTTATACTTTATGGACCATAGGGGGGGGGGGGGGGAATATATATAAAACCCTCCAGGGTATGAATAAAAATTACTAATAAATATTTTTGCAAGCAAAAACCCTTTGTTTAAGATTTTAAACCACATAAAAAAACTGCAAATATTTTTATTATTATAATTGTTAACATTAAATTAAATAGAAAAATTACCATTATCCGGAGATTTAAACCTCGACCGCGTAAGTGTTAGTGCATCAGCTTATCCATTCGACCATCGCAATTATTAAATAATCGTCACTTAATTTGCTTCATTAAGAATAAACGTACGAGCACAGAGTAAGAAGATTAACACGTTCGCTTTGTAAGTAATTGTAAAGCATTTTTTCTAGAAACATAAGAAAGCATCGTTAAAATAAATTACTTGTAGAGTAAAAAAAAAAAAGAAAAACTTACATGTATACCAATAAAAAATCCAAGTATTGTTGCTTATATTTCTTTAAATATAAGAAATCATGCTGTTGAATGTTGCAAGCGGAATCGATATCAATACAGTTTTTCTTAAAATCATTTCTATTTTAATACCGTTTGAGGAAATTTAACTTTTATCAAACCTTCATTTCTTATATATAAGTAAAAACTTGTATTCAAAACTAAGAAGCTATTTTGATAACGTTGCAACGATATCAAGACGTGAGGTCGTTTAATCATGTAAAAATTCTCTCTCTCAAGGAGAAACCTCTATAGAATACAGTAAAATCTATGCCTATAAATTACAGTTAAAGTTTCTTAATTTTAGGGAAGCAGATTTTTTTTTAATGCATTTATTAGTTATTAATGTGACACGTTTTTGTCGGAAAACAGCACATTGAATATGAATGTTTGAAGTCATGGTTCAGTCAAATCTGACATCATGAAGAGAATTCAATATTTTCCTAGGTTTGTAAAACCTAGTTTTACAAACTTTCCCCTGAAAAAATAACTTTTGTGAACCTTTATGATTTTGAATGAAAATCCATTAATAAGAGTGCACCCATACGTCTCCGTTCACCTTCATATTCTCTTAATCAAATTCTTTAAACGACATTAAAGTAAAACTTAATCCATATGATCTCGATGAATTCTTTTCTTAAAATGAAACGTAAAATGAAAAAATCAGTGAAGCCTTATTGAAAAATTTGTGGAAACAAAATTACGAAGTCATACTAAAGTATGAATTTGAAAGTCATACTAAACTTTCATACCATGTAGCAAATTGGACAAAATTTTTAATAGTTCTGAACTAGTTCCAAAGAGAACCAGTACTGGTCCCTCTACTAAAGTTCGCAAACTATCGATAGCCGCGACCATCGAGTGTTCGATAGTTTTTGACTTACCATCGATAAACTATCGATAGTTTTCGATAGTGTTAATATAATGTGTAGTTATAGTCATCTTCACTTTAACATTAAAATCTTATTTATTTTATAGAAAGTCCTATAAACAGCAAAAACTGAATAATCTAAACAATTTAAATTTTTCAATTCAATTGTTTCTTTTTCATTAACAATTAAATTATGAACAATTAAACTCAATAAATATTAATTTACACGATTCGAAAAATAGTAAGTAAAAATAATGTAAGGTATTTATAACATAAAAATTATATTTATAATAACATTACAAATAATAATCACTAAGGTACACTCTAAAAAATAAATGTAAATTTACTATAATTACTATAGTAATTTTTTGTATAAATTTCAACTGATGTGTAATTTTACTATAAATCTTTTATTAATCTTTAAATATTTACCATTAAACACTATTCTTAGCAAAATTAAGCAAAAAATGTTGAATTTTGCTGCAATATCAACTGCAATGCCTTATATTACTACATAAATTGAACTAATGAAACAGATGTTGAATATTCAACATATACAAGATTTTCAACAGATGTTCAGTCAACTCTGTTTGTCAACGTGTACGGATATCATAATGTCAAATTTATATGGTTTTTAATTGAAAAAAGTAGTAATAACTCGATTTTTTATTAAAAGTTTTATTGTGTTGTAGTACCTTGTGTTGTAAAAATTGTGTTGTAACAATAGATATATTAGAGCAATATGTGATTAATTCAATAAAAATCTAGAAAAAATATCTGCATATCATTTGTTTTTTTCTTTAGGATCGCATCGGCAGGAATTTCTTTATGCAAGTGTTTATTCCTCATTCTGGTGTTTATAGTGATAATTTAATAAAGGAATAAGCAGTAAAGATAAACTAAATTTATTTCTGCACGTGCCGTCAAGTGTGAAGTTTAAAGAAATATTAAATTGTGTTTTAAACCATGTCAAAACAAACAATGTTGCATTTACTATAATATCAATTTAAATTTAATTGATTACATCAATTGTAGTAAAAATAAATTCAAGCTGTTGAATTTCACTAACATGAGAGTAGTAATTTTGTTATGGTACTACATGGGTAAATTTCAAAAAATAAGGATATGCAAGATAAACTTTTTAATTTTTTCAACTTTAATATCAAACAACTTTAAATAGGGACACTGTTATGAAAACTAATGTAGAATTCAAAATCACTGTTACGCTCCTTAAAAACTTCTGTTAAGTTAAATTTTTTTCAAGTTTTTGCAGAAGTGCAAAGAATTTTTGTCTTGAGTGTTGTACCCTTAAAATTTACTAAAAATATGTTTAAATTTAAATAAATTAAAGAACTGATTTTTTTTTCTTATATTGTAAGTATATTGTTGAGCTGTTTGATTTATGTTTTGGTTAAATATTTTTTTTTTTTTTAAATAACACAGTATTCTCTCAAAAATCACAACTTTCTCAAGTAAGGGTTACTATGTTTCATAATTTTAGTATTATGAAATTATATAATTAAACTAGAAAAAAAATTACAATAAAGCTCATTTGAGAGGCAACCTTCTTCTTGAATAAATTTTCGAAATGAGTTCATTAAGCAAGAAATTTTCATAAAAAGTTCAATACAACACTCATGACAATTAGCAACACTCTGGACAGAATGAAAACAAAATTAATAACATAACATAAATAAGCATTTATTCTCAATTATTTTTTAATGTTTTTGTCTTTGTCTATAATAAACAAAAAAAAAAATTCTACTCCGAATCTGTGTAAACTTCTTTGTAAACAGATCTTATTTTTTTTGATGGGTTTCGTTTTGAGTTTTCTTCAATTTTTACAGTTTTCGCCTTTAATCCATGGCAATTGCATAACCTTCCTTTTAGCCAATTATTATTTGCGCAGTAGCAAGAGAGATTTCTATGCATTATTGTTCCTTTCGAGCATGACACTATTTGATGAATATTTCTTGTTCCTTGTATTGTTTTCAAATTTTTAGGCAATAGTTTATTAGTGCAGGAAATTTGTTGTGCATTTACGAAAAACAATTCCACATTAACTTTGCCTTTAAGCGCATCGTAAAATTGGTGGGCATCCATAATATCCATTCCATGGGCAACAAGACTATCTGCCGTTCGCTTCAGAACAGCACCCACACCATCTGCTGCGCCTTTCCCGTGGGATGTTTCAAAAAAGGACCAAGTTGCGCACTTAAATTTTTTGTCAAAAAATCTATTGCATAGTAAAAAAAAATTGTTTTTTTGCCGATACTGCGATGATGGGCTGTCTGAAAAAAAATGAATTGTCGTTATATTTGGAGCTTTTTGTTTCAAAAAATCGAAAATTGGATCTAAATGTGCCCAAATCGCACCAGGACCATGGTGCAGGCTTTCTGAAATTGTACAAAAGTTGATTGGCTTTTCAAGGCTTTTAAGATAAATTAAACCTGTGTGCAGTGTTGCTTGATTTCGCGATGCACCAAAATGAAACATTTGAACTTCTTCAGATAACTTACAGGAGTAATTCTCTGAAAAATCTATATGCATCATAGCTTCAGTTTCGCGTAAGTTTTGTTTGCAGAAGTGGGACGCATTATACTGATTTTTAACATTAAACACATGTTTTTTAAATTTTTGCATTTCAACTTGATATTTATCTATTAGACTTGCTAATGTTGTAACTTTCTCTACTTTCTTTATAATTTTTACACGATACGTTTCATGGAAGTCTTTCTTTTTGTTGTGTCTTTCTTCGTTAACAATTTCCCATTGGAACCACTTGCAAGTTTTTTCAAGATTAGTATTACAAACTACGATTTTTTTAGACTTGCAAACTTTACAGAAGCTCCAAGCACAATGGGCAGAATCATCACTACACATAATGTCTTTTAATAGTGTCTCAAGGCTCTGGTCGGAGATGACCTTTTCATGGAACAGTTTTGAAGTTTTTAATTTAATATTAGCGTGCTGTTGGCAAGCACAAGTGTTTCTATCAGTATGTACAGGTTTCCTAATCCAAAAAGGTTTAAGCCTCGTAAAAGTGGTATAAGATATAGCAAGCTTTTGATTTTCCGTTTTGAAAGTCTTGTAAAGTCTTTTCATTGTATCGCACAAGTATCTTTTTTGTTTCTTCATTTTTCCACGAGTAATAGTTTCCTTTTTTCCTGCAGAAGCTCTACTAACATCATCTCGCAAGAAGAATGCATAAACTTGACTCATTTTCATTGACCGTTTTTTCGATATAGGTGAAGTAATATTTTCTTTTTTGCAGCCCATTATTGCTTTTAATTTATACCGCTTCAATATTTTCGATGCAATGACTACATTGTTTTTTTTTGATATCTCCTTATACTTTTGTTTCAACAGAACCAACTTCTTTTTTACGTCTTGGCAATCTGAAATGAAACCTTTATCGGAGCTATCAAATAAATTTTGCTGCATTTGTTTTTTCAATCTTAAATTTCTTTTTTTGTATTTCTCTTGCTTCTTTTTGGCTTCTTTCAGTTTAAACTTTAAAAGCTCATTTTCTTGTTGAAGCTTTTTGTTTTTATTACTTAATTCATTTTGATACCTCTCTGTCCTTCTTTGTTTAATGCATGGAAGTAAGTTTGACGAAGATGGTGTAAAGTTAGTTTGTGATCTGGTAGAGATTTTTCTATATAAAGATGAATTTATTGCAGATTCTATTGTAATGCAATTATTGCTTTCAGAAGAGCTATCTATTAAAACGACTGCGTGGGTTTTTTTTTCTTTCTTATTTGCCCTGTATATTCGCTTGTAGGCTCTTTCCTTAGCTCGTGCAGATATTAGCAGCTTCTTAGGCATATCACTTCGCTTCAACCTTTCAGAGTTCCTATGAGAACGACCGAAAATAAAAATTTAATAAAAATAGGAAAATATTGTATTCAAATAAATTGTAACCTTTCGTTGTGCTTTCGTTTATACTCCTCATCCCGTGCTTTGTCAAGTTTTCTTTTCTCCCGATACCGTTTCTGAGTTTCAGCATTTGATAATTTAACTATCTTAGGCTGAAAATTTTAATATAAAATACAAAAAAATTTAATAATTTGGCGGCATAGACGTTGGTGTTGAAACAACACTCAGGACTTTTAACCATTTTGTAAGAGTTTAGTTGAAAAAATTCTGCATTAAAAGCTCAGAATATAAGAAATAGTTGAAAACTATATAAGCAATCAATTACAAACACTTTTCTTTTAATATCGATATTCAAAACCGCAAAATCGGCGACAACACTCCTGACATATAAATCTATACTTACCATAATCTGCTAATTATATTTAAATAAACACTTTGAAATGGCACTTATTTAATAAAACTGAAAGCGATAAATCTTGTGTTTTCTAGCAGTTATGCACTTGACGTCATATCAGTAACTGAAATAGAGATTAGAGCAAATATAGTATAACATAACACTCCAGACACGGGACGATGACAACAAAAATTTTGCAAAAAAAATACTGTTATGTAAACTTAAGCAATTAAAAACACCAAAAACTCTTTAGTATATATATTGGCATCGCAAATCAATGCATATTTTTTTTATTTCTCTTTCTTTTCGTTTTCTGTTTCTATATTGAACAACTGCAGGTAAGAGTGGGGACAAATTCTTTTCTATGAAACAGATTAGAGAGGGGAGAAAATAATCGCTTATAAATGTTAAACGATGAAATTTGCCTTAACTCCAAATGTTTTATTTACTTATATATATTTTTTATTTTACAACATTATTTTGATTTCTTTATTTTTGTGATTATTTTTTGAGAGAGAAGGCTGAAAAAAGTAGGGACAGAGAAAAGCCGTTGGTTTTGAAATTCACCCACATAAATAATAGCAATTACTGTTGAATTTTGCTGCAATATCAATATTTTTTCATTAATATTGCTACATATTTAATTCAAATTTAAACACTTTTTGTTGAATTTCACAATAAGTCAATAGTAAACAATATGTTGAATTAAATAAGGGTGTGTAAATTTACTATAGCAACAGCCGCAAAACTGTTGCCTACAAGTATTGTAGTAAAATTCAACAAAAACTTTTTAGAGTGTAGTATTTACATATCTGAACAATATATGCTCGTTTCTTGAAAAAGTACGTTTTGTTCTCTAAATGAACACGAGATTAAACAAAAGAATTAGACAGAACTGAGTTATCGATATAGCTGTGTTCCACGCAAATGTAACTATAAATACACACAATCTTCTAGCATGACATTAGCCAAACTTATGGCACAAAAACGAAACACCCTTTCATATAACTTACATGGGGATTGAAAACTTTGAAGCAAAACCAAGATTGATCATATCTTCGATGTGTCAAAAGAACCGGCCAAGTGCCTAGTTTTTTTAAAAAGATGCAAAAATATTTCACTCTAGTACTACAGTGCAAAGTGTTCAAGGATATCTTGACGACACCAGCCCGTGTGTTTTCCAGGTTTATTCTCTACAAGCCTATTCCTCTACCATTGCCTTGATGCCCAACAGAACATCGCATTACCGGGATAATTCGTTCATTAATCGCACGGTTAAGTTGTGGAATTCTCCCTGCGAGCGTATTTCTCGCACTTTTGAGCAGTGCAAATTTAAATCAAATTTTCACTGACACTACTCCATCTATCCACCCTCCAACTAACTATCACCCATTTTCCGAATCAACACAATGCTTATACATGTATAAGGGACAGGCGCGTACGCAAGAGGGTTTTGAGGGTTAGATCCTCCTCCTACGAAATGAAAGAATTTTAACGAGCTTCGAGAGAAACACTCAGCACAACATGGAAAAAAATCAAAAGAATCAATTTAAAACATTTATTGTGAAAAAACTATAGTATAAAGACTTAACATTTTTTTAAAGTACACTCTAAAAAATAAATATTAACTTACTATAATTATAATAGTAATTTTTTGTTGAAATTAAAACTGGTGTTTAATTTTACTATAAATCTTTTATTTATCTTTGAGTATTTACCATTAAGCACTATTCTTAGCATAATTAATCAATAAATGTTGAATTTTGCTGCAATATCAACTGCAATGACTTATATTACTACATAAATTGAACTAATGAAACAGATGTTGAATATTCAACATGTACAATATATTTAACAGATGTTCAGTCGACATTGCTTGTCAACGTGTACGGATCATGATGTAAGAGCTATATGGTTTTTAATTGAAAAAAGTTTAGTAATAACTCGATTTTTAGTGAAAATTTTATTATGCTGTAGTATCTTATGTTGTACAACACAAAAAAATGGGTATATGTGGGCGATATGTTAATAATTAAATAAAAATCTATAAAAAATATTTGTGTTTCATTTGTTTTTCTCTTTCGGTTATTCATCGGCTGGAATTTCTTTAAACAAGTGTTTATGTCTCATTTTGGTGTTTATAGTGTTAATTTAATGAAAGATAAGCAGTAAAGATAAGTCACATTTATTTCTGCACGTGCCATCAAGAGTGTGAAGTTTGAAGATATATTAATTTGTGATTTAAACCAAGAATGTCAAAGCTAAGAATGTTGCATTTACTAGAATATCAATAGTAATTTAATTGATTACATCAATTGTAGTAAAAATAAATTCAAGTTGTTGAATTTCGCTAGTATGAGAGTAGTAATTTTATTATGGTACTACATAGATGATAGCAATTGATGTTTAATTTTACTGCAATATCAATATTTTTTTATTGTTATTGCTACATATTTTACTCAAACATAAGCACGTTTTGTTGAATTTCACCACAAGTCAATAGTAAACAATATGTTTTATTAAATAAGGGTGTGTAAATTTACTACAGAAACAGCCGTAAAACTGTTGCCTACAAGTGTTGTAGTAAAATTCAACAAAAACTTTTGTGAATGTACACTGAAGGAATATGTGTTCAAATTTAATAGAACTATGTTGATAATAAATGAATTTGTTTTTTAAATAGAGCTTGAAAAAAATCCATTTATCTTAAACTCAAATGTTTGCAATCAAAAACCAAAGTATTTTTGAAAACAATGTTTTTAAATATACTTTTATAGTAAGCATTTACAATTTAAAAACATTTGCTTAAAAAAAAATTTAAAACAAAAACTTTAGCATTGAAAACAAATATTTTAAAACATAATTTTAAAATAACGTTCTAAAATTAAAAACAATAAAATTGAACCGCCATTTTTTTGATTCCATTTTTTTAATTTTTTTCGAGTTTTCGACGTCATATTCGTAATTAGTGATCCCCGGAACATCTCGAATACCATATTTTAACTCTTTTCGATGAATTTTGGTTTTATTGCGGCTTCAAATATTTAAATATTTTAAATGTTTAAGTAATAAATTAGTTTTTATTTTATCTAATGTTAATTATTTTTTAGAACCAATTTAAAAAATATTTTCACACAATCAAATGTAAAATCGGGGTTTTTCTCAGTTTGGTCTCAATTATTTGATAATTATTGTCAAAGGTTTTACATAATTTTTCAATTTAAGCTCAGATAGCAACGTATTTTTTGTTATTGTAAAGAAATAATAAGAGCAAATTTTAAAATAATAAATTAATTTTTAGTTGAAAATTCAATACGCTTATTTTAAATTTAGTTTTTTAAAAACGCAAAACCGTTAAATTTCTATTTAAAATTTTAAAATATGTTTCTATTCTCAGTGTAAAAATATAAAAATATATTTTAAAATTAATTTTTTTGTTTGTTTTTAATTCCATCTTCTTCTCGATAGGTAGCATAGAAAAGCAGTCCTTTTCAGCCGGCGTAGAGAAATTTTGGTCCCGATTTATCGAAAAAAAGATCGAAGTGCATTTTAATAAGGATACTTGTAGCTAAAACCTTTACTAGAATTATTAAGTTTGGCCCAATAGGAAAAACTAAGCGCGACTTTTTAAAAAATACTGTAAATTTCAACGCTTTTGATCCCCGTTTCTGGGGAAAATTGTAACCAAAACTTATAATACTAGTTAAGGTTGTCGTAATCTTATTAATATGCACTTTGATTATTTTTCCAATGAATTGGGACCAAAATATGACACCAGCGTAAAAAATTTTTTAAGTTTCTTTCTATTGTTGTCTTTTAACAATAAATATCAACGATGGTTGCATTCTTTGAAAACTTTTTATGCCATTACTTCTGAACCTTTAGAGAACACACTTTCATTTCATATCTTTGGAAAGATAAAAAAAAGTGAAAATAATTAAAATAAAAAAAAATATAGCGCCTGTTGCTGGCTTGGTATTAAACTTTGAAATTAATAATGGGTCGTGTAACTGCAATTTTTTATAAAGTTTAATATTTTTCCCTCAAAGTAAAATTTCCAATGATACCCTATTTAAGAAAATCTCATTTAAATTGACTGATGAGCTACTTTGTCTTAAAATAGATCCTATTTTGGCATTCATATGGCTATGGGTCCACGAAAGAAATTTCAAAACCTTAAACTCCGAATTTGGTTTTCTAAACAATAAATTAATCTGATCACAAAATTTTAGCCAAATCGGAGATGGTCAGTGCAACTGATATTGCACTTCAATGTGAAATGGGCGACATATTGAAACAATTTGTTCCTACTTTGACGAACTATGTTTAATGCAAATTTCTTTATAACATATTGTTAAAAAATGGTTAAAACATTGCTTGAAACATTTTTTAAAATTTTGTATGAAAAATCATGCATTGATATTAAAGGCATTGTGTTGAATTTAAAAACGTGAGGATTTTTCCAGTGCATAAATTGATTTTGATCAATATTTTGTACCACATATTTGTAGGCACTGCTTGAAACAGACAAATCGACCTGAAACGTTTATATATCCATACGTTATATATCCATCAACAAACCAATTCCTAAAGATTGGTGCAACGTTGCCGGTTTTAGTCGCTTCAAGCAAACCCCCGTTTTCATCGCTTCGAACAGCCAAAACATGCATGAGAAGTAAAACTGGAGAAGAAAGGCTCAATGGGTTAGCTCTTCTAAATGTTCACAGGGCTGTGGAAGTGACCACGGAAGAAATTTTAAATGCATTAGCCCAAAAAAAAAAACTTACTGTTATTATATATTTTATAAAAAAAAAAATTGGAATAAGTCTAAAAAAAAAAATTAAAACCCCTGCCCGAAATTTTTTCCTGGCTACGCGCCTGATAAGGGGCATCCCCTAAGCATTAGTTTAGTCTAAAAAAAATGCCAAATTGCCAAAATCAAACGAATTTTACAGCAATGGCAATGACACCTAAATAGTAGTGTCATTGAAAAAGATATTTAAATACTATCGAAAACCATCGATAGTCAGTTCAAAACTATCGATAGCCACGCTAGTGTGAAACTATCGATAGTGCCATCGATAGGCTGCTAACTCTACCCTCTACAATACCCTTTTACATTGATCGAACTGACGCTTTTTACTTATTGTTGTCATAGGAAAAGACAATTGTACCCTAAAAATTCCTTTTTCCCTATACTTGAACTAGTTCAATTATGAACATTTCCAAACTGGTACTTTTTGCTAAAGTTCCAAAGTATGTAGATCTGAAAGTGGTTTCAAAGTATTCAAACGTTCGAAGCATTTATTTCTTATCTCATGCATGTATTACGAAAAAAAGTGCATCGCGTAATATATAATGCAATTCTACTATTTTATGTAAGTAGTTATTTTTTTAATATAATGCAAAAACTTACAATTCTTTAAATGGATTTTCCTTGGACAGTTTAAAAATTAAAAAAATTCCACAACACGTGTTCAAATTTCATTTATTTTTGTTAGTAGAATTTTGACAAGAAAACAAAATAATGAACAAGAAAATAACAAGTGAACTGTTCTACGCTGAAAGTTGTTTGTACTATTTCATAGCAAGTACGAATTGCGCTAGAACTGAACTAGTTGGTTTTTCCAATTGACTCCAAAATAACTGCTTTGTATTTATAATTTCTTTAAACATAAATTAATGAAAAAAAAAATACACCGCACTCAAGTATTTTCTTTTGTAGAATTTTTAATTAAAATGCAAAAATCAATGATTTCAGGATGAACCATATTTTATGTCATCCGTTTTAAGGTTGTACTTTCGGTAACTAGTAAAAACATTCTTTAAAAATATAAATATAAATATATAAAAAAGTACTAACTATATAAATACATTTGTGCCTTCATTTTGTGATTGAAATATAGTTATTTATTTTTTACACAAGTAAAATAATGTATTTTATTCATTTTATCTAATCTCCAATTCAAGAATATTTAAGAACAAACCCATATAAATTAAATATATTTTCCTCTTTCGTCCCAAAACGATATCTTCGCGCAAGAATGCAAAGCATTTGTTTCAGATTCATAACAGATGCAAATTCTGCCAACATGCTTGTCGTACATAAATACATATAAATATTGTAGCTTATTGTCATTTAGAAAATCATGAGACGACAAACTTTGTGCTTCTTAATTAGTCAAGTTTTGTGTTGCTGTTCAAATTGATGAACTTTATTATTAACAATAATAAAAATAATCATTTAAATGCTACAAACAACAGCAATAACAGTAAAACTCTTACAAGCACACAATCTCACAAAAGCACACACACACACACTCACACATATGAATACAAAATTAACTCCAATCCATGCTGTGTTGAAACCCTCTTTTTCTCATTTAAACATGCGGCAGCTATTTAATATGACAAATAATGGCAACATATGGCAAGGAGCTAAATTGTTTTAAATACATTTAATTAAGTTGTCATTTATGTGTTGTTGTTGTTGCTTTCCTTAAATCAAGCTTCTTTCCTTCACTTAGTCATGGAGTTTGTCTTTGGCTTCTATGAAAAGTATGTACGTATTAATTTCATAATAAGACTGAGAATTTTATTCGAGGTTATGAGGTATGTTCAGAGCAACTACTTTATCAGATTTTCTATTTTAATCTGTTGAAATGAAAATTAAGTACAGTTTAATTGGCTGAAGTACCTCAATGTGTCTGAAAAGAAATACAGGACATTCTAATAAGCAGCTTAAATATTTTATTGATATAATATTATTGAAGAATTTGAAGTTTGTTGCTGTTGCTAGAGTGACTTGTTAGTTTCTATAAGCCTTAACTAAGTATTATAAATCTGAAGTAACGTTTGATGAACTATGACTTAGATGTTGGTATTTGATATTGGTTCGAAGTGATGTCTTACAAATTAGTTTTCATCTTAACTGAATATTTTTGTTGAGCACTCAAGACTTTGTAGATGACAGAGAGCTCTAAAGTATTTGCCATATTAGATCCTTTGTAATCTATACTCCTTATAAAGTCAAAAGTGTAAAGCATAAAGTATAAAGTATAAAGTGTAAAGTATAAAGAATAAGTTATAAAGTACATAATGTATAAACTATAATAACCAGGGCTAGGATTTCGATGACATGTTATCTTTTTTCTGCTGTTTCTGATGTTTCCTAAATTCCATATTTGAAAAGTTTTTAGGAAATTTTTTCGTCATTTTTTATACAATAGTTTTAGTTTTCAGGTAATTTTTACTAGATTTATGGCATTTTTTTAAAAATTCATCATTTTTAAAAATTTTTAATTTATTTTATTGTCATTTTTGGACTTTTTAATTTTTAGAGCATTTTCGGTTTTTTATGTCATTTAGTGTAATTTTTAAATAATTTTTTTGTTTTTTTATTCGTACTAAAAAATGTCAAAATGCAAATTTTTAAACATATTACTTTAACACTAGAGTCTCTTCAATCAAAAACATTTCCTCTCGACAAAGGAGTTGCTTTGTTTATAGACTTCGATGGAAAAAAACCTCTGCGCGTGGTGAAACTGACGAAAGGGTATGTAGAAAAATGAAACAAGTGTTAGATAAAAACTCAGTATATGCTAGTATAAAATAAATTTTAATTTAGTAATGTTTTATTTTTAAGGCTAAATTGTTTGTTTATTTTATATGTGTTTGCGTTTTTTAGGTAATTTTGTTTGTTTCTAGGTCATTTTCTGCAGTTTTTAGGTCAATTTTGCAGTTTTTTAGGTCATCAAAATGCAAGCTCTGATAACTTCAAAAAAAGCTGATGGCGAATCCATTTAAAAAAGGCAATTACATACTTTTTTCTTCTACCAAATACTGACGTATCCATATATTCTCAAAAAAAAAAGTTTTTACAAGCGATTCGGCATTAAATGAAAACAATGCCAAAAAGCTTTTTAGGTAAATAAATCGTTAAATCCACTGATTCGACAGAATCAAGATGATGAGGAATCAGTATCAACTCAACTAGTAAATCCACAGTTCAAAACAAGATAAAACTAAAACAAAACAAAATCGAAAAAATATGCATGTGTGTGTGCGTTTGTGTGTAAACGAGGGGTAGTTGTGTTGGCATGGTTAGGTATTGAAATGGTTTATTTAATGACTGTGAGACTTGATAAAGGTACTCGAAAGCATGGACATACACACAAACACTTACACAAACTCGTAAACAGCAGAATGGCATTTTTATGTTGCATCACGTACAGATCATAAGTCATGTTTAGTTGTCTGCCACAAGAGTCACAGGCCAAGACATGCTGCAAGATACTCGTGCACGTACGTGTAACAAGAAAAAAAAAAGTCAAGAAAACGCGTTCAATGAGCGTCAAAACAGCTCTATAGCACGCGTGTGTGAATGTGTGCGTTTGAGGCAACATGCTTGTATGTTTGATTATGTTTGATTTGTAGCGGATATTGCGAGGTGTTGGCCAAACATTGACCGAACATGACCTTCCAAGTTACTTATATTAACTTGTTTTTGATGAAGAATCGTCGTGAGTAGCTGCTGCTCGGCTGTCTTACATTGGCATCAGCATCAGCCCTCACAACCACCACCCCTTCACTACAGCCACTCCTTCCTCGATGTTGACTTGAAAATTTGTATCTCTTGAAGTTGCTTTTAATACTTCCGCCTACGATGTTTGAAGGTTTTTGATTTATTTACTAAGAAGGCGGGTGGCAGCTCAAATAGGTCTAGCTTGAATGGAACAGGCGTGTCTGCCCACTTCAAGGATTATCAAGTTATTGTCTTGTTCTGCAAATTTTCATTACTTTTTTATATACTCTCTCTCTCTCTCTCTCTCGTATATGAAGGCATATAAAATAATATTTTATATATTTTACGAGCATTTTTTATTTTTTGTTCGAAGCTTTTCTGTGCTGGTGCTTGCAGCTACTAGCCATTACCTTTTCTTGTTTTCTTGACCATACAACCATCTTGCAAAACGTAGGCCGACTTGTCTACTCCTTAAAATGTTGTTGTTGCTGTTTTTGTTTTTCCTCTTAACATTTTATGATTTTCACATAAAATCCTTCGTGTTTTTCGTGTCGGTTTCCTTCTTATAGATTTTCTACGCTTGATAAGCTGGCAGGAGTGTTTCATAGTATTGTAATGTAACTGTTTTTGTTGTTGTTGTTGCGAACTTGTGTGTGCATGTGAATTAGTGTTCTCTTTTTTTATTTTTTTCCGCTCAACATCATAAATTTATCTGTTTTAATAGTGATTTTTTTCCCCATCTTTTTTGTGCTTAGAGCTTCCATTAGAAGATTAATTGTTAGTGTTTTCCATTTATTTCTATTCTGTGCTATTTTTTCACTGAATGTGTTTATTTAATTGCTCGCTACAATCTATAATCTTTATTTCTTTTAATCACTTTGCTCTTTGGGGCTAGTCACATTTGTTAATTAATATAGCTTTATGCCATGGCATAATAAAAAGGTAAGTTCGATAGAAGGGGGAGGGGCGTGGGGCGTTGGGTGGGGAGGCAAAAAGTAAGTTTTTATATACACCAAAATGTTTATAATTACTCTATACACACAACTTCATTCTCTATATAGAGAATTTTAAAACAAAACTCATAAAACATATATACACTGACTTAACGGTACAGTTCAACCTATTTTTGTGAAGTGATTTTATTGAACTTTTGAACAAAAAAAATTTGAATGAAATATATTAATGGACAGCGGAGATATTTGCATCGAAAGACCAAACTTTGATTTTCATGTCGTTTTTTTCTCATTCTTAGGTAACGATGTTTTATGAAAAAGTCGTTGTACTGAAAATTTCTCCAATTTTGAAGATATGTGAGTGTTTTTGACGTCAAAATAACAAAAAAAATTTAAAATTGAATACACAAAAATCTCCGATACTAAAAAGTTTTATAATAACAAATTTACCGTTAGTTGAAAAATTTCAGAGGGGGCGTGGCAAAAACTAAGTATGTAACATTTTAAGTTGGGATAAACTTAATATGTGTACCTAGTTTGAGAGAAATCCGTTGAGCCGTTTAGATTTGTATAAAGGCCAAACAAACAAACAAACAAACAGAAAATGAGTTTTATTACTATAGATTTATTTATTTATCTTCAGTTTAGTCTATGAATAAATGTTCTTACAGACAAATTAAATATAAAGTATTAAACATTGTAAAAATAGTTCAAAATATTGTGTTTAAAATAGATCTTATTTGAATCTTAGAAACAGTAAAATCAAGATTACAACTAGAATTAAACAAACGCAGAACACGGTAAATAGGCGCATTTATAGCATAGTTAGAATGGTAAATTTGCAAGTAAAAAGGATCATAATTTCTAAGCAGTCTTGCTGGAATTTTAAAATCTATCATTTCCAATAGTGCAGGGCAATCAACCAAACCATTTATGATATCAAAAACAAAGAGCAAAGATATTATGCTTCTTCTACTCTCCAAAGTTTTGAGTCCTATTAATAGGCATCTCGTTTTATATGAAGGAGGTACACCATGAATATTGAAAGAGCGCAAGGCAAACCTTGTAAACGATTTCTGAACCCTTTCAATCCTCAACTTATGAGACTCGTAATACGGGTTCCAGATAATAGCAGCATATTCCAATCTAGAACGCACAAGGGAGTTAAACAAGACTTTCAAAGTGTACGGATCAGAAAAACATGCAATATTTCGTCTTATAAAAGCTATTTGTTTTTTGTTTACGTAAAAAACAATTTTACAATTTTTTAAAAATACTAAGACGATCTAAATGGCGTAGTCTTCATTAATTCTTTAAATTTAAAGTGAATTAAAAGAAAAATAGGAGAATAATAATAAAAATACAATGAAGATGTAAAGAGTGTTCTCATTCACACTGATGAATGATTAAAATTTAATCATCATGCCTTTATTTTGCATTATTAACTTTTGTCATATATGTCAAATGTGAATGGACTATAGACATATATATGAAAAATTTGGTGTCAACAGTGAGCTTATTTTAAATTTATAAAGTTTTATGTGAGAATTCCATACAAAGTTGCTACTTAGGGTAAGTCAAAGGAGAACTCAACTTTATACTTATCCACGACTTTCATTGATTTCATTTTCCATTTTTTTAAGCTGAAAGATGAAAGACTTGTTATTTTTAAAAAAATTCTGTGATAAAAATTAACCTATGCTCCGACCAGAGTCGTAAGGAACCCAAATGTCAAGTTTAAGGAAAATATATTCAGATATTTTTAAGTGATGCGCGTACAGACAGACAGATATAAATGTTAAAAATTACACTTTTGGGATCCACATCCTTCAAAATGTTCAGCGCAGAAAAAATTTCCAAATAACAGATTTTTTACAGTTCTATTATAGCATAAAAGCATAAAAGAAAACAAACAACGTTTAAATCGGCTTATTAAATCTGTCAAGGACTATGTGAATTTTTTTGCATTAGAACTCAGGATGAACATGAATGGGTAAACATAGCATCCGATGAAGAATTATTTATATCATCATTTAAAGCTATTCCACCTTCGATCCAAGAGTCGATGACCTCAATCACTGGGATTGAGACTCTAGAAGCTTTATTGAGGATTCTTCACCATCGACTCTTGGATCGAAGATGGAACAGCTTTAAATGATGATATAAATAATTATTATTTTTATATTATACCTTTAATTTAAATAATCATACATATTTATATAGTCAGTAATACTACTTAGTGAAAATTCTGAGTGCTATTGTGTAAAATAATATAATAGGGCAGTTCACGATCTTGTTGCATCGTTGCAAATGCTAAATAAACAGCTTTTACAAAAACAAAAAGCATTGAAAAGCTTTTGCAACATATGCTTTTTGTTTTTGTAAAAGCTGTTTATTTTACATTTGCAACGATGCAACAAGATCGTGAACTGCCCTATTATGTTTCAATCAATTAATTTTTTTATTTCATATGTCACGTTACTTTAGGGAGGGGGGAGGTGTTTTGAAATGCACTACGAAAAGTAACGGAGGGGGAGGGAGGGGTAGTTTATGAACGACCTCTTATCTATCTTGTTCAAATAAAATTATTGAAATTAAAAAAAGTTATCAGAAATTTATCAGAATTTTTGTGAAACTATGTATAAATTCATTGCGAAAAAAACTAATAAGAGAGTACTTTATTTTCTTCTTATTACTTCAGGGCTGAGTTGTTCTGACTTTGTTTTAGACAAGCAGATTTTCGCAATATAAATTTTGATGCTCCTTACTTAATTACGGCTTAAACGGTTTTTTTTTTATTTATTTACTTGATTGCTAAACCTTAACAGGTTTTATAGCAAATTTAAAATTATAAAATAAGATATTTAATAAAATTAAAAAAAATAAAGTATGATTTTGATTGAAATCATGTATTATTAACAAACTAAAAAGTTTTAATAAATTGCTTAAAGTATATAATTTTATTAAAGTATAAAAAATAACAAAAAAAAAGTTTAGTCAAAATCGATAATACCAGACAGCAAAGCAGGGTTGCGTTTTCAATACAAACAAGGCTAAGTTAGCAACAATTTTTGTATCCGGCGGAGATGTGTGACAAAAAAGGTCTCATTCATACCCAATAAAACACCACTCCAATAGGTATATATATATAATATATATCGTTCTGTTTTCCTGAAGCCGGTAAGATCCTGGCTTGACAGGGTGGTTACTCGACAAACTAGGTCAACTTCACCAAACTAATTTTCATAAAATAAAGAAAACCAGTTGCGAACGCAGGCACCAAGACAAACTAGGTCTTATCGGCCACTCATATTAATATATTACAAATCGATCTAACGTAGTGTTTCAAGAGGTAAAAAGACATCAAGACACCACGGTACCGTCGACAAATATAGTCACAATCATCATGAAGATATGAGGCATTTGAAGATCCCAGGTTTAGGTCCATTCAGATTATTTAGATGTTTATACACAAAACTACATGTGTAAATTGAGGTCGAATACTGAATTCTGAGGCTGTGGGACCTATAATTCCAAACCTATTCGATATCGCAAACGTAGGTTGTACGGGAGGTACCACGCTTCCTTGTCCAAAGCCCTTAAAATGTTACCAGAAACTGCATATGTAAACTGAGGTCAAATACTGAATTCCTATGAACTATAACTCTAAAACTAATCGATATTGCAAATTTGGGTTTTATTTTGGGTTTTCAATCTGGGTTTTCAAACGCCCATAATATATTATCAGTGAAATGTGGAGGTCGAATACTGAATTCCGGGGCTGTGCGACCAAGAGCATAGGCAAAATGGAGAAAAGGGGGGTAAAAGACTCTTTTAAAATTTTTTACCATATATTTCATTCATGCATTTTACGAGTCAATGAAAATAATAAAAAATTAATGTATGGTGTCTTTTTACCTAATGTTTTTATATATAATAGAACTAAATGGAAAAACATTTTAAAATTATGTATTTGTATTTTTCAACAAACGCAAGCCATAAGATCAAATAAAGCTACATTTATTAAGCTCAGACTAAATTAATTTTAAAATATTTTATCGATTAAAAATTTACTTTAAAAAAATTAATAAACACTAGCAAATCTCAAACTAATGAAATCTCAACGATATAATACAATAAATAAACTAACGTAATAAAACGAAAATTAAGGTGCAAAAACACAAACAAAGAAATACTAAGCACACCGGTCAATTAAAAAAAAAATAAGAGGAACAAAAACAAGAGAAGTATGCATTAAAAAAAACACAGCATAGCGAAATATTTAATTGTAATTAGTTTTTAAAGATATTCAAAATTAAAAAAAAAATTGTTTCTTATTTGAATATCAATAGAGATGATTTTCTGCAAAACGGTCAATAATTTCGACTAGAATGTTTTCCTGCTTTTCTGCCACAAATTTGAGATGAACACTCAACATGCATAAACATGAAATGTCACTCTGGCTGTAGTTTCAAATTAAAACTTTGCTACAATTCACGTACCATTGGCAATAGCCGAATTACATCGATGTTTTTTTCGATCTAATGCATCGAGACAGTGCATCGATACCTTCCGATATATCGTTGAGAAACATCGATGTTTTCTAAAAATCAAGTACTTTTTCTAGCATTGCATCACAATGCTAAATTCAGCCCCTTCCTTACCCATTTTTACTTTAGCTATGTCTATTTTAATTTATTAGAAGCTCCTACAAAACCCCTGTCCTTGTCCGCACGCCATTTATCCGTAACTAAGGAAAAGAAAAACTAAATTTTTTACAATCATTCTCTGATTCAGTTGTTGTTTATTAAAAAACATAAACGCAATAAACATAAATAAGAATATTGGTTATTCTAAAAAAAATTTTCAAAATATGAGAGTATTGGTAATAATTATTACAAAAAGTAAAAACAAAAAAGCCTTTACAATCATAGAAATTCCAGTATTAATGTCCTATTTCCAGTGTTGTCCTTTTTAATTATTTTTTTTATTTTTTTTTTTTTTAATAGTTTCAAAAGGTGGTTAAAATTCATTCGATGTTATATGTTAATACATCGATCCATCGAGTATATCAAAAGCTTTTCAAAACATCTGATCAATTCGATGTATCGAATTGTAAACATCGAGTAAGTCCGATGCATCGATGTATATCGAATATCCCTAGTTCACGCTTTGCCAGTTTTGATGTAAGTATTTTAAATTTTTAATTTTCTTTTTTTTTTGTGTGATCCGATCAAGTGCCGAAAAAGCGGAAGTTGAAAATACTTTAAAGCAATTCGATATTGGCAATTCCCATATTTATTCGGTTAGTACCGATTTTCAAACCTCCAATACAATCGGTATTGAAAATGTTATTTTCATTTTTGTATAACAAAAAAATAAATAGAAATTATCATATTATCTAGTCCATGTAAAATCTAAGTTTTTAACTTTCCCTTTGAACAGTATAAATTTCCACAAAATATTAGGCATATACTAACTGGCTTGGATAAAATTAGTCAATATCGCTTTGAAAATTCTGATATGCTTTTGACTTTTCCAGCTCTAGTTTTAAAGAAAAAGGTACAACCACACAGTAAAAAAGGATCACATAGAGAAACTATTGAAAAAGTAATCGATTAAATAAAAACTGCCCATGAAAGGGTTTGATAAATGTTTGAAAAATGGCGGATGTTTAAGTTCAAAGTTGCTTATCTGACCAACATTTCAGAAGAGCAATTGCGTATAGAATAAGTAAAAAAATTTCTAACTGATTTCGAAAATATGAATTTGGGAAAATGTTTTGACTACGATGTGCACATTGTGCTTGCAGATAAAAAATCCTTACTAAAAGTTATTTATATACATAAATAATAGTCCGATTAGTCTGAAATTTTAAGGGAATCCTTCTGATATATTCTACATTTAAAAAATGAAAAAATGGGTATTGGTATGGTGAACTTTTTTTCCATAAGTAAATTAAGAATTTATTTTTAGACACTTGAAAGTTTTTTTCCAAAATATTTTGATTATTTGCTAAATGGTTTCTTAAAATTTGTAATTTTTTGTTTTTAAAAAATTTTAGTATTAAAAATTTTTGTGTACCTGTATACTTTATGAGGAGGTTTGAAATCCAAAAAGTCCTCTTGGTTACCGGCCAAGTTCATATAGATATAGGATGGGTAATTTTATATTTTCCTTTATTTTTTAATGCTATGTACTTTTATATCTTTTAACTTCTTTTAAAAAATTAAATTGTTACTGATAATTTTCTAAAATATTATTGTTTATTTTAATAAGATATTTTGTTAGAATTGTCTGCGATCGTCACTAGCTCTTTTGAGGTATAGACCGTAGTCTCTATTCAACTCTTAATATCTAATATTGTACATTTTTACTTTAAACTTTCTTTTGTGAAATATAATGTTGAATTTATAATAAATAATGACATAAGAAATAAATAAAAAAAAATAAATTTAGTTTTCTTCCACTCTCTCTTTTCACTTGAGATTTTTTGTAAGGATAATTTCTATGCTATCCTAACTTGTATTTATTTTAACGTACAGATTAAGGTTGCAAATAATTCATGATAAATTTACTTTAATAAATTTTTCAATTTAACAAAACCAAATTAAAATATTCTTTCAGCAGTCACTCATCAGTACCTAATTATGTCAAATCACTGCTTGATTTTGTGAAATCAGTCAATCGTAAACTTAAAAATTAATTTTTCAACAGATCTGCTCAAATGGTAATTCAATTAGCGACAAACAAAACAGCTGAATATTCTTGGCATATTAATTGATGGATAGCAGGCTTTTGACCGAACTCATTGAACCGCACCAAATGTTGGAAAAGGTTTAGCGTAAAATGAAAGAAGGTGATTTAAAGTATGTGAAAAATTATTTTAATATTGATAAAGAATGCCAAGTTTTTGAATGTCTTTAGCAAAAAGGTCAATTGAAGGATAAATTTAAGCATATATATGCATCCATATTATTCCATAATAACTGTAAGTTGAGTCAATCCACCTCAACTCACGCAGGATATAGCTTTTGGAGTAAATAATCAGGACTATCACACTAATTTTGAAACTAACACAATCACACACACTCATAAAAGGCAAATGCACACAGAGACAAAGAAGTAGAGAGTTGCTGTTTGTACAGTACTCTAGTTACTCCTCAGACCAAGTGTTCCCGCTGGAGTCGTAAACATACTGTAACGAAACGTGTCATCCTTGCAAAAACAAGACAAGCAACACAATCACTTCGGCCCACTCTACCCCAAACTGCCAACATAAGGAGCAAACTATATATTTGTATTTGTGTTTGTGTGCGTTTTCGTTTTCGTTTATGTTTTTTTGTTGTGTTGGCCAAAGTGTTTTTCTTGTTCGACAGCATGATCATTTTTTTTCACCGTTTAGTTGTTGTATTTGGCAATTGCGACACCTTGTTCTCAGGTCACTCTGAAGCCGTTTTGCCAAAGTGTCTAGCTGTGTGTTTTTGTGATGCCAAAAGTGCACTACATGCTTCCCAACCGACGATAACTAATAGTTGAGTCGTCGCCCAGGTCTTCCAATGTCTGTCTGTCTGTCTGTCTGTCTGTTTTACGGTTACTGCTTATTTTTATTTGGTAATTTTATCTGCCACGTGTTTCGGTCACTTTTGTCTACAAACATTTATGATCATGATTCGAGTTGTTCGTCTATTGTAAGGGTAGAAATTTCTTTTTTAATTTGGTATTTTCCTTGCAATTTCATTGAAGTCATACTAAGACATTTAATTTTAGTACAGTTTTGTCTTAACTCGCTGCTATCCTGTGTGCATTTGTTCTAATATTTCGAAATGTTTTACGTGTTCTCATTTGATGCTATGGCCATCGATATTTTCAGCTTTGGTCTTTAGTAACTTCATGTAATTAGTGCTAGCTCGTATATTAATAAAACTCCTTTTCTATATATTACTTTGTTTGTTTGGCCTTAATACAAATTACAACGGCTGCACTGATTTTGGTATCAAATTTGGTGTAAATATTTTGTGCATTCTACTTATACTTAGTTTTGACAACATCCCAACTGACCCTTTTCAGCAATTTGTTAATTTTGTAATTGTTATACGTTTTAGCATGGGAATTCTTCAACTATTTAATTTTAAAAAATGTCTGTTATTTTTACACCAAAAACATGAACATGTCTTCAAAATAGTAAAAATTCTTAGTGCAACATAAGAATGAGAAAAAATTAAATGAAAATTGAAATTTCGACTTTCTATGCAAATATATCTGCTGTTTTTTAACCCTCACTTTGACACCAAATTTTTACTATGGAATCTGGCACTATTTACATTTGTTAATATTATTTTCCTTCATATATTCTGTATAGAAGTTTTGCATTTTGGGACTTTTTTGCATATCCAAAGCACACTGCGTTGACACCTTTTTTTCGGGGTTTCGTTTCTGCGTATCGTTAGTTTTCTGCGGGATTGCAGACTTTAAATTGTCGTTTCTTACTTAACAACTTAACAACTTGTAAACATAGCGAAGAAAGAGTATTTATTGATCAAAACAGTGATGATGGCAAACAAAAACAAAAATTTTTAAATATTGAGTAGTGCATCGGGGACCTGGACCATTTGTTTATTTGCGAGGCTATCGTATGATATGCAGGAAAGGTTCTTCGAAGAATTTGTTGCCAATGTAGTGGAATCCGATAAAGACGAAATGCCAACGGGTGCAACAATAGCTGATGATTTCCAAGACCTTGATATGTTACCACAAGCAATGGAAATTGATGGGACTTCTGATGCTTAAAACGAGATATATTCTGATAAATTGGGCACGGAGGTGACTTATAAGTAGAAATTGAATTCGAAGATGACACAGACCAAATTCCTCGGATTGACTCGTATTTCCCAACTAGAAATGCTATCGAGTGCTTCATGGAAATAAGTATTCAATCATTGAGTACAACAGAGGATTTCATTCCAAATGAAGATGATCGTGGTCATTCAAAATTGAAAGGTGCTTGCTACATGTACAACCATGAGCAATACAAGATAAAACACGAAAAATATGCGTCCTATGCAAGAAGCCTTGACGACCGTAGCCTAGTGGGTAGAGTGCGTGGCCCCTAAGCTAAAGAACCGCAGTAGCCCGGGTTCAATTCCAGCTCAGACAGAAAGTTTTTCAATTGAAATAATTTTTCTGTTCGGTCGTCACCTCTCTACAAACGATGGCAATCCTCAGAGAGTAAAAATTGCCATGTAAAGCTTCTTGAGGACATAAGCCGTTCGGAGGCGGCATAAAACACGTAGGTCCAGTTCTCGGTCATTTGTGATCAAACATTTAATAACACGCACAGCACAATTGATCAATAGAAGCTAGGTCAGTTTATTTTTTTTTTTATGCAAGAAGCCTGTATGTACTGAACATAGCAATGTTCAGAAGAAATGTAAAAGCTGATTCAAAAACTGAATTTTAATATATTTTTTAACATATCAAAAATATCTATTCATTTATACTTTTTCCAATAAATGCTACCAAACATGAAATATACCTATATGTAAAATGTAAGAAAATTTCATGCTTTTTTCCTAATAATTTTTTAAATACTTAATCCAAAAAATGTATTAAAACACCATCAAAGCGTTTGAAATAAAAAAATATTTATATGATAATTCAAATAGTGCAGTGTACTGCCAAAGTTAGAAGTAAAATCAGAAATTTTCAAAAAGGTATCAAAAAGTATTCAAATTAAAAACCACTTTTGATATTTTCAGAAAGAAAACGGAAAAATAGTCACTGAGTCGAACCCATATCCAAATCGAAAAATAATTAAAGGAGTTATGGCAATTTTAAAATTGGGATATTTACAAATGTAAATAGTGCCAAAGTGAGGGTTAATACATATCATTCAATCTTTTTTTATTAAAGTCTAATAAAAGCATTTAATACAAATAGTTTAAACTGTACCGTTAGATCTGTTTACATATATTTTTATCTTTTTTCAATAAAGGTCTTATATACTGACTTTTTATTCAAAAATGTCTCACAAGTTTTTTTTTTAAATAACATGTTAAAAAAAAGCATTACTAACTGCCTTTTATATGGAAAATCATTCATTTGCAAAAATTCTTTCAGTTTTGCACAAAAATTGTTAAACTGTTTTTTTCATCAAAACAATACGAGGGCAATTTTAGAATTTAGTGAAATGTTTTAATTTCCCCCCTAGTAACTTTAAATGCAACTTTAAACTACCATCTGTTTATAGACTACTGTCAAAATTTCAGCTCACTGCGACGTTTTTTTTTTTTTGTTCTTGGCAGTCATTGACAGAGGACGATCTTGTGAATTTTGGAAAAAGGAAAAAAAAATTTCGTGTGCTCATCAAGCATTATTTTTAGCGCAAGAAACCATCAGCCAAAAAAAAGATAGGCTTGATAAATGCTATGGGGACTCTGCACCATCGATTAGAATTATTCACAAGTGGTTTACTGAATTCCGATGCGGTCGTACAAGCACAAGTGACGCCGAAGTCACCACACCAGAAATGGTCACTAAACTTCATGATATCGTGTTGGCCGATCGCAGAGTTAAAGTGCGCGAGATTTTTGTGCATCTCAAACGAATGGGTGGGGAATATTTTGCAAAATCATTTGGATATGAAAAAATTATCCACAAGATGCATATTAAACGCGATCGTGTAATTGATTCAAAGAAGTGTTTGGCGATGTTAAACAAAGGTAAGAAGGATGTTTCCGTCGATTAGTAACGAAAATTGGACGAAAAATGGATCCATTACTATACACCAGAGACAAAGGAACAGTCGAAACAGTGGACTTCACCAATAGAAAGTGCTCCGAAAGCGAAGACAGTATTATTAAACGCTCTATAATCTACATCGATTACCTTCCACCGAAAAGAACGATCAATGGCGAGTACTATGCGGCCGAATTGGACCGTTTCAACGACGCTTTTTAAGAGAAACGTTCATTAATAAAAAGCGAAAATCATCTGGATCTACTTCTCAGGCCAAGCAGCCCTCAGCACCGCTTTTGAACATGAACACTCCAGTTACTTCCTCGTCACCTTCTAACATTCCTTCTTTGACTAATAGTTCAGTTTTGACTCCTATTGAGCCTAGAAATCTATCAAGCCTAAGGGCAGTGTCGAGGAAAAAAATTTATTTATTTCACGTCTTCAACCCGACACAACTGTTGAAAATGTATTGACTTTTATCAAAAATAATAACTTGTTGAGTCAAAATGCATATTGTTCATGCAAAAAAATAGGTAATAAACCTTCCCATGCTTCCTTTATTCTCACAGTTCCAGCTGAAGAGTTTGCAACTGTTCTAAACTCTAATTTGTGGACTGATAACATACTCGTTACAGATTTTCAGCCTACGAATAGGCCTAGAGGGACGACTCAAGCCGCTCGTCAATCCCAAAAAAACTGAATAGGTTATCCTTTTACTATCAAAATGAAAGGGGATTACGCTCTAAGACGCGAGACATATTTTTAATGTCTCAGAATTTCTCTGAGGATATTATCGCACTGACTGAAACTTGGTTAAACGGAAGCATTACTGACTTAGAATTGTTTGATAACAGTTTTGAAGTTTATAGAAGAGATAAACACGCTGACAATACTTCTGCTGTCGGTGGAGGTGTCTTATTAGCTGTAAGGAACTTCTTCGTTAGTTCCATTATTGTTATTCCCTGCTCTGCTAACATCGAACTTATATGCGTTAAGGTTGTACATTGCAATTCTAATGTATATCTTATTAATGCATACGTTCCTCCTAAGAGTAGTGTAGAAGTTTATGCAAGCCTTGCGGATTGCATAGAATACGTTATAAGCATAATTGACGTTAATGACGACATTTTATTGTTAGGTGATTTTATCTGCCTGACTTGAAATGGGAATCTTCTGACGATGATACATATTTTTGTGCATCTAATTCGAAGACTCGCCAAGAGCATATATTTGTTGATAATATGTGTTCTGACTTACAACAAGTGAGTTGTATTTATAATAGTCGTGAAAGACTTCTTGACCTGGTCTTAACTACAGACAGTAAGAATGTGATTGTTGAGAAGGCTCCTCATGCTTTGACTGCTGTTGATGAATACCATCCACCATTGAGCATATGGTTCAAATCAGACAGGGATAATATAGTAAAGTCTAACTGAATAGATAAAGTTTATGAATTCAATTTTAAAAAAGCTGACTTTTTGAAGTTGAATCATTTACTTCAAAGTAAACTTCATGCTATTTTAGAATATGTTAATAATAACACTCTTGATGATTCAATTAATTTTTTTTATATGGAAATCTTTGCTGTGTTTTCTCTATCCGTGCCATATAGCCTCAAATTTACGAAAAATTGTGCTTAGCCCTGGTACACAAAGGAGTTAAAGATTCTTCGCAACAGCAGGAATAGGGCATGGAAAAAATATGTCTGTAGCTTAGACTTAAATGACCTAGAAACCTACAAGCGTTTGTTTCTGGATTTTGAAAGTTGCTCAGCTACCTTATATCAAAATTATTTAGACAATATTAAGCTGGGAATATTGTCTGATCCAAAGACAATAAATTCTGGGGTTTCATAAACACCAACAAAAAATCTGATGGATTCTTCCCTTCATCATTTAAGACTTCTGATGGATTTACTGATGATCCCGTTATAATTTGAGGCCTATTTGCCACTCTCTTTAAAGAGTCATTCTGTTCAGACTCTTTTAATCCTGATGAAGATTATTTTGAATATATGAACTCTACACCCAGGGTTTCGTTGGACCCTAAATCTTTTAATTCAGAGGATATTTAAAAGTATATTGGATTGATCGATGAGGATTTTAATGCTGGGCCTGACGGAATTCCTGCCGCAGTGTTAACACGATGTGGTTCCGTTTTAAGTCAACCACTGTCCATGTTATTCAATAAATCAATTAGCGAAAGTATTTTTCCACTTTTTTGGAAAAAATCTTTTATAGGTCCTTTCTATAAAAAAGGTTGTAAGAACGATATAAACAACTACAGGCCTATCGCGAAACTCTCGTCGATTCCAAAACTTTTTGAGCGGCTCGTGTATGATCGTGTGAAAATTCGCTGTGGGAAGGTCATGACAACTCGTCAGCATGGATTTGTTACTGGCAGATCCACTGTGTCTAATCTCCTCGATTTTACAACGTTTTGCTTAAATTCATTTTATTCAGGTAACCAGGTCGACTGTATTTACACTGATTTTAGTAAAGCATTTGATAAACTGCCACACAACTTAATTCTACTTAAACTAAAGTTAATGGGTTTTCCAAAATTTTTTGTAAGCTGGATTCAATCATAACTGACAGAGCGATCTTATCAAATACGATTTCGAGGCGTATTGTCAGCTGAATTTATTGCTGAATCAGGTGTTCTTCAAGGTAGCCACCTTGGTCTACTTCTGTTTATTTTAGCCATTAATGATGTAACCCACATCATCAAACACTCTCATCTACTTATCTATGCAGATGACATGAAAATATACAGAACAATAAATGCTAAAGACAATTCAGATCTGCTCCAGTCTGATTTGAAATCCTTTGAAATTTGGTGTTCTAAAAATAATATGTTTCTAAATCCAGATAAATGCCAAGCTATGACCTTTTCGCGAAAAAGGAATAATTTAATTTTTTACTATAAGATAAAAGATACTGCTTTAAGTCGTGTAGATGCTGTCAAAGATCTTGGTATATGCATGGATTCTAAGCTATCGTTTAACGTTCATATTGATTACATTTGTAAAAAAGCATCTTCTATGCTCGCGTTTATGAAACGCTGGGCCAAAGAATTTAATAGTATGATCACAACTACAACGCTGTATTATGCAATTGTGCGACCTCACTTAGAGTATGCAAGTCAAGTTTTGTCCCCAAGTTACAATGTACATGTTGAACGTATAGAGAGAATCCAAAAACGTTTTGTTCGGTATGCTCTAAGGAGCTTAAGTGCAACGGACACTTTAAACCTTCCTCCTTATGAGGATCGTTTAAAACTATTAAAAATGCAATCTTTGAACGAGAGAAGGAAGTCTGCAGATATCGTCTATTTACACCAACTCATAACTGGTGTATTCGATTCACCAGAACTCCTAACTCTTATAAATTTTAACACTAACCGTAGAAGCAGTAGAAATGCTAACAATTTAATTTACTTACCTTTTAGTAGAACAAATTATATGGCTACTGCTCCTTTACATCGCATGAGTACCTTTGTTAACAACTGTAGCTTTTTTGATGTTAACTTATCGAAAGGTCAACTCAAAAGTAGATTGAAAACTAATGTATGATTAGATCTATGTAAACGCATGGTTAGTTGTTATGTCTTGTGTTGTCCCTGAGCCCAACCCATACTATGGTGGATAAATTTATCTCACTTTAGATTGTTTTGGACCACTCTTATCGATATCATTAGGGCTATTCACAGTTTGAGCGTACTTTTAACATTTATTTATAGCATTTAGTATTTATAGCATTTGTTATTGTTCAAACTGTGAGTACCTCGCCATGTGACTATCGTATAAAAAATTGTGCAACCCTGTGATGTATGTGATTATGCGGCTGTAGACAGAGCATAAAAATACGAGGTACAAAAAACACGTCCAAGGGCTGCTTTTATTTACGCATGCGTGCGTATTTGCGTTTGTATGCAAAACAACAACAAAGCAAAATACGCTTTCGTAAATTGGCGTATAAATAGCAAATCGTACAAATGGCAGACCAGCGTATTCCAGCGATGTGAATGGCCTTATTGAGATGTTTTAATGTTATTTGGGCTGGTTCTTAAGATGATCTAATGCGGAGAAGCATTAGAAGAAGTGCGAAAAAGCTGAAGTAGCTGAACTCTATTATTATTGCATGCTTGGCGAGGAAAAATGCTCTTTCATCCAAAAAATTCGCGCGTTCACACATGCCCAGCTTCCCTGGCATAATTCCATGAATTCAAGTACGAATTGCTTCCTTATCCAGCATATTCTCCAGTGCTGGCCCTTTCCGACTATTTTCTGTTTCCAAACCTGAAAAAATGGCTCAGCGGAAAGAGATTCACCACCAGATAGGAGCTCATCACCGAAACAGAGGCCTATTTAGAGGACCTTCCGAAAACGTATTCTTCGGATGGGACGAAGTGTATCGAGCTAAAAAGAGACTATATTGGGAAATAAAACTTTTTTGCTTATATCGATTATAAATAGTTGTGTCGATAGCCGAGTAGGCTAAACGGATAGTTTATAAGCCAAGAGGTACAGAGTTCGATATCTGCAATGGCCGAAGATTATTTTTTTTAATTTATTTGTTTATAAATATTTTTTACCTTAATCGGTTCTTTGTGTAAATTTTACACATTTTTCAACTTCAAGCTAATATTTCTTTGCTATAAGTTTATCAAATTGAGTTAGGATTTTGGCTCTATGTAAAAATTGTATGGAAAATTTATGTTTTCGAGGTTCTTTTACGCTAGGTGTCGCTGCTACCCTACAGAAAAAAATTTCTCTAAAAGTTTCTAGTGTGTAAAATTTGCACACCATAATCTAGGCGCGCCTATGTCACTGTTCTCTGCTTTATTGTTAATTTTTGTTCCGATATTTTCCTAATTTTTCATTTTTTTTAACTAACTGAAACCCGACTCGTTATATATAATAAGTTGGGGATTTGCCGAAGCAGACCACAGTGGGTCCCTTTTCGTCCCCTATTGGACAAAGGGTACTACTGCTCGGAGTACTCGTACGTGAGCATGCTCTTCGTGTAAGCATCCTTTGTCACCTCAAGCATATCCTTATAGGTTAGTTGACCAATCTCGGCTTCGCCAATAAATGGGCGTCCCAGAGTGGTCAATCTTATGCTTGCCAGCGCCGGACACTGGCACAGAATGTGTGATGCTGTTTCCGGCTCCTCTAGGCATAACCTACACGCATCGTACTCGGTCAGAGTCATCTTCCCGAGATGGTACATGAAGGGACCGTGTCCTGTGACCAGTGCAGTAAGCCAGCTTAAAGTCCTTCGATTGTATCGGATAACTTTTGCTGCCTCACTACGAGACCACTTCACGGCCGCCTTTGATTGCCTGCAGTTAACAGCTTCTTCCCACCTTTTACTGTGTTCCGAGTCCGTCCATTGTTTAATAAGGCCTGCCACCATATTATCGCCTATAGCGATACGTGGTTCTGGTCCACAGAATTCTTCTGCTGATCCTGCTCTTGCTAAAGAATCAGCTTCTTCATTCTGTTCTATGCCAGAGTGTCCTCTCACCCACATAAGTGTAAGCTCATTCGTCTGGGCGCACCTATTGAGTTTTGTAAGACATTCTATGGCCAACCTGGAAGTGATGTCTGTCCGTTGGATACACCTAATCACAGACTGATTGTCGAGAGTGATGACAATTTTCTTGCCACTGATCCGGCCATCTATCAGGTGGTCCAGCGCATGCACTACGCCAAACATTTCTGCCTGGTATACAGACACAAACCTCCCCAACCTCAGTACACAGGATAGGCTTAACTCTTTTGAGTACACGCCTGCCCCGGCCCGTCCATTCATCAGAGAGCCGTCTGTGAATATACTGATATCGCTACCAGCGATTTCTTCACAAACGGTTCCATCCGTTATAAGAGTTTTATAACATTTTTCTGTTATTTTTACTCTCTGCCTTCCATCCATAGGCATAAACGCCTCCCTGACATCTCTCTGTACAATATCAAGGATGCGAATATGACCATGCAGGGCCGTTGCCCCATGCCACGTAGCATTTCGCAACATCCTGAGGGCTGACAGCTCCGCTGTTTTCTTTATTTCTAAATCCAACGGCAGCATACCTAACAGAACCTCCATTGCGCTTGTTGGAGTGGTGCGTATTGCACCTGTTATTCCAACACACGCCAGCCGTTGGACTCTGTCCAGTCTCTTCTTAATGGTTTTCTGGCTGACTTTTGTCCACCAAATCACCGAAGCGTACGTGATGACAGGTCTAACCATCATAGTGTAAACCCATTTCATAGCCTCTGGGTTTAGCCCCCATTTGAGACCACAAACGCGTCTGCACCCGACTCGTTACCACGCCCACTTGTCCGACGCCCATAAAATGTTATGAGTGGAACAGCACGTGTAAATTGTGGTCGAATACCGAATTCCGAGGCTGTGCGATCTATAATTGCAAAGCTATTTGATATAGCAAATTTGTGTTGTTTAGGAAGTGCCACGCCCCCTTTTATAATGCAAAAACCATCCTTGGTATGCTTTAAATAACTTCCTAAAATTTCACGAAACTGATTTCCGATGCTATGCGACCTAATATTCCAAAGCTATTCGATATCGAAAATTTTTGGGGTATATTTTAGGTAAAACGCCCCTTTTTACAATCAGCACCAGACTTCATAAGAACATTTTCAAGACTTTGCTACCGTTTCCCTGAAAATTTCATAAAAATTGGTTCGCGGTTTCGGAGTCTCTACGTGATATACACACGTACATATATAAATTTTTTTTTTATAAAGATATGTGGTCGAAAAAGTATTCGTGGCAACATTTATACATATATAGTGATCGCTACTTGGTCCCATTGCACCTACATACTAATTTTCACTATCAAAACGTGAATATTTTAGGAATTAGCATGATTTCGAAAAAGTGAAAAACCCACATACATATATCCACTTTTATGCATATAGATTTTATACTCGATTTATCGATTAGATTTTTTTTTTTGGAATTGAATAAAATAATGAGTAATTAATTGCTTTTAACGAGAAGATTGCATTAATTTCAATTATCGATGAAAAAATTGCTCCTGAAAAAACTGTGTAAAATTTACACACAAGGAACCTATTCGTTTCTAGAAATAAGGGACCGATTAAGGTAAAATGAAAAATTTATGGAGAATCTGATGTTTTTTATTATACAAAGTGATTTAATTACTTAAGTTGTGAACTTGTAAGCCGAACTCGCATTAAATAAATTCCCTTAAAAATTGTATTTGTACTTCGTACAATACTAAATTTGCTTCTTCCATAACTTAGAGCGGTCCTTTCATTATATTTCAAGTAATTGAGGGTTTTACAACATACAGGCTGAAATTTGGTAGCTACTCGTGCAACATTTTTATTTTTGCTAATTCAGTATTTTTAAAAACATTAAAACGCTACACAATAAACATTTTGTTTACATACTTAAATTCAATAAATTTCATTTTTTAAAATGTTAATTTTTTAATTTTCAAAAATTTTTATACAAAAAATTAAAGATCTTCTTGTACTGTACTAATTTATGTTCAAATAAATAATAATAAAATAAAAAATAATTTTATTCAACAAAATAATTTTTAATACATATCACGTTTTAAATAAGATTGTTAAAAAATTAAATATATATATATATATATATATATATATATATTAGGGCGGGTCAAATTCTGGCTCAGCGAAATTCGTAAAATACATGTAATTTCAAGACTTTTTCTCCACTACAGCATATACAAATTCTGAAAAAAAGCTGTGCGGACTTTCGTAAATAGATTCATACACATACATTCATACATTCATATTTTATAATTGAGAACAAAATCTATTTACGAAAGTCAGCACAGCTTTTTTTCAGAATTTGTATATGCTGTAGTGGAGAAAAAGTCTTGAAATTACATGTATTTTACGAATTTCGCTGAGCCAGACCTCCAAAAAATTCGTCCATACAAATTGACCCGCCCTAATATATATATATATATATATATATATCTGTGGTCGCAAGGAATAATGACTAAACTCAAAATATCGTAAAAAAAAGCGATATAGAATTTACTTTATTGCCAATTTTTGGAAGTATGTAGATATCCAATTTTCAACCAGAATTGATCATCACTTATGTCTGCATATATTTTGTTTGTAACTGTTCATATATTTTAAAAAAATGGGTTGTAGTTCGTGCAATTAAAATATCGTTTTTTACGATACTTTGAGCTTAGTCGTTATTCCTTGTGACCACAGATATATGCATAATAAAATAATTTTGAATATCAAATAAAGAATAAAATACCATCTCCTTCATTAGTGTATATTAAAATTTATATGAAGCAGAATCTTAGATATCTAAGAAACGAAAGAAATAAATTGTACAAAATTATCAAAACCTCAACAAATATTAGCGATGGTCATTTTAACTTTTAAACACAATTATTTTTTTTTTATTAACATACCAATTTCTTGGAAAGACTACCGTTGGAAAGACAATTGAACGGACATAATTCTAAAAATAATTTTGTTCGTTGTGGGTTCAATCCCTTGCGAGAAGTTTTGAGGTTCGAAGAACACCATTAAAAAATTTAAAATAATTTTATTCTTTAGGCTGGAAAAATTACCTTTTCAAAAACATAAAAATAAGGGTGATGACTCATTGGGTTAGTAAGATGTAGATATTTTGACAACTAAACAATAATTAAAATTAAAAATATATGCTCGCTTTAACGATATATTGTTGAAAAAATATCATATTACCAGCTTTCAGGAAAAAAATTATTTAATATTTTTAAATGGTGTTCTTCGAACCCCTTCTTCGAAATCAATTACTTCACCGCAAGGGATGGAACCCCCAACCATTAAAACCACCAAAACTTTCCCAAATTTATTTTTGGATAGAAGTCCGTTCAATTTCCTCTCAAACAGTAGGTAGTGCTCACTTAAAATTCGGTTAAGAAATTAATATGTAAATCCAAAAATATTTGTGTTTAGATGTTAAAATTAGAATTAATTTCTAAAAAATTAACAATTGTTTACTCTGCGATGGTTTTTTTGTCGCTGGATGTATAGCAGAAGTTTTTTACCCAATAAAGTAATTTTGGCCGCCTAAATCGGTCAAATACCCTAATGTGCGCTGCCAAATTCCTTATGAAAAATAAAACAGTTATGCGTAGCAAAACACACAAGCAACAACATGCATACACGACTGAGCTCATATTACAAACAACATCATGCAAAAAGTTATGACTCATGCCTCGATACATAAGAAAAGCAAAATTAATGAAAATCAATAGAAATTATTTGCGTGAAAACATAGAGAAAACGAATTTTCTCAGAAAGGAGACCTACTTAGACCAGTTTTTCGACCCCGTAAGCCCCAATATTGAAAATTTCATTGACATCGCTTGGGATGTAAATTATCCTAATGTCCTAATTAGGGATGCCAGCAAGATCACTCTATTCCAATAAAGAGATTTGTGGAATCGATCTTCGGGTTTAAACACCTTTCGGAATGCACATAGGGGTATTTCATCGATTTGGGCTGCCAAAAGTCAATTTTATAAAACACAGATTTGATAAAAAAAAAAATGCAATTTTTAATAGTGTTGAATATAAACATCGTGGCCGCCTAAATTGGTCAAATACTCGAATGTGCGCCGATAAACCAATTTTTTTTTTTTGCAATGCTGAATAGTGTTGAATATGTCTCATTGGTCGTACAGGGTAAAAATAAAATAACAGACTTGAGTAGAAACTACTTACCGAATAAATAAATTTTGACTACCTAAGTCGGTCAAATATTCCAATGTACGCTGCCAAACGATTTTTTTTAAGATGTTGAATACGTTCCAATGATCGTCAGGGTTTAATCAAATAGCAGATTTGAATAGAACTAATTACCGAATAAAATAATTTTGGCTGCCTAAATCGCTCAAAAACCCCAAAGTGCGCTGCGAAACAAATTTTTGTTCCAATGTTGAATAGTGTTGTATATGTCCAAGTGGTCGTACAGGGTTCAAATCAAATAATAGACTTGAATAGAAACTATTTACCGAATAAGTTTATTTTGGCTTCCCAAATCGGTTAAATATCCCAATGTACGCTGCTTGAACTGAGACCTAGTTAGATCGATTTTTCGACCCCTTAAGCCCCTATACTGAAAACTTCATCGAAATCACTCGATCCGTTTTCGAGAACTCATTTACAAACAAACAAATAAACAAACAAATATTACCTAAAGGTAATTTTGCCAGCCGACAAAATTAATTACATTTTTTAAATATTGTTTATCGTCCCTCTACACCGCAATTAATTACCTTACCGCAAGGGATGGAACCCTCAACCACCAAAATTTCACAAAACTATTTTTATGTATACTTTACTGAAAATTTCATCGAAATTGCTCGATCTGTTTTCGAGAACTCATTTACAAGCAAACAAATAAACAAACAAATAATGCTGAAAGGTAATTTTGCCAGCCGAAAAAAAATTATTTAAATTTTGTTTTTCGACCCTCTACACCGCAATTAATTGCCTTACCGCAAGGGATGGAACCCCCAACTACCAAAATTTCACAAAACTATTTTTAAATCAAAGTACTTTTAAGTACCTTTCCAACGGTTAAGAGTTAACATTCGGTTAAGAAGTGTGTGAGATATGAGTTTTCGTAAAAATCGATTTTCGACGTTTTTGCCGATTTTCATTTATTTTGTGCACCCTGCAACTCCACCAAACACACGCCAAACTTTTTCCTCCAAAATAAGTTTTTTATTTTCGTCAGTAATGCTCCATGTAAAATTTCACCAAAATCGGAGATGGTCATTTCGTAAGGCCGGTACGTTCAAATTAGAATTGCTGTATACATATAACTTCTCGAGTAGACTCGGTTATATCAGCTAGTACTATTGTACTAGTAAGTAAGTAAGTGCTAGTAACAAAATTACTTACCTACTTGAAAGACTTTATAATTTTTTTTTTTTTTTATAAAATTTAAAATATATGATAAGATGGGTAGGACGTTAAAATATGGTTTTCAAATATTTTCTAACATTTCCAACCTTTTATGGTTTGTTCTGCAAAGAACTTTTTACTAATGCAACCTGATGCTTCATTAACTTATTTGGCACTAAGCTCAAATATTATAAAACCTTTATTATTGAAATAATGCAAAAGGGCTACTCATGAATATTACGTTGGTTTTCCTCTGTCTCATCCACAGCTCTAAATATTCCCATTTGCTGTTGAGAGTCGAAAAATATGAGTATAACAATATCAAAAATTAAAACCTTTTTAAAATATACGCATTTAACACCTCAACCATTCTAGTTTATCATAATACGATCAACATATTTTGCTTTCTTAAAATAAGTATCTTAAAAACCGATTTTTGTATTATATATTTTATTTCAACAAAAATAGTTCAATATTTTAAAAAATATACACTTATTAATCTTCTCATTAGAAAGGCAATCTCCTGCACAACTGTTGACTCAATCGAAAATTCAATAGTTTATATGTTTTTAACTGGATTATCAGTACTTTTATATTGAATTAAATGTTTTAAAATTGTAAATTTAATTAATCCAACATGTAAACAATTAATAAAATTGTTGCGTCAAAGCTTTGTTCGGTAATGAAAAAATAAGTAAAATAAACAAGAGTTGAATTACAGTAATTAAGCCGATATGCAACATATTTAAACAGTCAAAATATACCAACACACACAGCCATAAGCACAGATACATACACGGTTGCCACCTCAAATTCCCATAAAAAATACCTTTTTCCCACGAGAACAAAAAAAATTACCACAACAATTCCCATACCAAAATACTAAAAAAAATCCCACGGCTATTAAAAAAATACCACAAAAAATACCACAAGTATTTAAAATTACCATAAAAATACCACGCATTAAAAAATACCACAGAAAATACCATACGAATTAAAAAATACCACAAAAAATACCACAAGTATTTAAAATTACCACAAAAATACCACGCATTAAAAAATACCACAAAATTTATTAATATTTAATTTATTAAAACGTAAATATTGCATACTTTTTTTACATTGAAACGCAAACAAATATTACACGTTAAATAAATAAAACATGTACAATTTTGCTCAAAAATTACAGTAAGACAAACAAATTAAAATTAAAGCGTAAGACAAACAAATTAAAGAAAGTCCGTACATGTTTTTATTATTTTTAAAATATGCCACATTTTATTCAAAATAGAGTTCTTAAAACAAAACTATTATTCTGACTGATTGAATTCAAAGGTTTAACAGAACAGAACCGTTATTTCATTCAAAATTGTGCGATTCAAGTAGCATTTCTCAATTAACCGTGCTTAGCAGCAAAGATATAAATAAATAATAATAAAAGAATACATAAGAAAAAATGTTCTGCATTCCACTTCCGAGTGGAAGTTAAAATAAATCATAATTGAATTCGATATTTGGTGTTCTGTGATGATGTATATAACTTTTTTCGTAATACAATTGATTATATTAATAAATTAAATAAAATATAAAAAGAAAACAATATGTAGAACACCAAATATCAAATTCAACTATGATATATTTTCACTTTCACTCGGAAGTGGAATGCAGAACATGTCTGATAATTGTATTTGTGTCTGATTTTAATCTTTATGAATTAGTTTTACTCACTGCTATTATTTTGACTGCAGTTGTATTTACATTTAGCTGTCGATTTCTTAATTTTGTTCATTTTGTTAGAATAAGTTAAAGTCGTACATATTATTTTTAAACAAATTATAATGATTTTTGTTAAATACAACCTTGTAAATTTTTTTGTTTGTGATAAGCGTTTTGTGTGAATAATAGCGGCGACCAAATCTGTCGAAGCTATGTTTCTAAGTGCAGTTTTATTTAAATTTAATACGTTCAATGTGTTGCTGCGGGCGCTTTTTTTAATTTGGATGCGTTTATAACACATTCAATATATAAAATAAGTAAAATATGTAAAAATATGTAAAATGATATGTAGAAATATGTAAAAAAACGTGCAGAGATATTTGTGCAAAAATAACATTTTAAAGCTGCTTATTAAAGTAGTTTTCCGCAAATATTGATTAAAAATCCTTAAAACTTAAAAATTCCCGAAAAAATCCCACGTGAATTAAAAAATACCATGAGAAATTTTAATTCCCACGGCAATTAAAAATTCCCAAAAAAAATCCCACGTGAATTAAAAAATACCATGCTGAATTAAAAAATACCATGGGAATTTTTAATTCCCATGGCAATTAAAAATTCCCAAATATGATATTTTTCTACTAAAGGTGGCAACCGTGGACACATACACTCTCGTTCTCACTCTCTCTCCCCCATTATGCAAAACATTAATGTCTGTGTTTGGAATATAACGAAAATTTGCTATTTACTAGCTCTGCAATTAAACACAATTAAATAAACACAAAATAAACAAGAATATAAAACCAAAAAATCAGTTCAAAAATAGCATAAATACTTTGCCATAGCTGCAGCAGGCAGGATTTCCCCAAAACCCGTTCCGCAAATACACACCGAACCGCAAACACACACCAGTACAACAATCACACGCATTTACACTGACTGACCCTAGGCAAGAGCTCAAATAACATCAACGCACAGTGCATTGGACGGAGTCAAAAATACATTATTAACCATTTCAGACCTGACGCTAAGCTAATGAGAATTTGCTTATGATTTTTTGGAGTAAATGGTCTTTATATGATATGAAAACATATTCAATGCCTAAATTTTGATATTTTCATATCCTTCAAGGATTTTCAAGAAACGAATGTTTGTATTGAACATATTTTTTTTTTTTCATCAAATGTTGTCAAATCATTTGGGATTTTAAAATATGTTATTTTTTAGTTAAAATATGTCAACTTCACTTAAATTGCGCTATTAGTAGGTATTTAAGTATATGAAAAAAACAACTAACTTCTACGACTCATTTTTAAAAAAAAAAAATGTAACGCAAGAATTTACTGAAAATTTAAGAAACGACAAAATAAACTGCTAAACAATATGAAAGGCAAACATAAACAATAAGCTTCGCAGTCGAAATATGTTAAATTGATGAACATTTGTGAAATAGAAGTAAAGATATTTAGACTAAAACCAATGCATCACAGTCTGAAAGGGTTAAAAAATTAAAAAAAAAAAACAATTTTTTAATGTGTACACTAGAGCGTATCACCAAAACCAAGGTATATTCAACATGGTAAACTCGTCACAGAGAGGTGAGTGCCGTAGTTTTCAAACATAAAAAGAGCGTAAAAGATAATAAATAAATGCTGATAGAAAACTATCAAATGTTTTCTAAAATTTAAATAATTTTCATTTTTGTGCGTGCTGATTGTTTTTTTTTTTTTAGTATTTTTCGTGAAGCTATCTGAAAAAACAAACATGCATTTGAAAACAGACCCCAAAATGCACATCATTTACCAAAAGATCAATGGAGGTATTTTTCGGTGATGAAGATTGGTCGATTTTTACTCTGCGTAGAAAAGAATTTGACTTTCTATCAAAGTTTTTATATAAAAAATATATGGATTCCGTCGAATCTAACATTAAACAAAATCCAAAATCATTTTGGACTTTTTATAATTCAAAGCGAAAAAGCTCAGGTACTCCTAAAGTTATGGAATTCCAAGGGAATTTAGACAAAGGTTCACAAGAAATATGTGAACTTTTTGCAAATTTTTTCGGTTCAGTATTTAATAATCACGACGCTGATGTAAGTTCTCTCGACTTCTCCAAATAACAGCAATCCTTAGATCTCGGTTCCTTAAAGTTTTCTGAAGATGAAATATATAAAAAAATCTAGACCCCAAAAAGTCTAGACTCGAACAAGGGTGCAAGCTTTGACTTGGTTCCACCGCGGCTTCTAAAATGCTGTGCATCATCTTTATCTATCCCATTGACATCTATTTTCAATATGTCCCTTTTTGAGCGGAATATTCCTAGACGATTGGAAGACCACGTTTATCACACCTACTTTTAAAGCCGGTCAAAAAGGAGTGAAATTTACAGAAAATTACAGACCAATCACAAAATTATCAGCTATCCCTAAGGTGCTTCATGCCATTGTAAATAAACGACTCTTTTTCGAAGTAAAAAACTACATCTCAACACACCTACATGGATTTTCCTCCGGGCGATCCACTAGTACAAATCTGTCAATATTTTCAAATTTCACCATTAATACGGTAGAACGTGGCCTGCAAGTCGATGTTCTCTACACAGACTTCGTTAAAGCTTTCGACAGCCATCCACACAAAACTCTTTTACTGAAGTTGGAAAAACTGGGAAAAGACTCTTGTTTATTGGCATGGATATCATCGTATCTAGCAGATAGAAAACTTATGGTTAAGGTTGATGATTGCTATTCGCGCATTATTTATGCTAAGTCATGGGTTCCGCAAGGGAGTCATCTGGGACTCCTGCTATTTACATTATTTATCAATGACGTAGTCGAAATATTTAAATACTGCTCTGTTTTGCTTTACGCCGATGACTTAAAAATATATGCAGCTATAAGCACGTTGCATGACTGCACGAGCTTTCAAAAAGATATTAATGCTTTCTTATCCTGGTAAGCTAGTAATGGTATGAAACTGAATCTCTCGAAATGCAAGCTCTTAACGTTTTCACGAAATCTCTCGCCAATATTATTTAACTATAAGCATCAGACTCTCAAATTTGCCAGGGTATCCCTAACCAAAGATCTCGGAGTCTATTTCGATTCAAAGCTTACTTTTAGCCCCCATAGGGACTATGCAATCTCTAGAGCAAACTCATTACTCGGTTTTATCAAACAAAATGCAAAGGAATTCAAAGATGCATTCACACTTAAAACTACATTCATCTCCCTAGTTAGATCAGTTCTTGAATATGGGCTAGTAATTTGGCACCCGATATATCAAAAAGATACGATCCTGTCTCTAGATGCCTAACTCTATGTAATTCTCTTAATTTTGATCGAGACCTTGAAAGACCAGCTTCAATTAGAGTTTTGAATGAATGTTTGAAGTAATATTGGCCTTCACTGTGCCTCTGTTTAAATCTTATTTTATAAATTATCTTTGTCATCCCTAGCTTTAAGGAACTACTGTAATCTGTAAGGGCTCGACCTGGTAGATTAAAATAAATAAATAAAAAAAAATAAAAATGGAATGAAAGTATGGAAAATTAAGAAAATTATGAAGCGTAAAAAAAAGTCCAAAAATTTACGTTTTTCTTCACCGTATAGTTGTGTGTAAGAACTAGACAAATTTTCCAAAGACGCTGACTTTGGTTAAAGATGTGTAGAACCAGAATACAAATAGATTAAAAAAATTATTTAAATCGGTCAATTACTTTGTTTGCAGTAGTGTGGCCCATTTTGAAAAAGTATTAAGACTCATGTAAATTATTCTGTCGCATTGGGTTTTAAGCGCTGTAGGATATGTTTTATAAGCGTGATTGATTTGAAAATTTGTTTAGCATATTCTTGTTATAACAATAATCAGTTTAAAAAAAATTCGATTTCCAAAAAAATTATTTGCCTAAAACCTCCATGAAAATAGTCTATGTTTAATTCACTAAGATTTTGTAGGATTTCATTTAATCTGCAATTACAGATGAACTCGGCACTTTAGGTATTTCTATAGAAAATTTGAGAGGTCAACAATATGATGGAGGCTCAGATATGGCTAGACAACATAATGAAGTTCGATCATTTATATATGCAAAACAGCCATTAGCTTTATACACTCACTGTTTCAGTCATTCACTTAATTTATGCATTGCCAAGTCTTGTGAAGTGCCTTAAATTCAAAACATATTAAACATACTACTATATCTGCTTTTTACACGATCGGCTAAGCTTAATTCCAACAAATTGTATTGCGTTTTAAGTTTTTATATATTTGTGAATTATATACTAAGGTCATTTAAAAAGGTAATGTAATTTTTAAAAATAAGTATACTACATGAATACATAAATTAATATTATAAATAAAAAAAAATAAGTTGTTAATTTAGTCCTTCCCCCATTTGCAATTTCTTGATCCGCCACTGGACACATACATACCGGTCCAACACGTATACCGCTGCTTTTGCTTCGCCGTAGTCGGGTAAGATTCTGAAAACTTGAACAATCTTCTTCTATAAATATAAATATACCTATATAAAGTTTTGAGTACCTATATTTTTTGCACTTTCCAAAACACATTTCTAAAAATTGAGTATCAAGTGCATATCAGATCTGTTTTAGCTAATAGTGAAAAGTTTGAAACATATGGTTTTGCAGAATCACGCTCGAATTATGGTTATACATTATGTAAGACTTACCAATGTGAAATTTGGGCCCAATCGGACTAATGCTAATGGGCGCTTAAGCCAATCGAATATTCTATATGTATCCTAATTTTTGATAATAATAAAAATTCACTTTTTTAATTAATTTTAAGTTAATTTTATTAAAGACATTTTTACTTATACTGTTTCTATATATAAGCACTTTTACAAAGGTATGCGAAATCAGATCAAATCAGATCAACACTCAAAAAGTTCTAACGACTTTAGTTCACTTTTTGCCACTACACAATCTGGAGTTTCTAACATGACCGTAGCCAAAGTTATGACACAAAAACGAAACATCCTTTCATAGAACTTGAAAACTTTGAAGCAATTCATTAAAAAGAGTCAAAGCTCTCGTAATTGGTTCATTTAAAGCATAATTAGTTTTACAAGTGTAACATAAAACAATTTAGAGTTACGAAAATGTCTTAACGGAATATTGAAAGAAATAAGCTCTTATAAATTATGCCGTAACAGCAATAGAGGTGCACATAAGGTGGCTACGCATAATGAAAATTTGTAGAACGCAGAGCATATCTAGTAAAATTTTTTTGTATTAACTCAAGTCTAAAAGTTGTTGAAGCATAAAATGGGGACCAAATAATAGGCGCATACTCAAGTCTCAACCTTACGAACGCACTAAACACATTTAAAATGTAAACCATATTAAAAAAATTTTTAACTTACATTAAAGGAATAGGAATGCAGATTGTGATTTTTAAAAGGTAAACCAAATTTAAAATTTCTTTTAACTTACTTTAAATAGGAATGCAGATTGTGATTTTTAAAAAAAAATATTTAAATTTTCAACATAAAAAAGACATTTTAAGCACTGTGCGACGCAATGTTGACGATATGTAAGAATGCATCGTTGGGTTCCGATTTGTGCGTTACGCCGGAAATGCTGCTGCAAATTGAGTTCAATCTTTTCCATTTTGTTTTTATACTTTGAACTAAGGTGATTGCAGTACATGAGGATTGTGTGCGACCTCTGGCAGTAGTTCTGAAAAATTCAAAACATATCAAATCGACTGAAATTCTAGCCAGCCGTGATTAATCAAGTGTACGTGTATGTGTACGATGTGTGAGCAAAATAAAAAGGCGATAGGATTAAATTTTCTGAGTTGTTTTTTTGTATATTTATGACATATTCTATTTATACTAATAATTAATTTTGCTATTTTTAGATATAGTATGGATATAGTATTTTATGTTTCATACTTTACATAAAAATATAAGTGTTGATTGGAATTTATATGGATTTCAACTACTTCTTTCAGTAGCTTTTTTATTCAACTCGATTATAAATTGGACACTCAAATAAATAGACCATTTACGAGTTCGCCAAAAAGTATGCAATGGAAAATTGGTTTGTAATTGATTTTTTCTCAGAGAAATGTTAATGCATGTCAGTGGCGTAGCTAACATTTGCCAAAGGGTGAAGTAATATATTTGAAATTATGTTTTAAAAAAAATATATTTATACGACAAGCTGATATACCCGGTATTAGTCGAAAAGTTATATATCTTTATCCAAATAATTACCTTTCTTTCATCGCCAATCATACTAAGGCCCTCAGATTCATCAAACACCTTAACTTCTTGAATCCCGCATCAAGAAATAAAATTAAAAAATATATTTTAAGGTATTCTTCTTACTAAATAGTGTCTATTAGGCCGGGTCGATTTGGGGAGAGGCAAAAAAATCGCCCATTGCTCAGTGAAAATCGTATTTTAGGAATCAAACTAAGAAACTTTGCCCGAGGAACTATACCTCTAAAACGAATTCTTATGCCCCAACTTTTCCGTAGGGTCAAATTTTGAAAAATCCCTCTTTGACCCATTTAGAATGCCCACCCATGCCAGTGGCATACCCCCTGGAACCCCCTGAAACCCCACGGGGATTCCCCTTACAAACATTTGCTTGGATCAGCCCTCCAAAGTTAGAAGAACAGAAAAATGAAAGTGCTGGCTTTAAAAACTAATAACTCGGTCATGTTAAAAAGGATTGCACTAATTTTTTTTTTAATTTTTTTAAATTGTCCATCCAATCGTGTTTCAATCTTTTTTCATTTTCATTTTCCTTCTAATTTTCATAATTTTCCAAAAAAAAAATCCTAACAAATTTCTTTATTTCGACAAAAATTTTGGTAAAAATATTTGTTGAAAAAATATTCAAAACCAAAAATGGATTTTTTTTAATGTTCTTTCATATGGTACGCAAAAATGTAGGGTTGATTTAAAGTTTCGCTAAAATTTAAAAACTTTTTATAAGATCGAAAAATCGAGCAAAAAATTATCATAAAAATTTAAGATTTTTTTTTTTTATTCATTATGTATTTTTTTTTTTTTTTTTCATAAAAAGTAATGGTGTAGTGAAAGAATAATGTCAATTTCGCAAATTGTTTCTGAGTTATACTCTCAGAAACGCCTTTTTACACTGCCACAGAAACAACAGCGCCACCTACAGGGTCAAACTTTAAAACAAAACCATCTGCAGAATCAGCCGCACACACACACTAAATTTCATCAAAATCGATCCAGGTTTAGGAAAAGTTCAGTGACAAAGCCATGTACAGAAGAATTTTATATATAAAGATATATTATTTAATATATTATTTAAGCGTTTTGTAATGCTTCTGCGCTACCGGCGAAAACACTTCCCAAGTTTTGATTACACAGCAGTACTGATAACTCAATCGCTATCGCTTCCCAGTGGTAAATGAACACATTACGTTACCAAATTTTCTTATATACAATTAAGGTTGCCAGCCAATATGCGGAACAATTCCCACTAAAACTACCTTTTTCCCAAATTAACATAAATTAAATACCACAAAAATTCCCATGATATAGGTAAACAAAAAAATTCCCACAGCAATTAAAAAATACCAAAAAAATCCTACAAAAATTACCAAAAAATTACCACAAAAATACCACGCGTTTTAAAAATACCACAAAAAATCCCATATGTATAAGAAATTTTAAAAAATTTAGTAGTACCAGAAATGTTTGCATTTAAATAAGCAGAAATAAATAAACGCGTCCATAATTACAAATATTGTATTTATTGTCTTTGTTTCAAAACTATAACAAATAAATAACATACAAATTGTTTCACATAAGCTTAATTGTTATACATATCACATGTTTAAGTCTTATTATTAAGATCGTGAATTTTATTTGTTTTTTTCCATTTAATAATATCTAAAAAGAAATTATGCTTATAAAAATAAAATAATAAAAAATAAATAAAATAGAATAAAAATATTGTTTCCAAAAATATTTGTGGCTTGTGAGGTGATAAGCAATTCATTTTAACACAAAATGATTTTTTAAAAATTTAATTACTTATTTCTAATATCAAATAGTAAAAGTGACTTCAGAATAAAAAATAAACATAATAAAATAAATATACAGTTTTTAATGATATTTGTGCTTTGTGAAGTGATAAACAGTTAATTTAACACAATACGATTTTTCAAAAATTTAGGTACTTATTTCTAATACAAAATAATGTAAGTGACATTAAAAAAAATTAATACAATAAAATAAATATTAGTTTTCAAAGATATATGTGCCTTGTAAAGAGATAATTTCAACACAATATGGTATTTAAAAAAAATTAGGTACTTATTTCTAATACAAAATAATTTAAGTGACGTCAGAAACAAAAAATTAACAAAATAAAGTAAATATAAAGTTTTCAAAAATATTTGTGCTTTGTGACTTCAGATATAAATATTTTTAATTCATTGAGAACGTTTTAGAATAAAATTAGTTTTGTTTTTTGTGTTCGTATATATCAGGCATGGAAAACGTGCGAACACATTTTTAACATTTCTTTTACACTAACTATTTACAACTAAAAAACTAGTGTAAATAATAGTGGTATTCAATGAACGCCGTATTTGTGATGTTAATAGCGTAAGAGCGATATTTTTACGACACAAAATCGTGGTGTTAACAGAGCATATAATGCGTATAATGTGAACTGTCATTTAATTTTGATTTTAAAAGATAATTGCTGAACAATGGATTCGATAAGTTAACTTGCAAACATTGTCTATTATTGTTTTGGTAGTACTTATATAACTGTGGTCACAAGGAATAATGACTAAACTCAAAATATCGTAAAAAAGCGATATAGAATTTACTTTATTGCCAATTTTTGGAAGTATGCAGACATCCATTTTTTACCCAGAGTTGATCATCACTTATGTCTGCACATATTTTGTTTGTAACGATTCATATATTTCTTAAAAATGGGTCGTAGTTCGTGCAATTAAAATATCGTTTTTTACGATTCTTTAAGTTTAGTCGTTACTCCTTGTTACCACAGATATTTCACTTTTTTCTGGAATTTTAAAATAATTTTTGTAAGCTTAACGTAGAATTTTCAGAAAAGCTCAGAGTTTTGAGGTCAGAATTTTGTTCAGAAAAGAATGCGCTATTAGTTTATTTGCCATTTTTTGATGTCAACGTGTTCTTAAAACAAATATGAAATTTAATCGTTTATATTAAAGGTAAGTTCGCTGAAATGTACAGCGTAAACTTATAGCTTTTCTCTTCTGTACACAGTAAAAAATTTGACGGTAAATTTTATCTTTTTTATAACATCTGTGTGGTATAAACTTTTTTTATTCCAAATAATTTATAAATTTTATACCACTCAATATTATAAAAATAATTAAACAAATATAATTTAAAAATTTCATATGGATAGCATGTGTTAATCAAAATATATTCTGGTTCGAAAGAAAAAAATTCACAGAAATCGGGAAATTTAAAAGTAAAGTGGTTTCGATTGGTCTGACGAGAAAAATTGTCTGGAAAAATTTATATGATTTGATTTTATAAATTTTATAACATTTTTGGTTTGGATTTATATGTATACAAAATAGTATAAAATTTATGCTCATATTTTCTACTGTGTATATATACGTCGATCATCGAATACTATGATCTTCACTTGCTTAATAAAAGTGAAAAAAAAAATTGTTAAGAAAAAATTGCCGAATTCCCATACAATTAAAAAATACCACGCTAAATTCCCACGCCACTTAAAAAATACCACGCTGAATTAAAAAATACCATTAGAATTCCCAAAAAAAAAATTCCCAATATCAACTAAAAATTACCACGAATGGGATATTTCCGACAATACTGGCAACCTTGTATGCAATGTAGCTACGAGGCCTCCAAGGCCTGTTAACAGTTTTCAATTGCATTTGTTAGAACAAAGATGCCTAAGCCCTGATGATATCTGCCTTACACAGTAAGCGACGATGGAAATAGGTGAGCTGCTTATGACGCTCAAGATAGGAGATATTTTCTTAATTAAACTTCAATGCAAAACTTTTTGTAAGAAAACGCCATGCAATACAAAAATGTAGTCAAACTATTTTCGTAACGATCGATCTTAAAAACACAAATAAGATTTTGCGACATGCTGCTGACAATTCTGCATTACAATGGCATCACCGACAAATTCTTACAAGCGGGTATTTACTTTTGATCGCATTGAGCCTCTCTGTAATCAGCTTTGCTCAACACGACAACAAACTAATCGCTCTTTGGATGACATCAACAACTGCAGCTGTTGATGATCAATCAGATCAGAAAGACAAAGGTAATAATATATATAAACAGAAACAACAATGTAGAGAGTAAATTTCGGCCTGAATAATAAATAGTCGGTCAGTTTCAATTTCGTTTTAAATATACATACATCTTTATATATAGCTTAGTATTTTTTTTTGTGCACAAGCTCTGAGGTATAACATAAAATCAGTGGCTCATTGAGTTTACTTGTGATCTTGTCTCAAGATCGTTGCTTAGTTTGATTTTAACTGTCGTCTCGAGAAGTTTACATTCGCAGCAAAGTGTAAACTGGGGTTTCTGTAGCATTTTTAAAAAATTTGTTTTAGTTTCTTTCTTTTGAACTGATACAAATATTAAGAAAATGAGAGCTTTTTTGCTATTATCGCTACTTGTTGGCGTTTTGGCTATTAATCAAACGACTGCTAACACAGGCGCCACTAATTTGATTTGCTACTATGATGGCAGCAGTTTTGTGCGTGAAGGTAAGTGAGAAAAATTCCAGAATCAAATAAACGAAAACAAACAAAAATCGAAGTATATAAAAGAAATAATTTGGCGAGAGTTGCATATTTTAAGGAAATTATTTTTTTGAGTTTTAATGAATACAACAAATTAATTTTAACTTTTACAATATTTATTAGAAATAATTAAGTCATGTTACATATATACATTTTTTTATATTGGCAACTGAAAGGAACTTGTACACTTTTGTTTTTGAGATTTAATAAAAAAAACCGCAATAAAATCAAAAAACAGATGAACTTTTACAAAATGCAGTCAAAAAGGCTCTCATTAAATATGTTTTTTTTTTCAAAGCAAATTAAGTTTAACCCTTAGAAAATAAGTTAGTCAGGTTCATTTTAATATTTTTTTTAATTGATAAAATTGTCTCATCATGATTCAAACATTTGCAATATTTCAATAAACGCTTACACAATTTTATTATGAAAAAATGTTTACGTTTTTGAACATTTTCGTTTATCTTAAACTTCTTTGTAAGCTCAAGAGCTTATAATACTTTTTGCAGAAATGTGTATTTCATAAAACTCTATCTAAGAATCGATCACAATTTTTTGCTTTGTATATCTCTTTGTCGAATCCGTTAGGCAGTAGTTTTTTGAATTTTTAATTAATATTTGAAATAATTTATTCACAGCTTAGCAAAATCTTGATGAACCATCACATCACCATCACAATGTATCTTCAGCAACTCAAATCATTTTGTTTTATATTTGGTGTTTTTTTTTTCTTCTGAGTATTAGTGTGCTCGCCAGTTCTTCCAGCCGTTACCATCCCAAATAGCTTTTTAGAATACATAGAATTCTTTGCAAAATTGCAACAAGAGCAAAACAGTAAAAATATTAAACTCATGAATTTTATTAACATCTTTTGATTTGCTAGTCAAAGGTTATCGCTAAAAGTATTCTATTCGTTTTTTAAGCTTTTTTTTTTGTGTATGAGTGGTGCAAAGATAACGTGCAGTCATGTACATGCTCAGGCCTTTCTAGTGCTATTGAAAAAATGTGTTACTTTTTCACGGAATTGTAAAAACTTTTCATTATTATTTAAGATAAAGGAATCTTTATTTTTATAAAAGAAGCATTATATAAATTAACATTAAAGAAACAAAAAATCGGTCGAAATTTTTTTAATTTCTTATCTTTTCTTTGCGTTTCAGTTTCAGTATTCAGTTAAAAGAATACCATAACTTAAAGTCTAAAGTGTTGAAAAGTTGAACACAAATTGTCTCTTGAGAAAATTAATGTTGTATGTAAAAATTTCCACTTTTGAGATTATTGAGAAAAAGGGGCTATAATTCAAAATCTAGCAGTACAATATTCTTCAGAACTTCAGGCTTATTTGCAGACACATTTCACAATAGATTACGAGAATAAAGTGCAATTTTTTAAGTTTATAGCCCTTTTTTCTCAAAAATCTCAAAAGTGCAAATTTTCATATACGACATTTATATTTTCAAGCGATGAAATGTCTTAATTTTGTATTCAAAGAAAAACGTCTTTAATTATTTGCGTATAGCATCTTTAATAAATTTTTTGTTAATTAGACAAAATTTTTATAGCAAGTTTTATTTATTGTAAACAAAATAAAAAATTCTAGCTATATATACTAATCGTCAGATTAATAACACATTTCTTCAATTTTAACAAGTTTTATTTATTATTGTAGGAGATTGTAAATAACTAAGCCAGAGAAAACCAACTGCAATCACATTTAATTTCTTTTAATTCTCAGAATTTCCTAGAAACTAATGTCTATCTTTAGTATTCACAGCAAATAAAGTACACCAATCTAATTTTAAATGTAGAGTTAATTATTTTACTTTACTAACAATTTATGTGTGTAAGTGTTTGTAAATAATGGAAGTACTAATTAAAAAGCAACAAATTTTTTTTATTCCCTGTGAAAATGTTTTACAAAGCAATAAATTTGTGTCGATAAGCAATAACAGCTTAAGACTGATTTCAAATTTTCAAGAAATTTTGATTCACAATTTTCAATCGTCATATAAATTATATGAAACAGTCTTTTTGTCATAAAAAAGCACTATAAAATTTTGTGTGTTTATAGTGCTTTATACGTTGAACATAGCTACATTAATAACTCCGTTTTGTTTTAAGTCGACTTAAACTTTTATTGCTTAATCGACACAGAAATATACACTGAGAAAAAAACACTTTAAAATTAAACAAAAAATTTTAAAATAGAAATTTAACTCATTTGTTTTCTACAAAACAAAATTTAAAACAAGCGTGTTTAATTTTCAACTATAAGCTCATTTCTGTTTTTTATATAATTTCTTAAACTTATTACTTCGTTCCATTAACAAAAAATACGTCGCTATCAGAGATTGACTTAAAAAAGTATGTACAGTAGAATCATTGAAAATTATTGCCAGACAACTGAGACCCCAATTTTACATTTGAATGTTGGAAAATATTTTTGAATATTTGTAATATTATAAGTTTAGATGCGAAAAAACTAAATAATTATTTAGATATTAAAAATATTTGAAGCCGCAATGAAACGCAAACTTCATCAAATTAAGTCAAAAATTTTCTTATTCGGGGGGTCCCAGGGGTCGCTGATCACGAATCTGACTTCAAAAAATCGAAAAAGTTAAAAAAATGGTATCGAAAAAATGGCGGTTTAATTTATTTGTTTTAAATTTAATAACAATATTTTCAAATTATTGCTATTAACTATTAAAATATTTTAAGTTTTTGCATTAAATTTTTCGTTTAAATAAATGTGTTAAAACTTAAAATTTTTAAAACAAAAACTTTTGTTTTAAATTAAACTGAGTTTGACGTAATTGGATGAAATATTTATGATGCTGAGAGACAAATAGACATACAATAACATATGTTAAAATCAAAGAAGACATTTGGAGACTTTTTTAACTACTGCTAAAAACAGCACATTTCATTTCATAATTTCAACACACCACCAAAAAATATTTAGGATAAAATTACGAATAAAATAAATGTAGAAATACAAAACAAACGTTCATAGTACAAACGTTTGAAGTGTTGGTCGCATGAAAAAAATTTTTTGAATTCTTAACATAGTAAATTCTACAAACGCTAGTTTGTAAAAATCTATAATGTATTAATTTGTGAACTGAGCGAACATTGTTTGATAATATCCAAAGCGGTGGCAGCAGCGTTCGTATATTTGTTCGTATCGTTTGTAGATGAAACGGGTGCGTTTGTAAAATATACAAATTTTTCTTTGTACAATGTACAAACGGTCATTTTTATTATTCACAAAGTCCTTCGTAGGCTGAAAAGAACAAACAGCTTTGTAGAATATAATAATTGTTTTGTACATAGTACGTAGCTTTTTTTTGTGTACTTTTGATATCTTATTTCAAATCCTATTTCATATAAAAAAATCGTATTTTTTATTATTTTTTAAAAATTTAAAAAACAGAATCAAAAAAGAAATGAGCTGACAGTATTTTTTCTTTGAATACAACGAAAAATCTAAAAATCTACAACAATAAAAACTCATAAAAAGGGTTGACTTTTGAGAAGTGCAGTTTGCACAAAATTACTTATTTTGCGATGAAAATTCGGATTTTTCTTAGTACTAGTATTATCTAACCAATGATATACATTTTGTAAGGTATAAAAATTCTGGATTTATTCCCACTGGTTAAAGCACTGTGAACCAGGGCCCGCTGGGCCCCTCCTCTGGCTACACCCATGAGTACCAATAGCTAGATATTGATTTTTATTTTTAACTTTTTTTTAAAAAAAAAGATCCAAAAATATTTCTTTTTCTGTCAAATTACGTTGCTAAAGTTGTTTCTGTCGTAAAAATAACAAAACTTTCATTGGCGTAGCAAACGGGAGAATGGGGGCAAATACCCCCGCTTATTTAGCTAGATAAACAATTTAAAAAGAAAACTTCAAAAGGTATTCAAAATATCAGTTTTTTACAACGATAATATTTTTGTATTATATATTTTGCTCTTCTTTCTCTCTTCTTCATAAGCATTCTTTCGGATAACCATTTTATTTCTCTGTGTTTGCAAAAAGATAGAACAAAATATAGAGTTTCTACTTCAATTCCAATTTGAAAAAAATTCGGATACACTGAAAAACCTATTAAATGAAGTTGAAAAACTTGTTGCTTTGGTTTTGACTGTGCCTGCATCAGCTTAATCTGAGCGTTCTTTTAGTGAACTAAGACGCCTTAAAACGTATCTTCGAGCAACTATGACACAGAAACGACTCACTCATGCGGCGCTTATACACATTCACAGAGATAAAACCGAATAATTGAATTCAATGGAGGTGGTGAAAGAGTTTGTTTCTCTCAAGGACAGAAAGAAACATTTTGGAAGAATTTAAATTGATATACTTTTTGTACCTTATTGCATTTAAACCATGTAAATATATACCTAGTCTTGCTTTATAAAAGCAACAATTATTTCTTATATTTTCATATTACCATATGAAAGATCATTTAAAAAATTATCTCTCATATCGAAATTGGAAACACGGTTGCCACTTTGGTACAATTGTACCAAAATTAGAACATTTATTTTAACTTGGTAACTTGGTACATTATTTTCCGAGTTTGTACATTTTGTAAAAGATTTACAATTTAACAAATTGTTACAAAAAGCGAAATTTGGTAGCACTGGAGAAATGTTCAGACTTATGTTTAGTGGAACTTTCATTGCATTTAGTTCTAAAAGTGGAAAGCTTACATGCTTTTCCTGTCATATATATTAAAAATCACATTTCTTGAGACTTGAGGATTTTTTGTGAGAATTTCCACTAAAGCAGAAAAATATCTCCATTCAGAAAATTTTTCTCTTATTACCAAAGATATTCTAAAACAAATTAAAGACAAATTCGATTTAGGTAAAGTAGATCTAAATTTTTTTAATATAATAACATCTTCACAAGTTATGTTAGACAACAAAATTTCTTCATTGCCAAAATTCAATAATTCATATTAAAATATCATCTCATAGAATGCTACCTTGACGTTATTGTGACTCAGAGGAATCTTGTTCAGATCTCAAATATTAGTTTTTAAAATTGTAATGACGTTGGGAAAAAATTTGGATATTTTGAGAAAAAGTCTGGGTCGTGAAGAATGGATTGGGGGAAATTTGTTTTAATGATTTTATCAATTTTGTAAATAGTCTGATGTGCCTTCCACGTAGTTCAGCAGCGGCTGAACCAATATTTTTTTTTTATTTTAGCCTGATTAAAACTAAGCTTAGAAATAAATTAGAATATAAAACACTTAACAACATAAAGCTCTCTAAAAAATTGTGTGTCGAACGCTATGAATATCCTTATATTTGGCCAGCAAAAGAACTATTTTGATGTATGTATTATTTTGTTAATAGCGTATAACATAACTTAATATTTTTGTTATGTTTGGTATGTAAACAAATATACTCCAAGGAATTATTATAATAAATGTTATCAAATTATTATATTAAAAAAATTGGTACATTTTTTCCTACTTGGTACATTTTTTCGGAGAATTTGGTACAACAAAAAATAAGCAAGTGGCAACCGTGATTGGAAAAACTTTTAAATATAATGAAATTTTAATATTTTTTATTTAGTTTTATATATTTTTTATTTTGAAACTAAAATAAAAAAATTGTGTTTATTCATATTCATGTTTCTTTTAAGAAATTTTGGTGATTTCTTTTTGCACCCACATTTGTACTGCCCCCCCCAGATGAAATTAGCTTCCGACGCGCTTGAAAACTTTTTATACTCCTTCATATGACGTATCATATTTATGCATAAATTGTTTCAGTAAAAATATATAAACATAGCAAGTTTTAATTCAATCTTAAAAAATACATGCAGGTGCTGATTCAGAGGGGGGCTGTGAAAGCTAAAGCATCCCCCAGACGCTAATTTATTTAAGTACGTTTTGGAAATGCTAAGAGCGCTCCGATAGCATGACAGCATTTGGCGCTCTTTTCGAATACTTAACGTTCGAATTTTCACTTTAAAATTGATATAAAAATTCAGTAGGGTGTAAAATAATAATTTATGAGCAAAATAAATACAGATATTTTTTAAAAGTTTTATACTGTTCATATCCTTTAAGTGAATAAATTGTTTTATAAAGTTCGAATAATTAAATCGCTTCAAAAAAGAAACTTTTATGATGGAATGGTTCATTATCTAAACATTTTCATGGATAATCATTAAAACCATTATAATCTGAGTACAACTCAGAATACGTATGATAGCAATAAAATTATTAAAAGCATTTGCTTTTTTCCTCAAATTTTTTTTAAAATTCATCTTTAACTGAACGCTTATTCAATATGTTATTTACAAGTTGCCATTTGCCTATTCCCTCTGATTTTGCTTAATTCATTTACATACAATTCATTTAGATATAAATTGAAACATATTCATCGTTGACAATTATAACTTGAAGATATTAATTTTTATTACCAGGAAGACTGCACAACAAGCACGTGCTCTAAATTTAAATTCAAACCATGGTGAATAATTATTTTAAAAATAAAAAAGACTAAAGACCGTCTTAAAACCAGTTTTTAAGTAATTATTTTTAAGCTTTTAAGGCTTGCCTCGCGACATGAGTCACATGTCATCAATAAAAAATATTGCATTATATAACTAAACGAGTTTATCCTAATTAGATGTTCGGCACTAAAACGCTTTGACACTTAAAAATTAAAGAGTGTATCATTTAAATTTACTAAAAGATATAAGCAGCTTATATAAAAAAAAAATCTTCAATTCAATAAGTAAAAATATATGCGTATGTACTTGAGCAATGTCAAATTTTTTATTTTTTTTTTTCAAATCATTGTGAGAAAATTAATATAATTGGACACGGCTATAAAGTTGGTCGGTCACAAGTTCGCTCACTTTCTCGCAGCTGTGAGAACAAACACGTAAGCCCACACCTAATAAAACTTACCGACACTTGGACAGTAAACAACGTCTGTCCCTAAGTTTGGCAAAGTAAACAATTTCAATTCAAAGCGCGTTACTGTCTTCTTAGAATTGACAGCATTTTAAATTAGAGTCGCATACGTTTGTTTGCTTGGTTGTTTTTATTTTCAACTGTAAAGCGTAAAAAAGCAACAAAAGCTTAGCCTGAAATGATTGTTACTGCGATTAGTCTCGGTGTATTGGCTCCGGCGCTAATTATTTAAGCAAATATGAACGCATGGAGGTTATTTTTCCATTGCTACGTTTATATTAACTATATTGTTTACGTATTTGCTCATTTGTTTGTGTGTTTATTGGCTTTGCTTAATCGTTAAAAGCGTTGCTTGAGCAAGAAGAATGATCTTGAAGCAACTATGTAAATAAAAAGATTTAAACGATCAAAATTTCACTCAGCTTTGGGTTATTTCCATTATTTTCGTAATGCTAATGATTGTTTCCGCTTATTTAATTTTAAAAAGTTTAACTGACGCACTTTCTTGTTTGCTTACAGGTCTCGCAAAACTGACCGTCACCGATTTGGAACCAGCTCTACAATTCTGTACACATCTCATGTACGGCTTCGCTGGCATCAATCCTTCGTCCAACAAGCTGGTTAGCAACAACGAAAAGGTTGACTTAGACGTTGGCAGTGGACTGTATCGCACAGTTACGGGTCTGAAGAAGAAATATCCACACTTGAAGATTCTACTTAGTGTTGGTGGTGACAAGGATGAAGTTGATCCCGATAACAATAAATATCTGACCATTTTGGAGAGCAGCAATGCGCGCATTCCGTTCATCAACAGCGCTCACTCTCTGGTCAAGACCTACAATTTCGATGGCTTAGATCTGGCCTGGCAGTTCCCTAAGAACAAGCCAAAGAAGGTACATGGCAGCGTTGGCAACTTCTGGAAAGGATTTAAGAAAATCTTCACCGGCGATCATGTTGTTGATGAGAAGGCCGAAGAGCACAAGGAAGAATTCATCGCTTTGGTGCGTGAACTGAAGAATGCCTTCCGCCCCGATGGTTTTCTCTTGGGTCTCTCGGTGCTGCCAAATGTCAACTCCTCACGTAGGTCGCTAATATCTCAATGCTAGCTCATGAAAATAACTCCTTTTTCCCTCATTCTCCACTAGTGTTCTTCGATATACCCGCTCTCGTTAACTACATAGACTATGTGAACTTGCACACGTATGACTTCCATACCGGCTCCCGCAATCCCGAACTTGCCGACTATCCTGCGCCCATTCAAGAGCTCAGCAAAGGCAACCCCGAGTTCAATATCAACTACCAGGTTCAATATTGGCTGAACAATCATTGTCCCGCTACTAAAATTAATGTCTGTGTTGCTGCCTGGGGTCGCACCTGGAAGATGACCAAGGATTCTGGACTCACTGGTTTACCACCAGTATCCGATACAGCTGATGTTGGTCCAGCAGGTTTGCAGACTCAAACTCCCGGTATTCTTAGCTGGCCTGAAGTCTGCTCAAAGTTGCCCAATCCAGCCAATCAACACTTGAAGGGCCCCGACGGACCATTGCGCAAGGTTGGCGATCCAACAAAACGCTTCGGCAGCTATGCTTATCGTTCGGCTGATGACAACAATGAAAATGGCTTGTGGGTGGGCTATGAAGATCCCGATACTGCAGCCAACAAAGCGGCCTATGTCAAGAACAAGGGTTTGGGCGGTGTGGCACTGGTCGATTTGTCTTTTGATGACTTCCGTGGCTCCTGCACGGGTGATAAGTATCCTATTCTGCGCGCCATCAAGTACAAGTTGTAAGCATCGTCAGACGACTGATTGTGAGATTATATTTTTGTTTTTACTTTTTTATTAAGTTAAGTGTACTTTTGATGTCCTCTGAAATGATGATGATGTATTTTAAATAAAATCTAAGAAAACTAAACAAATATTTACAATAAAATGTGTATTCATCTATTTGCAGCATTTGTAACTATAAAATTCACTTGCATACAAATTTTTTTCCATAAACATACAGACATACATATAATAGAACTTCATCCTGCTTGCCTTAAATTATTGCTGTGTTGAATTTAGTACCGCATGCTTTGGTACCACTTCTTCGTCTTCTTTTCCCACAAACTGTAACGAAATAAAAATATAAATGAATGAATTCATGTCTTCCGCTTGTGTCACTTTGCGGTCAGTAGGGCGATTGTTTCATGTGTGGTTGTCTCCATATGACGCTTCAATTCATCTCTTTTCTCTGGCAAACATCCGCCTGCATTCTTTCATTCATTCATTCATTCACTCACTGAAACGGAATCAAATTCTGTGATGCAGTCAGTAGTCGTTCGTTGACTTTTCAAAATTGCAAATAGAAGGGAATAACAGTGCTGCCACCTGCAAAGACATCGTGCTAGTAAATAACACCATGCAAGCAGTTCAAAATGTTGGACGTGTATTGTAAGGTTCCCAGGTAAAAGGGACATTATATATGCACATGAAATAAATACATAGACTTGAGATTTTTTGACATAAGGTACAAGTTCTAGTGAGGTAACAAAAAATTAAATTTTCACGTTCTCGTTTTTATTTATTTCAGCATTTATAACGTTTTGAACAGAGTATGGCGATAAGGACAAGGATTACTTTACGATTACGATTAAATCTTTAAAAAAAACGAAATTACAATTAAAGCAATCCTTCATCGAATGAGCTAAGATTACGATTGCAACAATCGTAATTTTGAAAAGACTAAATTACGATTACTCTAATCGTAATCTTAGCTAATTCGTTAAAAGATTACTTTAATTATGTTGCTTTAATATGATTTAAATACAAATTCTAAATGTTTGATAGTTTAAATCATATTTGATTTTAAATACAAAATCTAGTTGTTTGATAGTTTAAAATCGTTTATTGAGCTTTATGTCAAAGTTAGAACAATTAATTGTTCTAACGAATCTTTCCAAAGAAACAACAACAACGTTTTTCCAATATGAAAAGGAAAAAATCACTAGCTGGTTTTATTGCAATTTCGGCCCTGCTAAAGGCTTCATCAGAAATCTTTGTGATACCCGTGCAAGCGCGCACTAGCGCACTGCACCACAGAGGCGATGAGATTTTAAGTGTCAATTTCTCAGTTTTTCTCCCATTTCATATTTTCACATTTGTTGTTGTATTTTTGCTTTACTTTACTCTTTATGCTTATGTTATTATTAATTTAATTGTAATCCCGTTTTTTCTATAATTAGGATAACTGCAATTTTGTTAATATAAAAATATTTAAAATGCTACTTTTGATGGTAAACTTAAGTTGTAAAATAATTTATTCTTATTGCAATACACTGAATCCTTGCATTCTATTTCTGTAATCCTTATAAAAAACCGGGATTACAATTAAAGAAATCGTTAAAAGAATGAGCTAAGATTACGGTTACAGTAATCCCAACTTCGACTTTCGTTCTATGGACGACTTGCCGCAATCCTAATATTAAAATTTTTTAAATTGGGATTAAAGTAATCCTTATCCTTGCTGCAATCAATTAATCATGTAATCCTTATCGCCCTGCCCTGGTTTCGAAAAACTTTTTAAGGCAAGATTCTTAAAATTTTTACTATAAAATTGGCCATTTCAGCCCTTGGAAGGACTTTGACCGATCTTTTATTGATCAATTGTATTTTACGTGTTATTAAACCGTTCCAGTCTGCCCATAGTTCCCGCCGGACGATTTTGGCCACCAAATTCACATAGCAAGGGATACCTAGAATAGAAATAAAAAAATTAGACTACCTGTCCGAACACCTGAGCTAATGATTGAGCAATATTTTACCCCTTCAGATAAATCCTTCACAATACACGGGTGAAAACTCCGATTGGTACCAAAATTTCGCGAATTAAAATTGCGAGCATTTAGTCTGGAGCGCCTAAAGAAAAAATGAATGTTTGAACACCTGAAATAATGGTTGGGAGAAATTCCATCAACTTTAGGTAAATCATTTATAATACTCAGGTGTATACTTCGATTGATACCAAAATTTCTTGAATTTAGGACCCATTCATTCTCTCTTACTTAACTAATTTGCAAACAGAAAGCTATGAGCATTCAGTCTAGAACGCTGACTGAAAAAAAAAACCTATAAAGGGGTGAAATTTCATCCCATCCGATTGAACACAAGTGATCGAGAACTGAACCTACGAGTTTTATGCCAACTCCGAACTGCTCCCGTTCTTAAGAAAGTTTACATGGCAATTTTGACTCTTTGAGGCTTGCCATTGTTTGCAGAGAGGTGGGAGTCGAACAGAAATATTAATTCAATTGAAAAAACATTCTGTCTCATCTAAGATTTGAACCGCTTTAGCTATCGGGCCACGCACTCTATCAGTAGGCTACGGCCACCACCAACTTTTTCAGATACCGAATGCAAAATTACACTTATTGAAAAGTAAAATATAAACATAGCAAGAGTCTGCAAAAGTATCAATAATAACGAGGTTTTCGATGAATAGATGTTAAAAAAAGAACAGAAGCTTTTTTGCAATTTCGTAGGTTTGATCATTAAATGGCTTTTAAAAAAAAAAATTAATTCAAAAATGTTAAATACGATAAAGCTAATTAAAAAAATTTGCGTTTGTACTCACACATTATATTTTCTGACATTTCATTAATTTGTTATTTTATTACATGTTACAATAATTTTCAATTATTTTTGTAAATATTTCAATTCATATTATCGAAACTTATTAATGAAATTATTGATTTTTGATATCTAAAATAGCAAACGTATATTTTAGATGTAATTTCAACGATACATATTTATATCTAGAAAATACTGCATTTATAGTTGTCCTTAATCCTGTTATACAAATATTTGGATCTCTTATCATTCGTAAATGAAATGTATCAAAAGGCACTTAAATGCCTGTAAACATTCATATCTTAATTCGCATTTGAAATCTATACCTTTGTAGTCTTGTGAAGAGTGCGCTAGACCATCAACCCAGAGCTCGGGCATGGCTCTTTATTCCATTTAAGAGTTATGGAAAACTAAAAATCCACAACTAAATTGTGGAAATTGTATGATTAAGGGACAGGAACAACTAAGGGCTGGAAATGCTTGCCAAGGTTAAGGCGTAACACAAGCCTCGGTTAAAAGCAATTCAAATTGTCTTTCACGGTGGTTTTGCCTAATTAATAATTCTAATTAAAAATACCTAAAAGAATTGGCATATTGTGATAATTTTCACCCAGTTCAATGGGAACTGCTCGTTTATAGCACAAAAGTTATCTGTAAGTATGTGCATACTTTCAGGTAAAACATTTTTGAGGACAGTATATATTGTAAAAGCACTGTATCTAATAATGGCAAAAAATAATTACGGTTTGAGCGATATAGGTGCGGAGCAGCATGTTTGCCTTTAATGTTTTAAAATTGCGACCTGGTGTAACATAAAAAAGCTACAGTTAATACTTAATATTGAATAAAACAACCTACGCAAGACAGAGTTTTGGATCAGCTGTTAGCGTTTGGAACTATCAATCGATGGGGCAAGAATTTGATTCTCACTGCGTACAAGAGTTATTGTTAATATTATATTTTTTTGTTGTAATAGACTCAAGCAAAAAGTAACAACAATTAAAAAGTGTCATTATTTAGATTTCAATCAAGAAAATCACAAAACGAGACGTAAAAAGCTTTGCTTCAAACACCCACATTCTATAAGGGTTTCTATAAGGTCCACCTTATTGTAAATTTCTACTTTTTTGGTGGTAAGAAAGCGTTGATTTTGATTGTATAATATTAATACGACTAAGATATGAAGTAACTTTTTTATTTTAAAAAAAGCTTTTTATATAAAGGTGAACACTTTTTTTTAACTCTTATTCAATAACTACTTTTTTTAAAAAAAAGTTAACTTAAACATTTAAAAAGTTGTTTAAGTTATATTGAACTACAATTGAAAGTTTTCTATATGACCTTGTTATTTATTATGTTAATTTTCTATGATTAAAATACAAATTCTAAATGTTTGATAGTTTTAATCATTTTTGATTTTTCAATACAAATTCTAGTTGTTTGATAGTTTAAAAATTAAGAATGATTTAAATTATCAAATATTTAGAGTTTGTATTTAAATCACAGAAAGTCAACATGTTTGACTGAGTCGATTTCGTCATGTCCGTCTGCCTGTTCGTGTGTCTATCGAAACGATTACAACTGCAGTTTTAAAGCTAACGTATTTAACCGTTGTCCTACTTTGAGAAAAACTTTTAAATTGCTCGTTGAGGTGTAGATGAGGAATTGAAGTATTTAAATATTTTGAAAAAATGTATAATTGGGATACTACAAGGAATATGATTTCGATCTGCAGTTATCATAAAATAAAAATCATGTAAGCTTGCTTTTATCCCAAAACAAAACAGTTTTGGTTATATATAAATTAAAAAATATGTAGGTTTCTACACCAACGTAGGACTACGGTTAAATCGGGTATATGTGCTTATATTAAAAAAACTAAGATCGAGTTTGAGAATGAGCAAAATCGAAGGAAAACTACGCCTATCTCTCATACAAAGTTACTTTATCAAAACAATAAAATCTCGAAAAAGATCACAACAATTTATATAGTGTCCTGCAAAATATCTTTAAATGTTACAAAAATTAATGTAATGACTTTAAATTCTGGTCGCAAAACTTCGCCATACCATTGAAATTTTTTAAAATCGAATAAAAACAATGCCTGCCTCCCATACAAAGTGAATTTAACAATATGGCAAAATCTCTTAAAATGTCACAAAAATTAATGAAATGACTTGACTTTTTGCACTTAGATTTTGTCTCAAATATTCACCATATAATTCAAATTTGTCAAAATAGTTAAAAAGCTCAAAAAATCTCCCATTCAAAGTATGTAACTCCCATAACTCCCATAACTCCCATAACTATATGAAAACAGTTAAGTATTTAAAAGTTCCACAATAATAAATTTAATGAACTAAAATTAAAGATTATATTTAAATTCACTTTGCGTTTGAAAGTTTGCAAAATCTTATAAGAACTCTGACAATCTACCATACGAAGTGACGTCATCAAAGTAGCATAACTTTTCTACAAAAATGTGTATTAAGAGCATTTTTAACACATTATCTTACATATCTTAAACGTGTTCTACATTTAAGTTTTGGCAAAATTGGCCCATGTTCATCCTCTATACAAGTGATGTCATCAAACTTTCTAGTCAAAGATAATTCCTAAGTAGCTTAGAATTATATTTGAACTTAATGCCAAATATGTTCCAAATAATTCCAAATATGTATATATGCCAACATGTATAAGCAACACGTTGGTAGAACAACAAGCCCTTTGCAGAACAAACCTCCAAGCAGACTTACAGCTTTTTTTATTGATGGCTATATCAACTCTTCAGTAGTCTTCTGTGGCTTCTAATAAAAAAATTTTTTTTTAGAATCAAAAAAAATTATTTATAGTAATTAAAGTATGCCATAATTAATTTTTCATATAAAAATAAAATGGGTCATGATTGGACGTAAACTCGACTTAGGTATTTTATTACTATTTATCAAACAGGTTCGTTTGAATAATTTGCTGTAGTTAGGAAAATATTTTCCAATTTGAAATGTAGCACTAAAATCAAAACCAGGTAATAGTTTTTTTTTCAGACACACACGTTAACATCAATTTAAACGAGAACCAAAATTGTATTTTTGTTTCGTTGAAGCAAAATCAAAAAATAAAAACAAATAACTTAATTTTAAAAAACGCAAAAAATATTATTTAATTTCGGAGTTAACGATATAAAAAATTTTCATTTTTTTGTAAAAGCAATCGTTGAAAATAATGTTCATTTCAACAGAAAACATTTGGTTTTTTTTTTTTTCGTATCGAAAGCTAAAAACACATTTGATTGAGAAAATTGTACTTTTTTAACTTTAAACAAAATTTTTATTTTGTGATAATTTTGTTTTTTAACAATACGAAACTTGTTTTGATATTTTTTTATCGTTTTTAAAAAAAAGAAATAATTCTAATAATTTATTTTTCATGCTCAACGAAGCAAAAAAAATGTTGTTGATTTCATTGTGCATGTCTAGTTTTTTCCTACATTTAGCAAATATTGAATAGTTTATTCAAAATAAGAAGCACAGGAAAATATTTCAATCAAATTTTATATTAAAATATAAACTCTCTCGGTAAGGTGGCTACTTTATTTAGAAAAATATATGGTCATTCCTGCCATCAGCGGCTACTGTGCGTGCATTAAGCAGCCATTCGCAGCCAATCCGAAGCATAAATCTTCTGCCATGCATGCTGACTGCATGAGCATGAGCATGGGTGAACCGGCTCATGATGCTGCTTCTGTTGATAATGCTATTGCTACTGTTGCTTTTGATGATGATGATTGGGATAATAATGATATTCTTGTAAAAAAACAAACGAGTGAGAATGAACAAATGTTGCACTGCTCAGTTTAAACGCATGCCGTCTGCCTGCCAGTCCGTCTGCCATTGCAAATCGTCTTTAGGCCGGGTTATTCGTTGTATTTGGACAATTGTTACTGCTCTAATGTGACTGCTATGTAGCTCGAATGCACTCACCCACAAAAATAACTCGTCCGTGAGCCAACAACGACTACGGGAAAAACTCTTTCAAGCGAGACTTACTCAGGCTTAATTCGCTGTCAGTTTGAGTAACTCGTATATGTACTCCCTGCGCCAGTCTGCTGCTCTGCAGCTATTTTATGGATGTTGTTTGTTTTTGTTGTAAAGTGATGGTCATTGGAAACGTTTAATGTTTTCCTTTTGCCAGTTGTTTGTTGTTGTTAGGGCAAGTAATAAATTTTCTTCACCTCCTCAATTTTGTTGCAATGTGAGTGAAAATGTTGTTGTTGATGCAACGATTTTATGGTTTTTCCACTTTTTATAAAATGAAGAGACTTGCTAAAGGTCAAAATATATAATTTTACTCGAAACATTTGGGAAAATATGGTGTATTTATAAAATACTTTATACACTCAAAAAATTATACACTGTCATAACAAAGAGTTTTCACTGTTAAAAAAACTATTACCAGAGACAGCATTAGACACAACAACAAATTCTTTGCAATAGCAATAAAGTCTTTATGACAACAGTTTCTTAGTTATTGTGACAACTGTGAAGCTTTCATCGTAAGAATTAGGGTATTCACAAGGTGTGCTACCATGTCATATTGTCATATTGTCCTAAAATTTTACAACTAAAATTCACAAGATAAATAAATGCAACTAAGAAACGGCTGTTTGATTACGACACTTCAATAAACATAGCTTTCAGAGTTGTAATATATTAGTACTTTTTATATGGAAGGCAACAATAAAATGTTTAAACTAGTGTAAAATCTTAAGAAAATATTGCTTTATGACATGATAGCACACCTTGTGAATACCCTAAATGTGTACGCTTTTGAATACCAATGAGAGTAAAAATATTTGAGCAAAAGATATAGTTGTTGTGCCCACAGTCGCTCTTGTAAAAGTAATTTAAGATCGACACTGTTGGGCCAAATGTAAGTATTTACGTCAACTACGGAAAATTGTTGGCGTATTCGAGATTTTTGCAGAAAAATATTTTTCTCTTTCTTTCTTTCTTTCTGCAGAATAGTTTCTTTGATCCAGCTTGCGTGACGCTATTTAAATTTTTTCAGTAATGAAAGTTACCCAATTCAATAATACTCAATTATAATGATTTATTATGAAAAAGTATAATTAAAACAAAGTTCAATTTAAATAAATTTTTTTTGGAATAGGGCTTATCTTTCCAAGCCATTACCGTTTTGTAGGTCTGCAGCATAAGTTAAAAAGAATTGTTGAAAAGAATGCACAGTCACAACATTGAAATGACTTTCTACACAAGGAAGTTCATTGGTGAAAATTAAATTTTAAGCAACACCTACAAAAAAGGACAAATGGGAAATAAGGTTAGTTTTAATGTTATCAACTGGAAGCAGAATATAATACGTAATGAAACGTTTTGAAGCAGAATATAATACGAAACGTTTAGATTCAAAAATTTCTAAGTTCAAGCAATAAAAAGGGTGCTCGCCCATTCCAAGCATAACGCAAAACGAATCCGTCTCATGGCTTTCGATTTGTTTTAATTTTGGGCTATAGGCTCCTATTAAAATTCTAAGAACATAAGTTCATTTATTTTTTTTTAGCGCCATTTGTTAAAAAGTTATTGACCTTTCAAATCTGCAAATCGTCCGAAAACGCCAGAATTGGAAAATTTTTAATTAATTGTATCTAAGTCAGTTGTAATTCAATTTTTATAAATGAGGTACCGTTAGAAAGGTATTAGAAAGTTGTTTCTGGTAAAAATATATAATTTTAAAATTTTGGATTTTATGGTTGCCAAAATATCAAAAAAAATGTATTTGCTAATTTCTCAAAAATCGCGTAATTTTTTTTTTGATTTTTTATTTTTTAAGTTTGAAGAAGAATGTTGCCTTTAAGTCAAACACACTTTTTTGATAGAGCTTTTATATGTTTTTCGCAATTTCAATTCTTGTGCACATACCTTAGTTTTTTCCCGATGCATCGCAGTATAAGAATAGAAAGAATTTCTATCAGCTTTGCCAGTGGAAAGAAGAAGAACATTTTGACGCTGAGTGGCATTTCTTTGCCACATCGCATGAAAAGGGGCTGTGTGATGACATCGGTGGAGCTTTTAAACGAAATGCCATGAAAGCCAGTCTTCAAAGACTATTTGAAAACTTATTAACAAGCGCGAGAGAGCTTTACGAATGAGCTATCACAAAGGAGTCAACAATATGTTATCGGTTTTGCTCAAAAGAGTCTTTTGAAATGTTGAAGCTGAGTTGATGTCAAAATTTAAAAATGTGCAAGCTATAACCGGCACACAAAAGTTACACAGTTTTATTCCCATCAATAATAGGGAGAATAAAACTCAACGATATTCAGCTTTAGAGGATTTTTTAATACATCAGCTGATCAAACCATCATAACTTTTTTGTTTTGAGACCGATTTTTTAACTTTTTGGAACAAAAACAGTAAAAATTTAATAATCTTCAATATGGCAATCTTGAAACAAAATTTTGAGCACCTTTTTACAAATAAAAGTAAAAAAGAATTAAAAATATTTTTTTTCGGTATTTACCAGTTTTCTCTTCCAAGGTCAAGTGTAAGGTCATCGAAACTTACGAATAAAATGTTGGTCCTTATAAGACAAACCATTTTGCAGATTAAATTTTGCAAATATCTTCACCGTTATGAAATTTATAGGTGATAAATTGCCTCAAAATGACAAGGTATGTGCACAAAAATGGAAATTGCGAAAAAGCATATAAAAGCTCCATCATAAAATTGTGTTTGACTTAAAGGCAACACTATTCTTCAAATTTAAAAAAAAATCGAAAAAAATTACGCGTTTTTTGAGAAATTAGCAAATTAATTTTTTTAAATATGTTAGCAACCCTATCATTCAAAATTTCAAAGTTATATATTTTTACCAGAAACTACTTTTTAATACCTTTCTAACGATACCTTATTTATAAAAATTAAAACTGACGTAGATACAATTAATTAAAAATTTTCCAATTCTGGCGTTTTCGGACGATGTGCAGAATTGAAAGGTCAATAACTTTTTAACGAATGGCGATAAAAAAAATAAATTAACTTACCCAGTAGCGGATGGAATATATTCCGAATATGTGTAGCATCAATTACCTTGTAATGACCACTACTTCCGACTATATTACCTTACTATGCATAAAAGGCCTTACATTTAACATTGAATGAGATAGGAAGTAAGTGATCGCCTCCCTTCAGCATTACCTAGAAGTTATGGAGTAACATACTACTTGTATTAAGTTATTCGAATGTAATGTAAGGCACTGCAAGTAATGAATTCAGAAATTTGTTCTATTTTTCAGTTAATAATAAATTGCTTTGTTATGAAAAAAATAGCCACGTAACAAGTTTAAAGCATCTGATTCTTAGCACATTACAAGTAATGAATTATTTGAGCACTTCTTGGTATTGCAGAAAGCAGGCAATCACTTTATTTGTATCTCATTGAAAGGAAAGTGTAAAGGCGGAATAACTGACCACGTTCAGCAAGTTCTATAAGTATTTTATTGTAAGTTTTTGAGCTTTATCCCTCTCCACACTCAATGAGAGAGTAACAAAAAATTGCTACATGCTCTTTGATTGGACTAGAATAATTTAAATTTTTGCAGAAAACTTTCTGAAGGTGATATGTAAATTCCGCTTAAAACATTTTAAATTTGATTTATTTATGTTTGTAAATGTTTGCTTATAAATCTGTATGTTACATATGTTATACTAATACTAATGATTTTTTTGTATATAAAAATTTTTGAAAAAAGTAATGCTTCCTTACCTGGTAATTTATTCTGTATTAGTTCTATGGTAGCCACTGGCAAATCCGCTGCTGGGTTTGATTTGATTTCATATTTGCAAAATCACTGCATTACTTTTCCTTGTATGCTACATTAAAGGTAATGAGGTATGAGTTAATTACTTCTGCTATATGCAGACGCATTACTTTTTGAAAAAAGTAATGCTTCCTTACCTGGTAATTTATTCTGTATTAGTTCTATGGTAGCCACTGGCAAATCCGCTGCTGGGTATGTTCTTAGAATTTTAATAGGAACCTATAGCCGAAAAAGAAGACAAATCGAAAGCCATGAGGTCAATTTTTGAAAAAAATTTTGCGTTATGCGTGGAATGTGCGTGCTATTTTGAAAAAACATTTTTATACACGTGTTCTACGTGTCTCAAATATTTCAGGCCAAACAAACATTTTATAAGTCCTGTTTCCGGACTCGTTTCAAGTAACATTTAAGGTACTTAAAATCGTTTCCTTACACACTTTTTAAACTAAAAGTTATTTTGCACTCATTCTTTATTATTAAAGAAATACTTGTTTTTTTACTCATCTTTCTATTGTGAAGGATTTTTGTTAGTTGTTTTTCCTGCGCCTAGTTTAAAAGTTTTTTTTATAGAATACTTGTATATCCTGTTAAATTGATAATGTTTTAGATGTAAGAATAAAAACCATATCTCTATAAATTGTGCAATGACAGATGATTTTAAATGTTTTACTACTTAAAATAGAATATCTATCTATCTACAAATATTTTATTAGTCTTCGTTTCAAGTAACTTGAAGGTACATAAAGCGTTTCTTTATACATTTTTTAAGCTAGAGAGGGAAGAAGAACAAGCAAAATATCATTCTCTATTCAATACAATTGTATTATTTATCAAACTATATAGCTTCAAGTTTACTTGGAAAAATTTCTTCGAGCACGAATTTCGAGCTATAAACAGCTGATCGTGAAATTATAAGCTCAATATTTTTTATTGTTTTGTGAAATAAAAATTAATTTTATCATCAAATGCAAGTATTTTTGTTTTATATATTACGTACAAAGTTTTTTTATAAGAAAAATAAAGCTGTATTACGTATTTTTTCTGAATTTTTTGTTTATGTGCATGCTGCTCTTGTGTACGTTTTCTTAGACTGAATAAAATTTGGGGAATACCGTTGATTTTATTTTGATACATATTATATTGATTACTGGTGACGAAATGTATTAAGGCTGCAGGCCTGTAGACAAGAAGACAGAGGGGGCAGGCATGAATCTTGGGGGCGGCAATTTTCTGTTTTTTCATTTAAATAAAAAAAAAACAATTCTTTAACGTGTGAAATGAATACATTACACATATTTATTAAAAATCAGTTCATTTTATAATATTTACATGGATATGTAGATCTTTTTATACATGAGATTAATACATAAAAAATAATATAAAAATCAATTCAGGACTTTGTAATGAAATGAAGGTAAAAATACAAGATTTATTTAAAGTGGCTAGAAATATAAGAAAGAATAGCGTAATGGGCTAACATATGTATAAGACATTTTTTAAGTAAAACAAATAAAAAAATTGAACTAACCCGCATCCGTCATTTGCATCAAATTGATGCAAATATTTTATTCAGATTTATATATTAAGAACAAACAATCCTGTTTTGATTTTGCTTCTTTAAATTTTTTCTAGAATTAAGATTTGCAGTTTTTTCTTCTTTTAAAATTAATAAACATTCATCATGCATAAAAAAAATTTAAAAATTAAAAACATTTCAATGAATTATATATTCTTTTTTTATCTGCATCAAATTGGTGAACAATGTGCTTTTCATTTCTAGAAAGTTCCTGTGGGTTAAAAAATTATAAAAATTTAAATCTTATTTAAGGCGACAAAGTAGAAATTTGAAAAATTGTAATAATTTGCTTGAAATGTTTTGCTAACCCTGGATAACCAATCATATTTCTAATATATAATAACCAATGTTAGTCGATTCGACTAAAACGCTCCAAAACTCGTTATAGAGGAGCTGTTTGTACATAAAATAAATTGAAAGCTGTTGAAAATTGAAAAACTATGTATATTTTACTAGAAATCAAAAAACATTAATATTGGTCTTTGTTTTTTTTATTTTTTACATATTTTCATAAGCTACTTATTTCATCAGTTCGAGATTTATCAGATAAGATTATTGAAAAAAAAAATAGTAAATAAATATAAAAAACTTAAAAGGTTCTTCTATCACTATACGAATAAAGCATTATTATTATTAAAATAAAAAAGTTTAAATCAATTGCTTAGCACAAGAGACACAATTCGCTGCACCACCATAACAAACTTATAACCAAAACACTATATTCCAAAACAAAGGAATTAACTTTGACTGTACCGAAGTTAAAATACCTCACATCTGTATTTTAGTATATACGAATTTTTTAATGTTGTATAATTTTGATGACGCCACTTTTATAGGGCGTGGTTTTTATCCAAATATATAAAATTTGAAACTCAGAGCTCATCCTGATTATCAAAGCTTATGTGTAAAATATCAAGTTTAAACCATCATTTTGTTGAATTTATGAAGTTTTGTATTATAATTACGCCACTTTGTGTGTGAGGTGGGTGTGGTTTTCATCCAATTTTGACAAATTTCAAATATGTGGTGAATATTTTGCTCCAAGGCTAATGTACAAAAAGCCAAGTTCACATTTTAATTTTTGTGGCATTTTAAGAGAAACCGTTTTGATAAAGTCACTTCGTTTGGTAGGTAGGCGTGGTGTTCATCCGATTTTTCTCATTCCCGAATTTTATCTCTGTTTTTTAATATAAGCATATATTTTTGATTTCATTACGATAGCTTACAAATTGTGGCTCTAATGGTGTCGACAAACAGACAATCGGACAGACGGACAAAGCTAAATCGACTCAGGAGATAATGCTGATCAAATATATATATACTTTTCTATACCTACCACGTCTCCTTATTAGCGTTACGAACGAAGTGACAAAGTTAATATACCCCTTACGCAGTACGAGTGATTGTATAAAAAGTTACGTTAAAGCCAATGTTAGTCGCTTCGACGTACACTACATTTATAAAAAGATTCACACCATCCAATTAAAAAGCCAAACACAACGAGGACAGCTTAACAACTATTGTGGTTACTACAATATGGATAGAGAACACGATCAGATGAGAGAAAAAAAGTTGTAAGCAAAAAAGTGAGCAGTGTTAGTCGAAACGACTAACATTGGTTATCCAGGGTTAAGCAAATTTCATATACATATTCAAGACATGAATAAGGTGAATGTGTATATTTTTTGTTATTTTAAACTAATCTAATTTTAAAGCAATAAACAAATATATCTACAAAATGCATATTAATCATTCATTTAAAGTTTTTCATTGTCTGATTTGGCCAGGCGGGAAAACGGTTGCAGTAGGGGGCATTGCCCCCTTGCCCCACCCTGCCTACAGGACTTTAAGGCTGTGTGCGAATTGATCTAAATGGGAAAACGGTTGTAGTAGGGGGGCATTGCCCCCCTTGCCCCGCCCTGGCTACAGAACTGTAAGGCTGTGTGCGAATTGATCTAAATGAGACCTAAACTAAATTGGGTCGATAAGGCAGTGCTTCTTAAATAATTTGGGAAATTCTCTAGCCACCTAAATGCTTCCTAAATTAGGAAGCACTGCCTTATCGACACTGTTTAGCTTAGGTCGCATTTAGATCAATTCGCACACAGCCTAAATTGAATAAGTTTTAAGGTGACTTTTGGGTAGTACGTTCTTTTTGTGGCAAAGACAAAGTTTATGTTATTTAAATAGTGGCGAAATGAATAAAGTCGAAAATTAGAGGAATTAGTAAAATTAATTTAAGGTGACTCACAAAAATAGAAAAAGCAAAAATGTTGAGAATTCGAAGATAAATATTATTTTGAAAATATTTCAAATAAAACTAGGAAGGAAATATCTTCGACTGGAACGAAGTTAAAATACCCCTGGTCGTATTTGAGTTTATTCGAAGACTTGTATGTTGTATTATTTTGATGACATCACTTTTATAAGTAGTGCTTTTTATTCAAATATTTCACATTTGAAACTCAAAGTCATTTTTATCTATAAAACTTATATGGAAAATTATCAAGTCTTAAAATAATTTACTATTATGATGACGTTGCTTTGTTAGGGAGGTGGGCGGAATTTTCAGTTTTTTTTTTAACAATTTCCTAGCATAGAGTGCTTAGTAAAGATTCAAATTTATTTGCTAAATTTGAAGCCGTACTCAACTTTGTGGAATTTAAGGAGATTTTACAGCTTTCATAAAGCCACTTTGTATCATTTTTTTGGTGACAGTCAGACAGACAAAGATTTTAAAAATTACTTTTTTGGAGTAATGTACTTCAAAATGTTTCTCGCAAAAAGAATTTCGAAAAAATATTCAATGTACCAATTTATTTTATTATATATAAAGATTTCTTTAAAACGGTGATTTTTTCCATTTTCGCTAAAGACTGGGCCGACAAGTGTGATCTTTAGGATAACAATTGTTTCACTGTTGTCACTGTTGTAACTCAAATACACTGTTCTTATGGCAATAAATTTTATCTTTGAGATGATATTTTTTATTGCTGTTGGCACAACAATTTCAATGTTTAATCAAATGAAAAAGAATCAATGTTGAGAAATCAAATACTCTTGCACTGTTGTATTAAATGTGTTCCGTTGTTGGGAACAAAATGACCAACAAAAGTTGTTGCCATTAAGTACAAAATTGTCGGCAAAACATCGTTTTTTTTAAATGTGGTTTCATAATTTAAATTCTGCTTGGTTAAAAAATTTATTATATATTCTGGCCTAAGATATATTTTTTTAGAAAAAATATCTATAGGAACAAAAACCTTTCCTTAAAATACAAAAGTTGTATTCAGAATTCATTAATTAGTTTCTCGAGAAAGTCCTTTGAAAAACCGTCAGAATGATGTTATGAGATGATTAAGCTAAGTTTAAATTTAACTAAAGATTTTTTTCAATTTTTTTTTCTTTTTTTAAAAAAGATCAAAGAAGCAAGGCATGTGCCTTATACAAACAACGTTTGATCTTTGTCCTGAAAGAAAAGGAATAGATTATTAGAGAAAGATTTGATTGGAACCATACGTGAAACCTTAACCTCGGAAAGAATTTCCTCAGTTGTTCCTGTCGTTTAAATTCACATTTTCAACAATTTAGCTGTGGATTTTTTGTTTCAATAATTCTTAAATGTAGTAAGGAACAAAGAAAGCGAAAAGAACCATGCCTGAACCAGGGGACCTCTGAGTTGATAGTCCAGCGCAGTCTTCACTAGACTACAAAGACCCACAAGTAGGATAAGTTAAAACAAAAAGTTGCGCCACCAGTTTATGACTCAAAAACTTTTTTAAATCTGCCAAAATAACAACAAATTAAACTTTTGCTTATAAAACAGAAATTTTTTCGAGCTCATTATTTTAAAATTTCCCAACCTATGAAGAGGTTTTCAAACTTGGCATAAATCTTTATAAAATAAGAAAATGAATGAATATTTAAGACACCGGATGAGTTCAAGTGCCAAGTCAGGTGCAAATGCTTAAAAAAAATACGAAGTTGTAGAAAAAACCTTTCTAAAACAAACGACCCGTCAAGTAGTCGGAGACAAAAGCAATTGCTTTGAAAAGCGCTCTGTAAGATGAAGGCCACACGGCAAACACTTCGCGGCCAACAAATAGTGGCCAGAAAAAGACATCGCAAGACTTCTACTACTACTTGTGTTGGCTGGCTCCTTGCCAAGATTATTACAATTAATTAAAGATGCAATTGTTGCGCGCTCCAATGCAAAAAAGAAGCAGCACTGAAATAATTATGATGATGAAGAAAAACAGTTAAGTTAGCTTCCGCTGGTAGTTCTTAATTCATTTGTCTTGGCATGGACAAAGTTTTGCACCATAGCTCAAAATCACTCTTATTATGAATAGGGAAAATAACACAAAAAAATAAAAAAAAAATAAACAAGAAATTAAATGAAAAAGAAAAACTCAAAAAACAATAAAACTCAATTGTAAGGAAAAGTTGGCGTATCTTTACAGGCGGTGTCAGGAAATCAGCAAAAGATGCAGCGGCATTGCTTTGAGATTCAATTGAGTTGTGAAAGCTGCAAATAAATAATTTGAAAAGTTTTTGTTAAATAAGAATAAAACCTTGAAAGTGACTTGGTGTTGGTTTGAATTGCAAAGACTTTGTGTATTGATAGATGCCACAGCTTCACCTTTTAAAGTCAAAAATAAAAGTTTAAATTACAACAACTTTAGCTGATTTATGCATTAATTTTATATTTTAAAATTCCTGCTCATGTCGAATGAAACTATTAGGAAATTCTGAAAATGCATTTTTGGTCGATTTTTTAGGATTTAAAAGAATTGTTCGATTTGTTTTTGTAAAACATACACTCACAGTAAAATAGCCGACTTATTAATAATTAATAAAAAATATTCTTTTTCTTGAATTAAAGCATAATGTGAAGAAATTGACCAAAAAAATGCACAACCAAACTTTATTGACATTCTTAAAGATTGATATGTTGAGAGTCCATCGCACCTAATTTGACTTCTCAATGTCGTCACAATTTTTTTCAATTTTTTTTTTAAGTTGAAGTGTTCGAATTTGTTCTGCGAATTGGACATTCTACGAAGTGTTTGAATTCGACGTTCGTTGAATTTTTACATTTTTATATTTGCCTTGTTGGAAATGAAAAACAAAATTCACTTCTTTTCTGTATAACTTTTTGTAAAATAAGGCTTTGTAAAAGACGTGACGAAATGGAAACATTTTGTATTGTAGCAAATTAATATGTAGATAGAATTCAGTTTTTGTCTTAAAAAAAAGTTAAAATTGCCACCATTTAACGAATTCTGAACCAATTTCAATGTTTTTGAGTTCAATTGAAAGGTATTTTTACGTGTAATTTTTTTAAAAAAAAGGAATGTCATTTATGGAATATTTTTTAATTAAAATTTATAGAAACACAATTCTTTTTTAAGTTAAAGAAAAAGTACAAGAATTTGTTTCGCTACACTATTTATTTTGTATTTTATCGGATTTATTTTTACAAAGTCTTATTAAACCAAAAATTTTAAAATAAATTTCATTATTCATTTCCAACAAGACAAATGGCTGTAAAAATTCAATGAATATTGGCACAATAAAATTCGAACAAATCAACTTTTAAAATAAATATAAAAAAATTATAACGACATTGAGGTCAAATAAGTTGCAATGGACTCTCATCATGTCCCTCTTTAAGAATATCAATAAAGTTTGGTTGTGCTTTTATTTTTTGGTCAATCTTGTCACACTGTGCTATAGTTCAAGAAGAAGAATATTTATTATGAAATTTAGCCGGCTTTTTTTTTGACCGCGAGTGTAGTTCTATAGTACTATAGCTAGAACTTAAAAAATCCAAAACATTCTATTACATATTTTATCCCATTATGTGATGGCAACAAGGAAATGTTTACACAAATTTGTTTTTTAATAATATTTAAGCCATTGAATTACGTGATCAAAACACGGTTCAACAAATGAGGACATTTTAATCGAAACAGATTAATATTTGTATGTTTCTGAAAAAAATTTTAATTTTGTCTAGAATTAATACTGAATTATTAATACACTCGGTAGCCTTTCGATTATACGTCCTTCTCTTTTTGCCAAAACTTGTAAAACAAAATATTTCCAGTTGGATTTAAGAATTTAGGAACATGTATTTAGTTGTATTTCATTTTGCACTTCAATATGTACAAGAAGTAACTTAAAATTGTTTGCTTTTTTATTTTTTCCAAAAAGTTTGTTTCAAGGTGGACATTCATTTGTACGCATTCAGTAAAAAGTTAACATTTTAATAAGAAAATAAAAGCTAAATCGCCGTTTTGGTATTTCGTAATGGCCTTCTTTATTTTGAAATACGGAAAATTTGATTTGGCATAGAATCAACTACCCTTTTTAGTATTTGTACACCCATTTTACCCTAAGAATGACGAATCTTTGAGTACTCTTACTCTTACTCTTACTCTTACTCTTACTCTTACTCTTACTCTTACTCTTACTCTTACTCTTACTCTTACTCTTACTCTTACTCTTACTCTTACTCTTACTCTTACTCTTACTCTTACTCTTACTCTTACTCTTACTCTTACTCTTACTCTTACTCTTACTCTTACTCTTACTTTTACTCTTACTCTTACTCTTACTCTTACTCTTACTCTTTCTCTTACTCTTACTCTTACTCTTACTCTTACTCTTACTCTTACTCTTACTCTTACTCTTACTCTTACTCTTACTCTTACTCTTACTCTTACTCTTACTCTTACTCTTACTCTTACTCTTACTCTTACTCTTACTCTTACTCTTACTCTTACTCTTACTCTTACTCTTACTCTTACTCTTACTCTTACTCTTACTCTTACTCTTACTCTTACTCTTACTCTTACTCTTACTCTTACTCTTACTCTTACTCTTACTCTTACTCTTACTCTTACTCTTACTCTTACTCTTACTCTTACTCTTACTCTTACTCTTACTCTTACTCTTACTCTTACTCTTACTCTTACTCTTACTCTTACTCTTACTCTTACTCTTACTCTTACTCTTACTCTTACTCTTACTCTTACTCTTACTCTTACTCTTACTCTTACTCTTACTCTTACTCTTACTCTTACTCTTACTCTTACTCTTACTCTTACTCTTACTCTTACTCTTACTCTTACTCTTACTCTTACTCTTACTCTTACTCTTACTCTTACTCTTACTCTTACTCTTACTCTTACTCTTACTCTTACTCTTACTCTTACTCTTACTCTTACTCTTACTCTTACTCTTACTCTTACTCTTACTCTTACTCTTACTCTTACTCTTACTCTTACTCTTACTCTTACTCTTACTCTTACTCTTACTCTTACTCTTACTCTTACTCTTACTCTTACTCTTACTCTTACTCTTACTCTTACTCTTACTCTTACTCTTACTCTTACTCTTACTCTTACTCTTACTCTTACTCTTACTCTTACTCTTACTCTTACTCTTACTCTTACTCTTACTCTTACTCTTACTCTTACTCTTACTCTTACTCTTACTCTTACTCTTACTCTTACTCTTACTCTTACTCTTACTCTTACTCTTACTCTTACTCTTACTCTTACTCTTACTCTTACTCTTACTCTTACTCTTACTCTTACTCTTACTCTTACTCTTACTCTTACTCTTACTCTTACTCTTACTCTTACTCTTACTCTTACTCTTACTCTTACTCTTACTCTTACTCTTACTCTTACTCTTACTCTTACTCTTACTCTTACTCTTACTCTTACTCTTACTCTTACTCTTACTCTTACTCTTACTCTTACTCTTACTCTTACTCTTACTCTTACTCTTACTCTTACTCTTACTCTTACTCTTACTCTTACTCTTACTCTTACTCTTACTCTTACTCTTACTCTTACTCTTACTCTTACTCTTACTCTTACTCTTACTCTTACTCTTACTCTTACTCTTACTCTTACTCTTACTCTTACTCTTACTCTTACTCTTACTCTTACTCTTACTCTTACTCTTACTCTTACTCTTACTCTTACTCTTACTCTTACTCTTACTCTTACTCTTACTCTTACTCTTACTCTTACTCTTACTCTTACTCTTACTCTTACTCTTACTCTTACTCTTACTCTTACTCTTACTCTTACTCTTACTCTTACTCTTACTCTTACTCTTACTCTTACTCTTACTCTTACTCTTACTCTTACTCTTACTCTTACTCTTACTCTTACTCTTACTCTTACTCTTACTCTTACTCTTACTCTTACTCTTACTCTTACTCTTACTCTTACTCTTACTCTTACTCTTACTCTTACTCTTACTCTTACTCTTACTCTTACTCTTACTCTTACTCTTACTCTTACTCTTACTCTTACTCTTACTCTTACTCTTACTCTTACTCTTACTCTTACTCTTACTCTTACTCTTACTCTTACTCTTACTCTTACTCTTACTCTTACTCTTACTCTTACTCTTACTCTTACTCTTACTCTTACTCTTACTCTTACTCTTACTCTTACTCTTACTCTTACTCTTACTCTTACTCTTACTCTTACTCTTACTCTTACTCTTACTCTTACTCTTACTCTTACTCTTACTCTTACTCTTACTCTTACTCTTACTCTTACTCTTACTCTTACTCTTACTCTTACTCTTACTCTTACTCTTACTCTTACTCTTACTCTTACTCTTACTCTTACTCTTACTCTTACTCTTACTCTTACTCTTACTCTTACTCTTACTCTTACTCTTACTCTTACTCTTACACTTTACCAGCAATCGTGTCACGATGTCTTTTTAAGGCCGAGGTTACGCTCACCGGAATCAAGGTCCTTGAAAATAATATTTTGATTTGTCAGACGCCAAAGCAAAACACAAGTTATGTTTAAGAGACAACAATCTTTTATTCTGCAATTAAGTTTAAAACTATCCTTAAGGTATCCCTAAGCTTTATGCTGTGTAATATGTTGAAAAGTGAAAGTGTAATTAAAGATATCAACTTAAAAGATTGATGCACGAAGTGTTTTAATATACTAAATGAGGTTCTTTTTTTTGAGGCAAAATTCGTTTAATTATTATGCTAGGAGCTGGGTGAGTTTCGACTACGCCCAGGAGTAGGAAAAGGTATGTGACTGCAAAAGAGATTTGATTTAATCCACAGCAAGAGGGTGGAAAGGAATTTAGGTAGACTCCCGCCAGAGAGTTTTCTCTAAATCGGCTTAATAAACGAAGTTAACCCTCATCCGATCTTCAAAAAAAAAAAAAAAAATCACAAAAATTATTAATTTTCTTTTATATACGTTTATTTTGTTGAATTACAGTTTATTATTTACAGTTAGTGCAAAAGTAGAGAGCAGTTTTATGCTGATATGTACTTGTTGCAGGAAGGAATATGCTTTTCGGTCCTTTTTTCGTATATGGGTGAAATTATACACGAAGGTCGCTTAAGTTACTTTTAAAATATTTACCGTTATGTTTTATCAACCATAATATTGATATCATATTTTAAAAGAAAGGGACATTTTATACAAATACCATACATTTCATTAATTTTGCATTCAAAATGAGCTAGATATAGCGTTTTCAACTCCAAAATGGGTGAAATTTCGCCCGAAGGTCGCTTACGTTATTTTTTAAATATTTACCGTTATGTTTTATCAAACATAATATTTATATCAATTTCTAAAAGAAAGGGACATTTAATACAAATACCATACATTTCATTAATTTTGCATTAAAAATCAGCTAGGTATAGCGTTTTAAACTTTAAAATTGGTGAAATTTTACCCGAGGGTAGGCTTGGGAACTGGCGTGAGATTCGACTACGCTTACCACCAGCTCAAGGAAAGGAATTATCGAGGTTAGGACCTGGTGTGAGATTTGACTACACGCCAGGGGAAGGTTAGAGTGACCAGTGTTAGGTGAGATTCGACTTCGCCTATCACCAGCTAAAGTAAGAAAAATTTTATAGGTTTTACGCGTTTAATTATATTTTATTATAGTCTAAAATAAAATTTCCACTCTAAACTATTAAAAATATAAACGAAAATGTAGACAAATTTCAAATAATATGTATTTAATTATTTATGAAGTTAATAATAATTAAAGGCGTGGTTCAAATAGAAAGCAGTTTAATTTCAGAGAAAAGTAAATTAAAAATAATCTTATGATACGAAATAACGCACTCCTCGTGTACGGTTTCGTTTAGTATAGCGTCTGTGCTGGTGTCTCTGCCGACTTATTTGCCGACTTCTCTACTGAATTCTCTGTCGACGCCTCTGTCGACGTCTCTGCTGCCAGTGGCAGCGCCGCTACAACTACGCGGCCGTTGACCGTTTCTGCCGACGGTGGCTGCGCGGTTGGTTAAACGCAGGTGATGTCGCTGTATCCCTGACGGCTGTCCGACCTCTGAAGAACAACGCTCGAAATGTTAAAAATAACATATTTTCCCTGTGGACCTTTTATATCCATTAAAGGAAACATTTGGTGTCATTTTAATTTTATTTTGGGGCAAAACTTCATTTTATATATTGGGGTAATATTTCATTTGAAATATTTTTCCTTTTTCGTTTTGGATCCATTTTGCGCAAAGCCTCGCTTTAAAGTACGAAAAGGTTCCCAAATTGCTTCAGTTCCTTCACCGAAATTGCGTTTTGATCGTACTGCGTCCTTTTTGTTAAAATCACGATAATAACAACTGTAACAGTCCGGCACGTTTAGGTTAAATTTTTTTTTATCCGAAAATTATTTTTTATTAACGCCATCAGATTATGGATTGCATTACCAACCAATCTTAAATCAATAGTCGGAGAGGCAAGCTTCAACCAGGCCATTTCTAAACATTGCTCCTAATGAAAATTTTCATAGTCGATTAAAGTAATCAGTTCTTTTTTCTTTAATCTAATCTATACGTTTCTTTCTTTACTTTCGCTCAATTATTTTTTGAGCTCAACTCATTCCTAAACGCTTAAAATAATATGATTTTTTTATCTTCTTTTTAATTTTGGTTTCTTTAATTTAATATAACATTTGTTAAATAATGATATCTCTTGTATTCAGTATGTGAAATCTTGAAATCAAGAGTTTTAAACAATATGATTTAGTATCTTCGTTTGAATTTTTGTTATATGATTATTAAAACTTAAAGTTTATGTATTCAATATGTATAATTTTTCCTACTTTGTACCTTAAATAACTAAGTTAGTTCTTAATGTACTTACATACATTTATAAATAAATAAATAAAAATAACTTCACTTAAAAAATTCTTCAGGGACATGTATCTGCGGACAAACTTCAATCAATTGGTCTTAAGAGCATCAATCAAGCGTGGTTTTTCTTTAAGTGGGAAAACTTAAGTTACTCACGAAATTTTCACAGTATTTAGGCACTTTTCCGGATTCTATCCCTTGGTATATTATTTTTTTGACCCTAAAGCATATTGTAAACGAAAAAAATATGATTTCTTCAAAATTTTACTTAGGTTTGCGCCCTTAAGTTTAGTTCACTTTATTACAGGTTTTTCGGGGAGTGACGGGAAGACTCAATTTTTCCTTGATTTGTCGGGAAGATGACCGATTGTGGGTTGCTTCAGAACGAATTTGCCCTTTCTTCATGATTCCTCTAGTTGGAGCTTTAACGCCATATTTTTTGGACTTTTTCAAAAAGTAAGTAATTCCCTTACTTCGGCCGATTCTGCTCGCAATTTGCCGTAAAAATAAATCAATCAGGCGAATAACGCCCACCTCCCATATAACTAAAATTTGTATTTGTAAAAAAGTTGTGAGCATAATTTAATAGCTCTGAATTTGCATTTTGGGCAAACATAATAGATCGGTACAAATAAGTTTTGTGTATCAAATTTTATTGATCTGCTAAATATAATTTTCTGACGAAATATACCAGATGACCGATTTCAGTTATGGACTACTTTGAACTTAATTTTTTAAATATGCATTAAAAAAGTCCAAAAAATATTTTAAAAAAGTCTCAAAATTAAAACCAAATCGGTTGACATTAAGTTTCGATCGTGATCGAAATGGCATGTAACGCCCCTTATACGTGTAAGCTATGTTGATTACAAAATGGTCGAGTTATAAAAAATTCATTTAAGATTTTGTGGAAAAACTTTTTTCTTCACGTTTTAGTTAAAATGTCTTCCAAATTTTTTTCGTCAAACAGAAATTGTTTTCTGTTCTTTCCGTTAAAAATCAATGATTTTTTTTTTATTTTCAGTTTAAAACTGAACAAATCCAGCAGGTTTACTTTCAAAAGAGACCAAGTTCAATAACATAAAATTGACCGTTATAAAATCATTACTGTCGACAAATTAGTATTTGAAAAAACCTTGAAATTGAAAATTTTCTATAAATGTTTTATTGAACTTTTCCTATAAAAAAATTTACTAACACATAGTTTAAAAAATAAAACTTTTTTTTGCTTTACATTTTTTTTATAACTAAATTAACTTATTACGCAAAGTTTAAAAAATAAAACTTTTGCTTGCTATGAATTTTAATATTAAATAAATTTATGTAATAAATTTGCTAGCTATAAATTTTAGCATATATTTTATATATTTTACTTAGAAACCAATTCATAAAAAAGATAACATTTTTTTTATTTATCTCTTTGAATGGCTAGTTGAGCTTACAAAACGTTGCCTTATGCCCCAATTAAGATTGACCAAGATGTTTGAGAAAACGACCTCATTGTTAAATTATTATTTTCAAAATTGCACATATTAAATTCAACAACATTTATTTGATTGCATTTAAATTTCTTGGTAAGGTTTTATTGAAGGAAAAAAAACATAAACAAATCAAAGCCAATAAACAAACATAAGCAGTAAATACTGAATACGCAACAATGCTATCCTACGAATTCCGATAAATACTCCTACGCAAACGTCTCTACACAACATGCACACGCACACTCAAACATTCCACAAATGCCACAATATGCACCTCATCTAATTTATAATACGCCACTCCTTGCATGCATTCAACCCATCATCATCATCTTCATCATCATCATTGCCGATGCAAACTCAACTTTGTGCGTTCGACTAGCAAACATTTTGCACCAGGCTTGTTCAAATTTTCTAAATCATTCCATAAACTAAACAAAACCCAACTCAATGCAATACAATGCATTAGCATGAAATGCAATGCAAAACACAACAAATACAAGGATCTGTATTTACGTGCCAGGACTTAGGAAACAAGACGAAAATAAAAACGAAAAAAAAACTTGTTTATCACTTGGTAATTGGTTTTTGTCGATTGCGTTGCATTTGAATACAACAAAATAAGCTAAAAAAAAAAAGATATCGGTTAAAGAACGCAAATAAGAAGCAACCAAAATGGCGAACAAAAATAGAAACAAAGACAGGACTCGGGCGATATGGCAACACCAGAATCTGGAGCAATGATAACCAAGTTTGAAATCTAAGCAAAAGTAATTCCGTCAGTGATGCCGAATGTACATTTGTTGTTGTTATCGTTGTTGGTGCTGGTGTCAGAGTTGCTCCTGCTTCAGCTGTTGGTCCTGTTGCTCCTGCTTCATGCTGGTTCTGTTTCCAATTTCTGGTTTTACGGTGCCTGATTTTGATTGGGATTTTCAGTAGATTTGTTGCAGCAGTCGAGCAAAATGCATCCTCGACTTCATCATGTTCGATGGTGATGAAGAAACTTCTGGGTTGCCACTTGATCGGCCAGCTTGTGCGTAGCGCAGCAGCAACTCGTTGCTCTGGCATGAAGTCGAAAACTCAATTGAACTTTTGCAAAAACTTCCGCTTTTGAATATTCAGCCAAGCGTGCGGTTTAGTCTTCCGGCTCGCCATGTGAGGAATGTTTGGTGATATCCTTTCAGTTGGCCAGCAGTCCAGAGTATTTGCATGAGTTGTCTACTAATATCTTTGAGTGTTAGAAAACTTTTTAAGTGTTTAAGTCAGTTCATAGTTTGAAATTATTTTTATTTTTATTCCTCAACGAAATGATTTTACTATAGTTAAGTGCATAAAAACATACAAATTTTTGCCTTAATTGATTACTATGACTCAGTGTTAATGTATAATAATCTTCATTTCTAAAATTTTAATTAATTAAATATTTTGTAAGTGTCACTATATTTTGTTATCACTAATATGACTCGCTTTGAGGTTAGAAATATCAGAAGTGTAAAAAAATATCAATGAAACTGAGTATCATAAATAGAATTTTTACTGTTTTATGGGTCGCACAGTAGAACAATACTGAGACCAAATTCTGAAAATTGCCTTGCAAAAGCGAAATTGTTGCCGCTTAAACGCTAAAAAATAATTTTATGCTAAGAACACGTAGGAAACTAAAAGTATGAGTGCGCAAGTATTTTTTTTTTTACTTGTAGCCACTTGTTGAAAATTTGAGTTACACAAAATGGGCTCATTTTGAATCATTTTGAATTGGCCATTGTAACGATTTTTGTAATTTAAATAAAGTTTTAAGCCACATACAAGATTTATTTTAAATTTAATTTATTTTGAAAAAAAATTCTTACTTCAAATGTCGTAGTGACAGTAGCGTTGCCAAATTTTGTATTCCAGCAATAGAGTGCTATTGCGAAACCTATAGGAAAAAAACAAGATTTTTAGAAATTTTACGAAACAAATAAATCAGTTTAAAGTTATCTTGCAAAAATTTGTTTTTCATAAAAATGTTACATTACAAATGTTGTATTTGAAATGTAATAAGAAACAAATACAAATGTGCACACTGAGGAAAATATGTGTTAAAATTAAATAAAATTGTGTTTATATTAAACGAATTTGTTTTTGAAATAGAGCTTGAAATAATTTCATTTAAGTTAATCACAAATGTTTTTAAAGTTTAATTTAAAACAAAAGTTTTTGTTTTCAAAACAATGTTTTTAAATATACCTTTATTGTAAAAAATTTAAGTTTAAACACATATATTTAAACGAAAAATTTAATGCAAAAACTTTAATATTTAAAAAAAATATTTTAAACCGCCATTTTTTCGATGCCATTTAATTAAGTTTTTCGAGTTTTCGAAGTCAGATTCGTGATCAGCGGCACCTGGGACCCCCGAATAAGAAATTGTTTGACTTCATTTGATGAAGTTTGTGTTTCAATACGGCTTGAAATATTTTCAATATCAAAATAATTAATTAGTTCGTATCTCATCTTATGTTCAATATTTGTAAGACTAATTCAAAAATGTTTTCAAACATTCAAATGTAAAATTGGGGTCTCAGTTGTCTGGCAATAATTTTCAATGATTCTACTGTACATAATTGTTTAATTCAATCTCTGATAGCGACCTACTTTAAGTTATTGTAAGGAAATAATAAGAACATATTATACAAAAAAGAGAAATGAGCTTATAGTTGAAAATTAAACACGCTTGTTTAAAATTTTGTTTTGTATAAACGCAAATAAGTTAAATTTCTATTTTAAAATTTTTTGTTTAAATTTAAAGTATGTTTTTTTCTCAGTGTAGTAAAAATTAAAAGAACAAAACACAGATTAATTCTTTGTATTTGTATTTGTATTTATTATTTGATATACCAGTGCTACAAGGTACGAATCTTATGTTTAATGCACTGGCATTATAGATTTGTTGTATTTTGTATTATAACAATAAATTTAATGGTAACCAAAAAATTAATTATACTAATAATATTAAAAGTATAGATAACATAGAAACAGTTCCACTTCCAGTGAGTTGATGACAATACAGGTAAATTGATTTTATTTAAACATTGCAAAATTAATTATAACAGTCAAACCTAAATCAGAGCGGAAGCGTTTTTTATCTGTCAAAAATTTCTCATGCCCATACGATTTATATGAAGCAAACCATAATAACGCGGCGGCAACGCTCAGCGGTTAGAAAATCCAATTTTGACAGAGCGTTAGAAAGTAAAGTTGGCTGCAGAAAACGATGAAATTTTAATTTCTGCGAAAAATTTGTCATTCATCACTATGCCCGCATTCAGCGGAGTCAACAGCTGACAACTGTTGTGTTAAAATTTACTGAGGGCCGCTTTCTCAATGTCCGGTTAAACACTAATCAGAACTTTAACCAGCAGTTAGCAAAAAAGCCCTTTCTCAATGCTCGGTTAAGGTTGAACTGTCAGTTAAGTGCTGATTAAGTTAACAGCATGTTGCGTCACAGTTTTAAAATTTAAGATGGAGGTTAGGGTTGCCACCTAAATTTTTACCACAGTATTGCCACCTAATAATATGCCTTTTTAAGAGTTTTAAACGTCATTCATCAGTGTTAAAGGGTCGCTGATTTCGAATCTAAAGTCAGAATTTTAAAATTCAAGATGGTGGATAGGGTTGCCACCTTAATTTTTTTTAGTTTTATAAATTCGGGGCTGGCAAAAAAAAAATGATACACCAAAAATGGGTCGCTGAATCCGAATCCGTTGTCAGAATTTCAAAATTATAAAATTTTGAAATAGTAGGGTTGCCACCTAATTATATGTCTTTTCAATAGTTTTAAACGTCATTTATCAGTGTTAAGGGGTCGCTGATTTCGAATCTAAGGTCAGAATTTTAAAATTCAAGATGGTGGATATGGTTGCCACCTTAATTTTTTGTAGTTTTAAGAATTCGGTGCTGGCAAAAAAAAAATTATACGCCAAAAATGGGTCGCTGAATCCGAATCCGTTGTCAGAATATCAAAATTATAAAATTTTGAAATAATAGGGTTGCCACCTAATAATATATATTTTCACGAGTTTTAAACGTCATTTATTAGTGTTAAGGGGTCGCTGATTTCGAATCTAAAGTCAGAATTTTAAAATTTGCCAGCCCCGAATTTATAAAACTAAAAAAATTAAGGTGGCAACCCTATCCACCATCTTTAATTTTAAAATTCTGACCTTAGATTCGAAATAAGCGACCCCTTAACACTGATAAATGACGTTTAAAACTATTGAAAAGACATATAATTAGGTGGCAACCCTATTATTTCAAAATTTTATAATTTTGATATTCTGACAACGGATTCGGATTCAGCGACCCATTTTTGGTGTATCATTTTTTTTTTGCCAGCACCGACTTCTTAAAACTACAAAAAATTAAGGTGGCAACCATATCCACCATCTTGAATTTTAAAATTCTGACTTTAGATTTGAAATCAGCGACCCTTTAACACTGATGAATGACGTTTAAAACTCTTAAAAAGGCGTATTATTAGGTGGCAATACTGTGTTAAAAATTTAGGTGGCAGCCCCAACCTCCATCTTAAATTTTAAAACTGTGACATTATATTCGAAATTAAATCCGTTGTCAGAATTTCAAAATTACAAGAATTCGCAAAAATAAAAAAAATCTAGGTGGCAACTCTATCCGCCATCTTAAATTCTAAAGTTTGACAGCATCTTCGAAATCATTTACCCTAAAATGGCGCTAACCGAAACCACAACTTGCCGTTAACTTAATCAGCACTTAACTGACAGTTCAACCTTAACCGAACATTGAGAAAGGGCTTTTTTGCTAACTGCTGGTTAAAGTTCTGATTAGTGCTTAACCGGACATTGAGAAAGCGGCCCTAAGAGTAACAACATATTAAGAAAAAAACATCGCTCACTAAGGTATCGCCACCATAACAGCTCACAAGTGTTGACTCCGCTGAATGCAGCTTGTATGCCAAACACTTTTTGACAACATCTGACGTAAGGCCGCCGCTCTTATTTAGGGATGAAAATTCAGCGTTAGCGGAAAGCGGCTGGCAACGCACCACTTAACGCTCTTATTTAGGTTTCACAGTAAATTTTAAAATATAGATTTTTTTTAAGGAAAGAAAAGGTGAATTTTACGAGAGAATAAAAATTATTGCAACGATGAAAGATGAGAGTATAACATTTTTTAAAATGCACTACGTTTTTAATTGATTTAACAAAAGAAAGTAACGAGTTCCAAAAACGAATTGCAAATATATAAAATTGTCTTTCAGATGTCAAACAGAAGTGACGCAATTGTAATATCGAAGAGAACCGATTGGAACGAGAAGCGGTAATATGGTTGTACAAGTAAGCTGGCTCACCAGTGTTTGTAGTGTATGTAGCAATAGTAAAGTACGAAATCTAAGAATGTTTTCAAAGGTCATGTTGCAGATGCGTATTGCATAAGGGGACACATGATCAGTACGTTTTAATCCATAAGAATATCTAGCAATGTTGTTAAAAGCAACATTTAGTTTTTGTTTACTAACAGAATCGCAAATTGCATAAATTTTGCAAGCATAAAGAAGCGTAGGGGGATGTACGCTTTAGCTATAAGCAGTCTAATATTAAGTGGCGTGAAATGTTGTGAAACCCACAGTACTCTAAGAATTCCATAAACCTTGCCTATTGCAGTCCCAATGTGTGTGTTCCAAGTGAAAGTCCTATTAAAGATAACATCAAGATTTTTAGCTGAATTAACGAAGCCAATTGTGGAGTTGTTCAAGAAAATTTTAGGAAATTCCGAGACATCGACTAGTTTTTTAGAGATGACTATACACTTAGACTTTTTTGGGTTAAGACACAAGCCATTTTGTCCTGCCCAAGTTGTTATGCGTGCTAAATCGTTGTTGAAAGCAGAAATACAGTCTAGTTTACAGATTAAATACAATTGGACGTCGTCAGCGTACATATGAACTTTGCATTTTTTAAGAACTGTGGGTAAGTCATTAGTATACATGGAAAACAGGAGAGGCCCAAGAACAGAGCCTTGAGGTACTCCCCTGTTAATCTTCAAGAATTCTGATGTCTTATTATTGACAAATACTGCTTGGGATCTATTAGAAAGATATGACTTGAACAGGTTTGCTGCTGTATGAGAGAAGTTAAACATGTTGATTAATTTCGAATAAAGGATGCCATAGTCAACTGTATCGAAGGCCTTAGAATGATCAAGAAGAATTAAAAAGCTAAGTTTTCTATCATCCAAGCCTGCACTAATCTCTTCAGCTACATCTATTAGAGCTGTAACGCAGCTCGTCTTTGCCCTAAAACCTGACTGCCTAAAACTTTGCCCTAAACTAACAGATAAATTTGTTAGTTTGATTGTAAAGAATTACTTCAAAAGCCTTGGCCACGTAAGACAGAATAGCAACAGGTCTATTCTATACTCGCTGAGAGATTTTGGTATTGGAATTAGTTTTGGCTTCTTTTCAGTATTTTGGGAAGATAGAAGTAGTAAGAATTGTGTTGAAAATGTGTGTTATGTATCGTAAAACTACGGGTAATAAAATTGTTAGAAATAATCGATGAATTTTATCGAAATTCACGGCGCTTGATTTTATTGATAGAATACTGGACAGTACCTCATTTTGATCAACGCAACGGAAGGAAAAGTTTTTATCTGGGCGGAGGACGGAAGGCGAAGAACCATTTGAATTTGCGCAAACATTTTCATCAACTATATGGATTGGTACATTTACAAAATTTCGGTTTAATTTATTTGCATCGTTATCATCACTTACAGCAGACAAGTTCTTCACGGATTTCTTTCCATATCTTTTTTGAATCAACTGCATTTTTGTATTTTTTACCATAAAATCTTCTCTTAGCAGCTACTATTTCATTATTTACCTTTTTCCTCATTTCTTTAAACTCAGCATACAACTCTGGTGTTTTGAATTGCTTCCACCGATGGTGAGACACGTTTCGCGCCGCTATAATTCTTTTGATATAACCATTAAACCAATGCTATTGCTGAATTTTAACACTTCTAGTTTTGATTGGGACAAACTCATTATATAAGTTTACAATATTTTGCTGCAAATAATTGACCTGGTTTTTAATCGATGGCATTTCATAAATAACTTGCCAATTTATCTTTCGAGTTTCTTGTTCAAGCCGCCAATAATCAATGTTTTTAAAATCACGAAAGCTGAAAGAAAACCAAACTAAAAAGAAAATAAAAAGCAAGGAAACTAAGATTGTGCTTGGAAAAATTCAATGCTGACAGTTGATTGTACAGAAGTACTTTGGATAGGTTATTTACAAAGAATAGATCTATGGGAGTATTAGTTGAATGTTATTTTGGTACAAAGAATTTAAATGAAAACATAAAGGTTATTTTATCGGTACCGGCGAGGAACATACGACAACATATATGCTTGCAATTTATGTTCATACACAACTTCTGTATGATAAATTGGCTTTTGACGCATGTCGAGTAGAACTGAAGAAATTTTGAGTCCTATCTTTCCTTATTGTTCCCAAAATAGTCATGCGATCCTTATGTAAATCTTCTGCCAATTCATACGAAGTGAAAAAGTTTTCACACGTTACATTTCTGTCAGAAAGTCCTTCCACCAAATCCAAAACAACACGCCGTCCGAGAATACGTTCAGGAGTGGCATTACGATTCCGACCAACACAAATTTGTGTATTGTATGCATACCAGCTTTTTGAGTCGCATAGCACCCAAATTTTGATGCCATATTTCTCCGGCCTGGATGGAATATACTGACGAAATGGACATCGCCCACGATACGGAACTAACTGTTCATCTACGGTAATGTTTTTTCCTGGTGTGTATACAACTTTCAAATTATGATTCCATTTATCGTATACATTTCGAGTCGGTGCCAATTTGTCACGTACAGAAGTACTTGTAGATGCAGTGTTGGCCATATGTTGTTCGCGGTCATCAAATCGAATGCAACCATGGATGAACATGTGAAATGCAGACGAAACATCAACTATAGTAGCAGCTGCTAATGCTTTTGGACCTGAATTATAACAAAAATTAAACATATAATGAACATGAACCCATAACAAAGAGGGTAGGTTTTTACCTGAAGTAAAATTTTCTGCACGTCAAAATGAATTTCTTCGATTTATTTCAAATGGTTGCGATGAATATTCAATATTCTTATTTATTAAAAAAATATTTATTTTCAATATTTCCTGCATTTTCTTCTGCTAAATTTTGCTCAAGTGGCTCAATATCGTCTTCATACGAATGCACGCTAACTTCACTTTCATCATTCTCCTCATCTGATAATGCAAAATCATCTTCACTATTGCACGGAGATTCGCCCACTTCGCTTTCCAAATCAAAATCCATTTCTAGTTTATCTCGCTGCCTACTTTCACGTAAAAATCTATCCATTTTTTATCAAATACTTCGAAACACAAATAAAATTCAAATAAATGTGCAAACAAATTTCACTTATTGAATTTCATAAAACGAAAAAATAAGAGCGTGCTATAAATCCACACACAAATATAAGCGGCAATTCCAGGTGCCTGCTTATGTGTATGCGCGCGCATACACAGGGACCGATTCGTAACTATAACTGCACAGGCAAATACAGTAAGGGTACAAATTCAAAAACGGGTTTTTTTGGTTGTTCAGGCAAAATAATTCTACTTTGCAAAATACAAGGTCATTCCGCTGAACCGTTTTTATTTTATTCAAGGTTAAAGATCAAAATTTTATGCGAGCGCATACAGGGGACCGATGGGGGTTAAGGACTTTTATATTAAGAATCCTTTTTTTTAATCGAGTGTGAAATTGCAATCTTTGTCTTAATAAAATTAAAAAAAATATATTGCAATTTAAATCAATTAAAAAATATCTGATTCATCTATCTTAATATTCTTGAAAACTCCCTAATAATTGAATGGCTACGAATCAAAACTCACAAGCCTCATTTTTAAAAAAAAAAAATTAGTTGAAAACGAAACTGAATTCGTGCAATTCATAATGAATACTATGGCACTTCGAAAAAATTTTGAAAAACTTTGAATCTTCGTCGTCCACAATAACGACTTTATTGAGTTTGGTTTTAAAACTCACATTATGGGCAAACTCAAATTTGTTTCAAAACTCACTAACTCCAAAAAACTAAAAAAAGCTTACACCATCATTAAAAAGATAAGCTTGCAGAACTCACAAAACCCACATACATATATGCCAATAATTAGGTAAATAATGGAAATAATTGAATAACAATAAAGGTGGCATATTTTAATAACTTATATTGATTTATGGCTCTAAAGAAGGAAAGAATTGCTAAACAAGTGCCCCATAGACCTCAACAAGTGCCCCATAGACCAAGAGACCCCATAGAAAAAACCGATGCGACCACAAAATTAGCTAAAGACTAAAGGAAAAACAAAACGGCAAGTTAATGTTATAAAATTATTTTCTAACATGAAAATTTGAAATATGTTACAAAATATTCATATGCATTTATCTATAATGCTGCCAATTCCATCTAAATGTGGTCATAAAGCTGGTAAGTTGCTTTACAAAAAAACTTTAAATGATTGACCACGCTAAATGTATTTGAAAAATGAAACAAATTTATCAAAATAATTTTACCTTAAAACATTTAAAATGTAACACTATCCAAAAAAGAAGGCCTAAACTCTAAAAGCTGATTAAAAAACATCTGCAAAAAATATTATGAAATTTTACGTCTTTTATTGGCGATTTTGTAAAAAGATCGCACTATTCAGCGGGTTTTTTTAATTCTGTCAAAAATTTAGCGTTTTTTTTTTTCAAAATAGTAATATATTCTCTACTTTTCATGGTAGGATAATATTTTAAGCACTTCTAGCGTGAAATATTTTTAATTTGGCTCTCTGAACTAAAACTATATTAAATGAAAGCAATCTGTTGCCAGCTATAATTGCTGTTAATTCCCGTGGATTTTTGTTAAAGTGTATAACTTATACAAGCAAGACTCGAAATATGCAAAAAAAATATTTCAACAGGAATATCAAAAACTAACTTCTTTTTAAGTATGTTGCAAAACTATTATTATTGATGTTTTTGGTACTTCTAGATTAAGAGTTAATCTAATAGCGAAAAACGAAATTTCGAAAATGAATAAATGCCCAAAGAGAAAAGGGGAGGAATGAAACTGCATTCCTACGAAAAAAAGAAAGTATGATGACTCAGACTGCTGCAGAGCACAAAATTTTGGATGTCATTATTTGCCATCTAAGCTTTCCATCCTAAAATTTGTAACGAAGATATTCATAGTTTTGTTTGCCAGAAAAATTTACGATTACCAAAACTAATATATATCAATCAACCAAGCCTAAAATTTTCTTATGTAATTTAACGATTTTCAGAGGTTGTTCAGGAGTTCTACTTAATTAAGTTATGTAATTAAACCAAAAGTTATTAGAGGCAACATGGTTGCTATAAGTCCTGAACAAAAAAAAAACGTTACGAAATTGCTGGGAAAAACGTTATGGTGCAGATAGGAAATCATTGCCAGAACTTAAATTTTATTGGGCAATGCTTGGAACTTATATTTGGATGAAGATAAAGAAATACTGTGTTATCAAAGGTTTAATCATTCAGAACTATTTTTTTGTGTTTGTGTTTGAAATATCCTTATTATGAAAAATTTTATTTTTAATTTTGTCTTAAATAATTATTATAAAAACACTAAGAAATCTCCTTGTAAAAATTTTATGAAATGTACAATATCGCTTATTGAGTACTAGCTGTTATACCCGGTGTTACTCGAGAGTCATTTATATAAACATTTTAACATACACTTCTCGATTAAATGTTCAAATTAAATGTAAACAAAGATTTATATTAAAAAATATATTGAACTTTTTAACAAATTTTAATGAATATATTAAAAACAGCGGAGCTATTGGCATTAAAAGTATAAAAATTTGATTTTCATATAATTTTTTTCTCATTATTAGCTATCAATGTTTTATGAAAATTCGTTGTACTAAAAATGATTGTACCTACTAAAATTTCTATTAGCTGCGTTTTTTCATTGGAAATCAGAATCATATAATCGCATTTGCAAGCAAAGCAAAAGCAAAGCAAGTGAGCTGGACATTTAAATTGATCCAATTCTATGTTTCTAAGTGTTGATGACGCTAGATAACGCTGCGACTAAAAAAACTGGCAGTACTGCATTATTTTACTTTTTAAAAGTTTGTTAGCAATAGCATTTTCGCAAAATATTTCGCAAAACTTATCTGCTAGCTGCATAAGAACATCAGATATTCTTCTGTAAGTAGAAAATAGCGCCACATGTCTACAATCCCAAACGTGTGGGGTTAAATTTGAAGAAACTTTTGAAAAAATATTATTCAGCTATTCACCGCAAGATGTATAGTTTTTACCCACAGTTCTTACAAATGTGGCGCCATTTATCTGTGAATTTAACGCACAGATCAAAACTAATGAAATAATTGTGCTAACCAGATGCGCATATGTTTTATTATATCGCCATATAGCTGAAACTGATTACATTAAAATATATTAACTTTTACAGCATTCGTATTCATAGTCATCTTTTAGATAAAATTGTGATATATATATACGACATTTAAAGTACCATTGATAAAAAACTAAGTGACAGCGGTGACACAATTCTGAGAAAAATAGAGCCATCACAACAAAACAAATTTAACAGGAGGGGGGCAGAGGTGGGGAGGCAAAAAACTAAGTAGATCACTATAAGGAAGTTTTTATAATCCAAAATGTTCGTAATTACTCTAGACACACAACTGCATTCTTAGAGATAAATAGGGACGTTCAAACTGTATAGAGAATTTTAACACAAAACTAAGTTTTATTAATAGTCTGGTATGAAAAAATAGATTTTTAGCCATAACTTTTGATTGGAAAGAGATATTGGGGGTACCCTTGTTGTTTTGATGACAAAAACAGTAAAATAATTTTTGAGCTTAGCTGGGAGAATTTTTGCAAATAAACGCTATGTCATATTAAAGGTTTAATTGATCTCATTTTTACAACAACAACAATTTTTGAGTAATTTTTTGATTAAAAATTCAATATTTTGGACATTATTTGACATAATCATAAAACATATATACACTGACTTAACGATACAGTTCAACCTATTTTTGTGAAGTGATTTTATTGAACTTTCAAACAAAAAAAATTTGAATGAAATATATTAATGGACAGCGGAGACCAAATCGAAAGACCAAACTTTGATTTTCATGTCGCATTTTTCTCTTTCTTAGGCAACGATGTTTTATGAAAAAGTCGTTGTACTGAAAATTTCTCCAATTTTGAAGATATGTCAATGTTTTTGATGTCAAAATAACAAACAATTTTTAAAATTAAATACACAAAATTCTCCTATCGTAAAAAGTTTTATAATAACTAAATTACCGTTAGTTGAAAAATTTCAGAGGGGGCGTGGCAAAAATTAAGTATTTAACACTTCAAGTTGGTATGCACTTAGTATGTATACCTAATTTGAGCAAAATCCGTTAAGCCGTTTACATTTGTATATAGGCCAAACAAACAAACAGAAAATGAGTTTTATTACTATAGATCAATACCCACAATATCCAAATTGATTAATTACATAACTCAAAAAAATCCATGATTTTGCAGCAAAAGTTACACAATCTCCAAAAATATTGACCCTTTTTCTACCATTAAATGTTCAAAGAAAAATTTTTTGTTATTCTTGAGTGAAGATGGAGATCGATTGAGTTCAAATGAATGAATTAAAAAAGTTGCACAACATAATATGCTTTTGTTAGATATTAACCAATTCATCTCCAAACCAGTTATAGTGGAACCTGTAAGTTTTGATTCTAAGCCTTTCAATTGCTGTTCGACTTTACTAATTAGTTGAAATTCTTTATAAAAAAAGTTTACATATATTATACAAATAAAAAATTCACCGGTTAAACCACCAGAACGCGACGAGATACGAGCTACATTTCGTATCTAGAGGTCAATTACATCAGATTTTTTTCGACAAGTTGTTTTTAAAGTTATTTTAAAGAAATCAAAAAATCATTAAATTCATTTCTACAAAGTTTCCTGAATTTATTTAAACTGAAATTCAAAAATTTAATAAAATTTTTCAATTTTTAACAATTCAGAAAAATGTTTATTTTCCATAAAACTTTTTTTAAACTGAAGAATTTTTTGCAAATTAGTATTTGTCTTGCGTGAAGATCGGCAAATCTCTTGAAATTTTTAAAATAAAATATCTTTTTTCAATTTCGAAACAATGAGATTGCAAAATATTGCTTCTTGAGCAATAATTTTGTTATCTTTTAAAAATATTTAATAAAACTTTTATAATAAATATTTTAAAAAATCGTTTTGCAAAGTGTCCCCTCTTTTATATAAAGATAATTTCTTCATATCGTATCTGCGCCAAGAAAAACAGTTATGTGATTTTATTTCAATTTTTTTATTGCTTTTTTTATTATCACTGTCTATATTATTGTCCACATTTCTGCATTTGCCTTTTTTATGCTATGATCTCATTCTCTAGCTGCAGAAGGTCCTTTAAAATAATAGATTTCCAAAAATTATTTTTGTAGCTATAAAATTAACAGAATGAATAAATATATGGTAAAAAATCTTTTATACTAAATTTGATCTCAATATGATAACATCTTCCTATTCCAAAATGTCCTTAAATATTACGGTGCTAAAAAAAATTAATTTAAAGAATTTGTCACCTGACTCATTAAGAAAATCATCTGAAAAAATTTCATATAATCAATGTTTGGGTTAGTACCTATAACTTAATCTAAAAATCTTTGTAATATAATTTTTTTTTATAACACAGTGCAACACATAATTTCGGGGTTGAACCAAATCAATCTTAAACGATAGTATTTAATATCAATAACAAAAGCCCAAGTCGCTTTTTGGTCTACTACGTCACAATTTTTTTTACAGTGGTTTAAAATTTAAATTTTTTTGGTCCAAATTAAATTCAAATATATAAAAAATTATACTCCAGGGAATATTTTTTCGCAACACTTCAACCCCTTAGCTCCTTCCAGTATGGGTCAATTTGACCCTTTTTTTTGGTAAAGGCCCTATAAGTCAACTTTGGAGGGAGGTCAAAGGTTAAAACCTTCCAAAAAAATATTATCCAGAAAATTTCACTAGGGGTCACCCAAGACAAGCAACTTCTACGTGTTAAAGGTTCCACATAAAATACGAACCGAAAAGGCAATACATTTATTTTCATTTTAGGAAATTTTAATGTTTTTTAAAATAGTATTCATATCATTATCACTGTTATGGCATGAAATATCATATTCTTCAAAGAGGTTTATATATATTTCTTTAAAAATGCGGTCTGTATAAATGGAATTAGTCCCACCTGGTACTAAAGTGTTGATTGCAAGGAAAGTTTAATATATAATTACCGCAATTTAAATGGCAAGGATACCAGATGAAATGGTTTTCCTTGCTCATCCGATTCCGTGCAGAGTTTCCTTTCAAAAAAGTCCAGATGCAAGTGCAAAAAATTAATGTTTAACGACATTTTCACGCCAAGATTCTCGAACGCATTGAGCATCTCAGTTACATCCTTTTTATAGGCATAAGAGCGTTTTTTTCCAAGAAGACCATTTATAACCCCTTTTACTGCATTCCATTTCTAAGCTAAGCCACCTTAATACAATTTACGTAATTTGCTTCTATTTTATAAAGTATTACGAATATAATTATAGCTTTATACCGTTACGCTGGACCGTTATAATATTACAAATTTATTACTAAATGAAGATATTATTATCTCACGATAAAATAGTTGCTTAAAAATAAATGTATTATCTTTTCGGTCCGTTTTTTATGTGAAACCTTTAACTCGTAGAGATTACTTGTCTTAAGTGACCCCTAGTGAAATTTTCTGGAATAATTTAACCTTTAACCTCCCTCCAAAGTTGACTTATAGGGTATTTTCCAAAAAAGGTTAAAGTGTTTCGAAAAAATATTCCCCGAAAAATTTTAATTTAGGCTTCCGAAGACAAAAACCACCCTGAATTAAGTTTAACATACAATTTTTCATATTGTTTGATTCTATTTTTGACAAAAAAAGTCAAATTTAAAACCACTGTTTAAAATATTTGTGACATAGTGGAGCAAAAAGGGACTTTGGCTTTTGTTATTGATGTAAAATACTTTCGTTTGAGATTGGTTTCGTTCACCTCCGAGACAGTGACCATCATTTTGTGTCATAGTGTAATTTATGTAATTTCTTAGGATATCTTAGAGCAAGAAGATGTGATCAGAACAAGACAAAATTTTGTGTAGCTGCATTTCATTTGTTTGTGAAATGAAGTGTTTCTTAAGATTTTTCATACAATTAGCAAGATTTAAAAAATGTCCTGTTGAAAAAAGCAGGAAGATGCAATCAAATCGAAATAAAATTTTGTAGTTTACATGTCTGTTACAATACCTGTGGAATATGCCCTGAGCCAAATCGATGCTATGCGCATTTGAAGTTCACTATGGCCTAATGTATAGCCTTCTGTTTGCTTGTCAAAGTGCTAGTATTAATCTCTTTGATTGATATTTCTAATGATATGCCCACTTTAAAAGGCCTTGCTACAACAGTTAGAGAATTAGATTGTATATCAAAGCAATTTTGAACAATGTCATAATTTAAAAAGTACGAGTGAAATCATGTCCCGGCGAGACATTACCACAAACATGAAAAATACGGTACATATGGCAACATTATACTGGCACCTATAAACTTATGAATCAAAATTCATACCCTATGGAAAATCCTGACTACGAACCGGATCTACCTTTTGGATACCTTTTCCACTAAAATATTTCTGTACAATTAAACTATAGCTATAAATTTAGAAATTATGTTAGTTTTTGTGTTATTAAATTTTTCAATTTAGTGTCAATTTAATACGCATTTTAAATAATACTCAAACGCAAACTTTTAAAACTCAAATACAGTTGGTAGAAGCTTGTAATTTTCAAGAAAATGTTGAAATTGTTTTACTGCTTTATTTTGTTATGATTTCATATAGCTAAACTCTTAATTTCATGAGCCAAGAAGAGATACTATATATGTAGAGTCATTTACAACTTTTCTAAAACACATAAAACTTGAATCAATTCGTTGTCAATGCATAAAATTATCCTTGACTCAATACGCCGTTTATGGCGCCAACATTTTTCATTAATGTCGTTTGTTCGTCCTGCTTCGGTGACGTCATCATATTTCATTTTCAAGTTCATTGCAAACATTCATCTTGGTCACTTTTGGAATTTTGTTTTCGAGTGTGCCAGATTTTCAAGTTGCCATCATTTATATGAAGAATAATGAAATTCCCAAACGTGACAACGTACAAGTTTACTGTTTGCCAATTTCCAATGGAAAGCGGAGCAAACACCAGTAACACCAACAACACTAACATCAACACTAACGCTAACAGCAGCAGCAACAAAACGAAAAACACAATCAAAGGACCAGCAGCAGCAGCAGCATTGAAAAAACGCATAAGATATAACTGTAATCGATCAATGTGATATATAGAGAATTTGGAACAGCCGAGGATATATTTACTACCCACAAACAGTATGGCAAAAGTTTTCTTTGCTTGAACTTATATGCTATTCCTTTGCCATTTATGTAATTTTTTTAGTTATGTTTTCCTTTTTTGTTTTTTGACTAGCTTCATTGGCAATATTTTTGGCCAAATATTGGCATGTTAGCTAAAGTTACCACAGCTTCATACCGTTGGGACATTGCAGTAGTTGACATGCTTGAAACGGTCTTGAATGATGCTGCTGCTGCTACTGCTGCTGCTCACACGGCTGTGACAAATCATTGCTGAGTGTAAAAAGTTTGCTTTGGGGCAGTTGAGAGAGATCTTAGAAAGTAGAGCAGTAAAATGTTCATTCGGTAGTAGGTGTGGGGTTTGCAAAAAAGAATTTTTGATTTACTTTTATGTAAAACAGAATGAAAATGGTTGTTTTGGAAGCAGCTTAAGAATGACTTAGGATGGAAAAAAAAGTGATTTAGTTTGGTTTTTTGAGTGGATGTTAAATTTTAAATTGTTTCAAAATCTACGGGGTGCCTCAGTAAGTGCTTTGGGTAAGCAACGTTTTACCAACATATCCAGTTTTGATGGGTTAGTTTGAATAATACTCAATAATAATAACAACAATAATAAAAATTTACTCACGTGGATTAAAAAGTAAATTTTTATTGATTTTTTATGTAATAATCTCTACGATAATATTCATAAAGTGCATGGTAGAATAAAAAAATCGATTTTGAAAAATCAAAGTCTTCCTGAACCATTTATTTTTTCTTTCTTGTTAATTATAGCCTTTACTAATTAAGCCTTATTTTTCTCAAATCTCTTAATTCATGTCAATAAAATACCTCCGATCAAAAATCTCAAGTTTCAAGTCTTCCTATTAACTCTCTAATCTTTTTCTTTAACCTTTCTTTGATAAATCTTGGTTACCAATTAAAATGTCTACAAATGCATCGTTCTTATATTTTAAACAGATATTTTAACTTCAAAAACCTCATAATTGCAAAAAAATTTCAGATAAAATTTTACTCAAATGGATTAATGCTTCTTTTGTCTATTTTAAATAATAATCACTAAGATATTATTTCTAAGTGCTTGATATAGTAAAATAATAGATTTCTGAAGACCGAAATTTTCCTGAACCATTTATTTTATATTACAATTTTTACTGCATTTACTAATTTAAATTAATTTTTTCAATCCTACTTATTTATGTATATTCAATCCTACTTATTTTTATAAAAAAAATTATTAATACTGCATAATTGTTTGAAAACAGCTATTTATGGAAGGTTGAAGATGTAATTTATATACATAAATAAGTATAATAAGTATAAATAAAAAAAAAATTTATATAGAAAAATAAGATTTATCCTTTTCATCCTTTCAGATGATCCTGAAAGATCAAAGAACCAAGGCATATGCCTTACACAAACAAGGTTTGGTCTTTGACCTGAAAGGAAAGAGATAAATTTATTTAGAGGAATTGATTGGAACCATACGTGAATTATTGATTAGGCGAAACAACCGTGAAAGACAATTTTAATTGCTTTTAACCGAGGCTAGTTTTATGCCTTAACCTCGGCAAGCATTTCCAGCCCTTAGTTGTTGTTCCTGTCCCTTAATTTCAAATTTTCCACAGTTAAGTTGTGAATTTTTATTTTTCCGTAATTCTTAAATGTAGGAAAAAACAAGGAAAGTGAAAAAAACCATGCTCGAACCCGGATTGGAACCAGCGACCTCTGGGTTCATAGTTTCGCGCACTCTCTACAAGACCACAAAGGTCAACATCTTCATAACGAAGTTGTCAGTTTTTATCATAGACTTCAGTTAACGAAGGGAAAAATCAATGAACTCTGTAACTCTTAACGTTGTAAAACTAAAACCCACCTTCACTATAATTTTGTTGCTCAACTCAATCTCTTCTTTCACCACCATGAATTTTTGCACACTGGTCTTGGTTTCCTATGACCCAATTGGATATTATATGATTCTTAACTTTGCAGCTAAATAAAATCGACCTGTGACTTATCTTAAGTGTTCGTACTTAATGTTAACTGATAGAACTTGTGCTTCGTAGGACCTGTTTAAAAAAAAACTTAGCTTTTAAAGGTTTTTAGCAGAAACTATTTTGAGACAATGCGTTCATCCCTTACAAAAAATTAAAAAAATCGTTATCTCCCTCGGAACTTAATTTTCTACATGATTTTGTATGGGAGGTACAGATTTTGTATGGGAGGTACATACAAAAAAAACGCCAATGTTAACGAAACTCAGTAAAAAGGCTACACAAATAGAACAATACATTTGTACGGAAAATGCTTGCAATTGGTTAGACCCTAGGGGTAAGTCCATTAGACCTCTATAGTTTTAACATGATTTTGTATGGGAGGTACATACCAAAGTTGGCCGATCTCAACAAAACTCAGTTAGAAGGCTAGACAAATAGAGCAATAGAAGTGTTTATTTTAATAAAGAATTTATTAAAGAAAGGTGTAGTGTAAAGGCACGCATTAGTTATTATTAAAGATGTTAAAAAAAAATTTTCAATGTTATATAAGTAAATAATAAGACTCTATACTGCATACGTTAAAAAAAAATTTTTATTTTAGTACCCATTCAATGCATTGTGCGCAAACTCAAAAAAAACGAATGGGCTTAATTGATATAAGTCATATGATAAATATCAGAGCCCGTGATTTAATTGATTGATTTTTTAATTGATATAAGTCATATCATAAATACCAGAGCCCGTGAGGCCCGAGGCACGAATTTTTTGGGCCCCCCAACCACTTTAAAAAGGGATTTAATGTATACGCGACATGTTTTAAAAAAAAATAGTTCAATATTAGATAAAACATTATTGAGAACTACCTTTTTAGCTTTTTGTTGTGAAAACGCATCTTTTATAACTGAAAAATGAATTTTTTTGCTATATACGTATCTATGTTCAGAATTGATGGCTTATTTTCTTCGTAACATATGTGTGTTTATAAATAAATATCAAAAAAGAGCTATTTTGACGTTTTTGATTTTTTATGAATTATGAAATAACAAAAAAGTTTAAATTTTGCATAAAAAATTTTTTTTTTCAGAAGATTTTTCTGAATATTTCCGAAACTATTCAGCTAATTAAAAAATAATGTAGAAGTTACTTGGAGGTAATTTAGCTGCAAATTTTTGGATGTTTTATTTTACCAAATCAGACTAACTGTTCTGGAGTTCTGTTAAGATCTGTTATGAAACAACCTTAATTTTTAAAATAGTGGTTTATCGCGAGAACCAGAATCAATTAAAACATTATGAATTATAGGATTAAGACTTCATTATCCCATGTATCTTAATTGACTCCAAAAACTTATGCCGCAGAAAAAAATGTCTTTTTTGTTCCTCTGGGTTATTTTTAGTAGCAAAATATTTTGAAAAAAGGTATTTTAGGCTTCAAAGTATTGTAAGTAGTAAGTTGTTCAATGTAATTGTAAGTAGCGCTCTAAAAACATTTTTTAGAAGAAACCCTCTTGCCGCCGCAAGGACTTATGAAAAGTCCCTTAACACAAGAAAAATCATACAAAATCGAAAAACCTTTAGTTCTATTTAAAGTTACTTTAATAAATCTCAAAAAAATATTTTTAATTTTCTTCCGATTATGTTATGATTTTATTTTATGTATGTTCGATATGCCACAAAGGCCTTTTTAAGGATTTTTAAAAGAAGTCAAGTTTCTAGGATTTGTCAATACCACTTTAAGGATTTTTATAAAAACCAAGTTAAAAAATATCACCACTGCATTTTATTGAAACAGTCTAATATGGATTTTCGCGATTTTTTTCGAAGATTAATAGTTTTTGTCAAATATTCATGTTTAATAACTCATTTTGAAGAAAAATTAATTGAAGAACGTGATGCGTACCAATCTTATTCAAATTTTGTTTTTGTTTAATATATATATAAAAGACGATTTTTGCCTAAATAAATCAGATTTTCAACTTTAAAATCACTTATGGCATGTTTTAATATCAATATTTTTTTATGAATATATCCCAATTTACTTCTGTTTTGTAAAGACATAAAACTCCGTTCCGTTATTCATTACTTCTGAATACAAATAGGCACCACTCTACTATAAGCATGCATGTACCGTCACCGAAAAAGATGATATATTTCCTGAAATAGATTCTTTGGCTTACAATTCTTCTTAAAGTTGGCTGAGTGTGTTCTTTTGAGAAATATAATTTTTTGATACGATATTTCTTTCGAGAACGTTTTCTAAAATGTTTGTGCTTCTAACTACAGGTTTTCGCAGCTCAGTTTATTACATTGACAGAGTTTTCATCAAATGAAAACAAATTTCAAGTGTTTCAAATTGCTTTCTTAGACCATATAAAATGGAATCAATAATTGCTAAAAACACGTTGACTCCGTAATTCCTATACGTGAATTCCTATACTATGTACATTTAAAATTCCAGTAGGAATTTTTTTCATCTGAACATTTTTGCTTAATTTTTTTTTTTTTTTGATATTCTTAATTTGGGGACCCCCTTCAGATGCGGTGCCTGGGGCTTGAGCCCCTTCTTCCCCCCTAGCTATGCTGTAATGAGAGCAGTATAGCGTTTATTTGTCATATTCTTCTTTGTAAGAAATTTTTGTTTTTAATTTTTAACACATTTTCTACCGCCCTGCAAAAATTGTTGAATTCTTTTATATAAAATATATTTCTGGAGTAATAAGGGTCCCTAGATTCCAAATCCGTCATCAAAAAATTTGAAACCCCTTCCGTTTTCTCGTTGTTTCAAATAATCAAATGTTCGATTAATCGAACGTTGGCGCTTATCCCATACCATAAAATTCCATACAAATACATAATGTCAAATTCCACCGGCAAACGACAGCGTCTCATCCATTTCTATTGTGTTTTCAACAGGAATAAGCGCACAGTAAAAAATTTGAGGGTAAATTTTATCTCTTTTTTAACATTTGTGTGGTATAAACTTTTTTTATTCCAAATAAATTATAAATTTTATACAACTCATTATTATAGAAAAAAAACAAAACAAATATAATTTAAAAATTTTAAATGGATATCATGTGTAAATCAAAATATATTCTGGTAAAAAATTCACCGAAATCGGGAAATTTAAAAATATAGTTGTTTCTAACCTTCTAACGAGAAAAATGGTCTGGAAAAATTTATAAGATTTGGTGGTATAACTTTTAAAACATTTTTGGTTTGGATTTGTATGTATGCCAAATAGTATAAAATGTATCCTCATATTTTTTACTGTGCATGTTTTGTGCGTGATTATCATATTTTTACATTTTGGTTTATCGTTTGTTTCACTAAATTAAGATCAATAGATTAAGATAGGCAAGAATTTAGTGCAATATAAATAAAGATTTTTTATGAAAAGTTATTTTTTTACTGACTTACTACTTTCTAAGATTACAAAAACAAATATTTACTACGTTCGATTACTACAAATATTGATTCTTACTATATCGAGCCATATCCGCACAAAAAGCTTAAGCGCCATTTAGAAAATTTTACATAAGAAGGTTTTTTAACTATCTCTGTTGTATTATTTATACTGAATTTTACATAAATACCATTTAATACAACAGAGATAATTAAAAAAACCGTCTTCTGTAAAATTTTCTAGATGGCGCTTAAGCTTTTTGTGCGGATATGGCTCGATATATTATATAAATAATCTTAAATCGCAAAAATTTAATAAAGACTTGTTTTTCACTTAAATAATCTTGTATATTCACTTGTTATACGATAGTTTCCATTTGTATGTAATGTTGTGGTATGGGATAAGCACCAACGGTTCTATTAATCGAACACTAACTTTGACTTATACCTGTAACCAGAGACGTCCCGTGGTACAGGCGAAGCAAGCCCACGCCTATAGCGCCAAATTTTTAGTAGCGCCAAAATGACACAATTCTGTATATAGCCATTAAACAGCTATTAACATTGACACGTAGCGTATCCAGAGGAGAAAAAGGTTTTCTGTGATCGGAAACTTATCTATGATCGAAAAAGTCTCAAAACCGTTTTTCTTCATTGTCTCTTTTTGTCAATTTAATCTGATATAAGTACAAATTTAGATAAAGATAATATTTTAATGGATTCTGCTTGTTCAGCAGAAAATTTTATATTTTTGTAGAATATGTTACATATTGTTTCTAAGAAATTTTTATTATTATATAATTTTATGATTACTTTCTTCTTTTGAATAATCACAAACATCATATATTGTGTTTGTATTAATAATATTTTGAATTATTCAAATATATTTGTATCGTCCTGAAAAATATACCATATTTTTATCTCTAATATATATTTCACATTTTTTATAAAAAAAAATAAATATTTCAATATAATCGGGAAGCCCTAAAAAATTCATAATAAATAAGGCTAAGAATCTCATGCAAGTGGGTGTTTTTTTTTTTTTTTTGACATCTAAAAATGGAAATGGTTAAGTTATCTTTTCGAATCATGAAATTTCCTTTGAAATGGAATTCAATATTTGACAATAAATGCATGGTTTTGCATAATATCACTTTTTCTGATTTGCAATCATGTAAACTTAGTGCGACAAATTTTGGGAAAAGATAACTTATAATTATTACTTTTATACCCACTTCATATATTTGTTGTTTTTGATAAATTCATTTTATATGTTTTTTCAAATTAATTTCTTTTAATTTTTTTGTTAAATTACATGTAATATCTATTTTTGAACCGATAATTATATATTAGAAAAAATTTTTAATTGCATATTTTACCTGTTTCTAGCACACATTTTAGAGTTTCAAGTGCATTTTATATGCGCATATTTTCACTTTTTTAGTGCATGAGATTCCTAGCAATAATAATAAGTAAATAAAACAATATGAACAATAGTGTGCAAATAAATAGGGGCGCCAAAATAATAGTTTGCCTGTTCAAACCAAATGTCACGCGACGCCTCTGCCTATGACATCCAGGTGTTTGCAGTGGAGTTCCCAAAAATTGAACGATAATAATCGTTGTAGTTATCGGTCATTGTGCGTTATACGTTCATAGAAAATTACAATGTTCGCTAGTTAACAATATCAAAAATCGTCATTAACGCGTTTGGGAATTCCACTACAGGTCTTGATTTTTTTTATTGCAAAAGATAGCTTTGTCTTTTGGCTAAAAGTCCTCATTATTATTTCAACGATCTGCCTGATTTCATTTATCTTCATAGATAAAAAAATGTTTGAAAATGCACAAATTATACCATCGATTAATCGAACGAAAACCAGTTGAAAATGGGTTAGTAATTTTTACTTATTCTAGTTACTACTTTATTATATTAAGACACATTGAGAAAGAACATTTTTATTTTTGTACCAACTTAATCGTAAATCTTAATTATGTACATTAAATTTTTAACAAATTTGACCATACATTTGTATCAGAGAGTTACAACCATTTTGACAAAGATTGAAATAAAATCCCATCAAACCTAGCTTTCATATATCGAGGCAAACAAATTAGGCTATGTTTGTAAAAATTTGCTCGCATTTAAATAACAAATAAAAATTACAAAACAGAAGAGAGCATAAATTGCAGCCGTTGCAAGGAAAATACAAACGATGCAGCGACTGCCGACCACAACCACGTTTTGCAACAATCACCTTCATTCCAGCCAAGGATATCCTAATGTTACAATAAAATTGAGATCCATTGCAATGCATTTGCGGTGTATGCTGCACAGGAGTAGCAGCAGAAGAAGTTCCTGCACTTGACTGTGAAGATTGATAGCTGCTTCAGCAGCAGCGACGGCAACTCATGTCATACATAAAGCCAAAGACTCTAGATGTGGGCAACGCGCCATCTAGCGTTGTTGAGCATAACGTACGCTATCAGTTAAATCTGGAAATTGCACTTGGCAAGAGCTCAAGTAGCGTTAAGAATGCTAAGAAAAGCAGGCGGTAGTCATTCGTTTTTCTTGGTTTGTCTTTTGGACGTACGTAGTTTGTCGTTATACAACGATGCCGTCAGGTGTTGCTCCATCAGACAGCAAGAGGAAGGTTCAGACACAATTGCTGACTTTTTGCATACTCAAGCTTAAATTTGTATATGCACACATATCTACCCAGTTGAAAAACAATGCAGGCCTGCCGATGTGAAGGAATGTGGAAGACTATAATTTTAATGCTAAATTTTTAAGTCTACTTTTAGAAATTTTAAAAACTTCCTTTTTACTTATAACTGAGGTGTATTAGCAAATGTATCATGTCTGCTAATGCGAAATTCCGGTTAAATTTATGGGACAACAACTTCAATCTTTTCATGATTGTTGTAATTCGCCGACACTTTGTGTTTTCGTCGAAGTATTTTTGATAGCAACATTGTTGTTATGTATATTATTTTAACAACATTACAACAGTGCGAATGACTCAGTTTGCTAGGGCTTTAGTTTTTATTCTTGTTTTTTTAAAATCTTGAGTAGTGGGTTCAAATCCCTGCAAGGACATAATTGTTTTTTTTAATGGCTTTTAGTTTGATAATGGTTTTTTTTTAGTTTTAGTTTGCATTAATTGCTTATAATAACAAAGCGAACGCGTTAATTTTTTTACTATGTGCTCGTACGTTTATTTTTAATGAATAAAATTAAGCGACGTTTAGTTAACAGCTGCGATGGTTGAATGGATAAGCTGATTCACTTACGTTCACGCGGCCGAAGTTCAAGTCTCCGGAAAATGGTAATTTTTTAATTGCCGGCAACATCGGTTGGAAGTTCAGCAAGCTCGCCTTCATACCAGGCTTGCCAAAATGTGAAAATTTCACCAGCACTGGTAAATTTTTTTTTCGATGTCAAAAAGTGAAATTAAATTCTGGTTTGGTCAATTTTTGCAGTGACGAAACAATGCAAAATTTTATTACGAAAATGTTTCCTCACTATAAAACGTATAAAAATGACTACGATTTTCAAAATTTGGCATGAAAAACGACATGGATAATGTAGACTTTTTGGAAAACTGTTGTATAGAACTAACAAATGTAGTTATAAATATAGTGACACTTTTTCACAGTTCGCTGCTACTGAAAGAAAATTTTCAGACCTCTCTTTAATAAAGAAAAACAAAACTAAGAAAAAAACTCGTTTTTTAAACCATAAGTAATACAATGCTTAATTAAGAAAAAGAAAGCTAAGAAAAAGACTCGATTTTTAAACCATAAGTAATATGTACAATGCTTTGCAAAGCATTAATTAATAGTAAAATTATTAATAGTGAGTATGGTCAGCGAAAAACTATATGTAAGAGCAAACATCTAGATTGACTTTAATTTACAAAAAGTAAAACAGCTTTGCATCAGTGTTCCTTTTTTCTTTTATTTCATATTTCGTGATTTTTTAACAATGTATACATACCCCACAAAAGTAATAAGTAAAAATTATAAAAGTTCCAGAAAAAAATATTTTGCTATTGAATTCCACTACTTTTCTCCACTAGTAAAAAAAAAAAGAAAAGAAATAAGCGTTTCTGGAAGTTTAGAAATGTTTACTTATTACTTTTGTGCGCTTAACCGTCGATATACAATGGGTGGCCACATTACGAGGGACAGCCTTTAAAATGTGAATTTATCATTATATTAGAATTAAAAAAATTACACAAAAGTTAGTTTTGCTGTTAAAATAATAAAAATTCAAATATAAGTTTTTAGCCTCCTTTCATTTAGTTAAAATGAATTTTTGTTATATATTCACAATATTACATTAAATTAAATTTATTGTTCTCAAAGTGTAAAGATATTTTAAGTAAACAGAAAATGAGTAATATTTAAAGATTTTTAGCGATAACTGGCGCTGATTAACTTTTAGCGATAGTTTTTAATCGGAAAGAGATATTGGTAGACATTTTTCATAAATAAGTTATTCTTGAAGCTTGACCATTCTGTAAAATTTGTAATTTGTAAAGAAAATTAACTTCGAAAAAAAATGGCAGATAGGGTTGTTTTTTTATTAAAGGTAAAAAATTTTCATTAAACTCGAACAATTTTTGCTAATAAATACCATGTCATATTAGCAAAAGCTATTAAAAAATGCAGTTTTGAATTTTTATTTATTTAACAACAAAACAAATTTTTGTGTCAGTTTTTGATTAAAGAATATAAACCATAAATTCACATTTTTAAGATTGTCCTTATTAATATTAGCACCCACAGTTTATGTTTTTTAACTTAAACATTAATAGTTGTTATGCTTTAAGAATTATTAACTATTTTTTTAAAAAATGTTGCTATGTTACTCTTATAATTTTTGTGCATTTTTGTACAAGAAAATGTATACAATATCTCCCATATGTGCAATAAAATAATACATTTAATTGAAAATTTATGTATCAAAAATATATATTATTTATAAATTATATGTTCGTTGGATACTTTAAGAATTATTTTAAGTAATTAATTTTTCGATTTATCATATTTGATAAACTTTTATTTTGGATGTGAAATTTTTTTCTTTTATGTGAAATTTTTTTGGAATATTGGTAAAAAAAAAAAGTTAGGCTGTGCACTCAGGGAATTATTCAATTTCGTACACGGCTGCCATGAAAAAGATGAGGCTGTAGTAGCCATAGAGGTGGGTAACTCAGTGCTGTGCTATGGCACTGTGCTGACTCCCTGCAGTGTGCCATGTGTGCTAGCACACTACGTTGACTCACATAGTGGCACAATAGAACGCAAAGAGCAGAGCTTTGACGGACTTTTGCTCTTAAAGTTACTTTTGTATGCTGTGTTGGGATGAATAGCAGAGGCTTGTGCTAAGCTTCTTCACTGACACTCATTGGTTATCGCTACTATGCACTGCATTACTTACATTTTGTAAGTTTTTGCTTAGTAAAGTTGTTTTTTGTTTTACTTCGGTTTACTTGCAATAACTGACAATATGCAATTTGTGAATATTGTAAACAAGTCAATAGAGAAGGGTGTTAGCACTTATTTGTTATCGACACTTTTATAAGTGCTTTGTTCGATTGTGGCACAATTGTGCTAGCACAGTGTGCTGGCACACAAGGGTGCACATGTGCTGGTGAGTCAACACACCAAAAATTTATCTATTACCCACCTCTAGTAGCCATACTAGAGTTATAATATATGAAATGAAGTCACCTTACCTGAAAGTTTATTGCAAGCACTTTATGAGAGCTCTCATAGCCCTAATTGAATCTGCAATAATCATAAAAAAAAAAAACAAAAATTATGTCTTTTGAAAATAAGAGCTGTGGTTACAGTTGTGATACATTCAGTATTGTGGCTACTGCAACCAACTTTTAAATCTTGCGTGTAGAGAAACTCCAATACGACTATTGTAGCCTCAATACGGTTTTCACGCTTTTACTGAAGATACTAAAACCACAAAAGAGAAATTTCTCCATTTTAGTTTTGGCTTTGCAGCGTGCTTGTTGGCAAATATGAAAAAAATTGTTTTTAAATTTAATCGGTATTTACTTTGATAATAAATATTATGCCTATTGTATTGAAAAAGGCATGGACTATTTTACAATTCCATTGTCTAAAGCTATTTGTAAGCATGTTTCAGATGCATGCTAATGGTTTGTCGTTTATAATATGGGATTTTTAAAGTTCCATAAAAAAAAAATTAAATAAATAGCTTGTAAAGTGCTATTTATGCTATTTAGCTATGAACAATTAAAATTTTATATTTTAATGGCTTTTAGTTTGATAATGGTTTTTTTTTAGTTTTAGTTTGCATTAATTGCTTATAATAACAAAGCGAACGCGTTAATTTTTTTACTATGTGCTCGTACGTTTATTTTTAATGAATAAAATTAAGCGACGTTTAGTTAACAGCTGCGATGGTTGAATGGATAAGCTGATTCACTTACGTTCACGCGGCCGAAGTTCAAGTCTCCGGAAAATGGTAATTTTTTAATTGCCGGCAACATCGGTTGGAAGTTCAGCAAGCTCGCCTTCATACCAGGCTTGCCAAAATGTGAAAATTTCACCAGCACTGGTAAATTTTTTTTTCGATGTCAAAAAGTGAAATTAAATTCTGGTTTGGTCAATTTTTGCAGTGACGAAACAATGCAAAATTTTATTACGAAAATGTTTCCTCACTATAAAACGTATAAAAATGACTACGATTTTCAAAATTTGGCATGAAAAACGACATGGATAATGTAGACTTTTTGGAAAACTGTTGTATAGAACTAACAAATGTAGTTATAAATATAGTGACACTTTTTCACAGTTCGCTGCTACTGAAAGAAAATTTTCAGACCTCTCTTTAATAAAGAAAAACAAAACTAAGAAAAAAACTCGTTTTTTAAACCATAAGTAATACAATGCTTAATTAAGAAAAAGAAAGCTAAGAAAAAGACTCGATTTTTAAACCATAAGTAATATGTACAATGCTTTGCAAAGCATTAATTAATAGTAAAATTATTAATAGTGAGTATGGTCAGCGAAAAACTATATGTAAGAGCAAACATCTAGATTGACTTTAATTTACAAAAAGTAAAACAGCTTTGCATCAGTGTTCCTTTTTTCTTTTATTTCATATTTCGTGATTTTTTAACAATGTATACATACCCCACAAAAGTAATAAGTAAAAATTATAAAAGTTCCAGAAAAAAATATTTTGCTATTGAATTCCACTACTTTTCTCCACTAGTAAAAAAAAAAAGAAAAGAAATAAGCGTTTCTGGAAGTTTAGAAATGTTTACTTATTACTTTTGTGCGCTTAACCGTCGATATACAATGGGTGGCCACATTACGAGGGACAGCCTTTAAAATGTGAATTTATCATTATATTAGAATTAAAAAAATTACACAAAAGTTAGTTTTGCTGTTAAAATAATAAAAATTCAAATATAAGTTTTTAGCCTCCTTTCATTTAGTTAAAATGAATTTTTGTTATATATTCACAATATTACATTAAATTAAATTTATTGTTCTCAAAGTGTAAAGATATTTTAAGTAAACAGAAAATGAGTAATATTTAAAGATTTTTAGCGATAACTGGCGCTGATTAACTTTTAGCGATAGTTTTTAATCGGAAAGAGATATTGGTAGACATTTTTCATAAATAAGTTATTCTTGAAGCTTGACCATTCTGTAAAATTTGTAATTTGTAAAGAAAATTAACTTCGAAAAAAAATGGCAGATAGGGTTGTTTTTTTATTAAAGGTAAAAAATTTTCATTAAACTCGAACAATTTTTGCTAATAAATACCATGTCATATTAGCAAAAGCTATTAAAAAATGCAGTTTTGAATTTTTATTTATTTAACAACAAAACAAATTTTTGTGTCAGTTTTTGATTAAAGAATATAAACCATAAATTCACATTTTTAAGATTGTCCTTATTAATATTAGCACCCACAGTTTATGTTTTTTAACTTAAACATTAATAGTTGTTATGCTTTAAGAATTATTAACTATTTTTTTAAAAAATGTTGCTATGTTACTCTTATAATTTTTGTGCATTTTTGTACAAGAAAATGTATACAATATCTCCCATATGTGCAATAAAATAATACATTTAATTGAAAATTTATGTATCAAAAATATATATTATTTATAAATTATATGTTCGTTGGATACTTTAAGAATTATTTTAAGTAATTAATTTTTCGATTTATCATATTTGATAAACTTTTATTTTGGATGTGAAATTTTTTTCTTTTATGTGAAATTTTTTTGGAATATTGGTAAAAAAAAAAAGTTAGGCTGTGCACTCAGGGAATTATTCAATTTCGTACACGGCTGCCATGAAAAAGATGAGGCTGTAGTAGCCATAGAGGTGGGTAACTCAGTGCTGTGCTATGGCACTGTGCTGACTCCCTGCAGTGTGCCATGTGTGCTAGCACACTACGTTGACTCACATAGTGGCACAATAGAACGCAAAGAGCAGAGCTTTGACGGACTTTTGCTCTTAAAGTTACTTTTGTATGCTGTGTTGGGATGAATAGCAGAGGCTTGTGCTAAGCTTCTTCACTGACACTCATTGGTTATCGCTACTATGCACTGCATTACTTACATTTTGTAAGTTTTTGCTTAGTAAAGTTGTTTTTTGTTTTACTTCGGTTTACTTGCAATAACTGACAATATGCAATTTGTGAATATTGTAAACAAGTCAATAGAGAAGGGTGTTAGCACTTATTTGTTATCGACACTTTTATAAGTGCTTTGTTCGATTGTGGCACAATTGTGCTAGCACAGTGTGCTGGCACACAAGGGTGCACATGTGCTGGTGAGTCAACACACCAAAAATTTATCTATTACCCACCTCTAGTAGCCATACTAGAGTTATAATATATGAAATGAAGTCACCTTACCTGAAAGTTTATTGCAAGCACTTTATGAGAGCTCTCATAGCCCTAATTGAATCTGCAATAATCATAAAAAAAAAAAACAAAAATTATGTCTTTTGAAAATAAGAGCTGTGGTTACAGTTGTGATACATTCAGTATTGTGGCTACTGCAACCAACTTTTAAATCTTGCGTGTAGAGAAACTCCAATACGACTATTGTAGCCTCAATACGGTTTTCACGCTTTTACTGAAGATACTAAAACCACAAAAGAGAAATTTCTCCATTTTAGTTTTGGCTTTGCAGCGTGCTTGTTGGCAAATATGAAAAAAATTGTTTTTAAATTTAATCGGTATTTACTTTGATAATAAATATTATGCCTATTGTATTGAAAAAGGCATGGACTATTTTACAATTCCATTGTCTAAAGCTATTTGTAAGCATGTTTCAGATGCATGCTAATGGTTTGTCGTTTATAATATGGGATTTTTAAAGTTCCATAAAAAAAAAATTAAATAAATAGCTTGTAAAGTGCTATTTATGCTATTTAGCTATGAACAATTAAAATTTTATATTTATTTGATCAAAAAAGTAATATTTTTCAAATGATTTGAAATAAAAATTTAAAATTTTTTTAAAAATAACACTTTTTTAAGCAAACGACATTAAGAAATTGGTGATAACCTTAAAAGCGCAGAGGTAAGTAGCTTAAATAGAAAAAGTTCTGACATCCTCAACATAAGGCTTTATGGCTATCAAAACCGAATTCCTCTCACCATTGCAAAAGGCGCTGTTATGACCAGTGTGACCAGAGTGGAATTTTATATTCCACTTTGGCATATTTAAACTTCGGGAAGCATTTTTTTTTATAAAAATATACAGCATAAAAAGTGGAATATTTTTCGTATGATTATATTTTTCAAAATTCACAAAAATTGCATTAAAAAATGTCTATTTGGTTACTAAATGGTTATTTTTTGGCTATCGACACTTAATATTTTTTCATCTCTGAACCACCTTGTAAAACGCAATATAAGGAATTCATTTTGTGGTTAACTTCTTCGTTGTCAATTTTATTGCAAAAAATAATAACATCACGCAGCTTAAAAAGTGAAGTAAATTTGCTTATATGTTTGTTTGGTTAGATTTTTTTATGGATTATGTTACAGCAGTAAGTAATTTACTTCAGAAAACATTAGGGGTATTCACGATGTGTTGTATTTTCCCTTGTATTATGTATTTTTGATAAATTTGATATTTGTAGTAAATTTTGTAATATAACAAAATGCACAGTTTCCAAAATACAACCCTGTGGTAAATTTCGTTGTGTATTGGATCAGCTGATTGTACAAGCATTTTTACTCAGCATGGAGCAAGCTAAAGGCTACGCTGTGAGTTTATTTAATAAAAATTAATATAATTTATTCTTTCATTTCAACTTTTGTATGATTTCCTTTAGTTAAATGATGATTTAAATTAATATTTCCAAACAGAAGTACATACAAAAATCAGCTGATTTAAAAAATATAATATGTACTTTACTGAAGGTTTGATCACAATAAGTTGTAAGTATTGTAAATTTTCCAAAAATTTATCACAAATGCACCACATCGTGAATACCACTATTATTGCTGACAATAGCTATTGCTTTTAACTATTTTAAAATGTGGATTCAAAACAATAAAGCAGAAAAAAAGTTATTGATCAAAAGTTCGGAATCTGAAGATTTATCAAAATTTGTGTTTTTCTCGCTTAGCTTAACCATTTAGCAATGCTGAGGTTGAGAACATTTTTAGTTATATGAATCTTTCTTATTTAAACGAAAATTCGAAATAGAATGCAAGAAAAACTCTTAAATAATTTGTTGAATGTAAAAACATGGAGCATGCAACACGAAAGTGTTGTAATACCTATCAAATACCAGATAGCTTAATAAAAAAATTTAGAAATGCGAATTTCTATGATAATAATACAAGCAACAATTTATGAATTGACCTCGAAGATGTCCCTGAATTTTAGTTTTGTATATTGTATATCGTTACTTAAAATTCAAAAAACCATAACAATGTTCATAATTTTTTATAGGAGAAGAAAATAAATTTAAGTGCGATAGTAATCAAATAAATAAATGTTTTTAAACTTGCTTCCGTGTTTTTTTATATGCATATTTAGACTTATTTAGATATACAGGGTTGCCCATATTCGACGGACCCATCTGGCAACGCCATAACTTTTGACAGAGATGTCAGATCGCTTAATGACATACCGCGTTTGAAGCGTCAGTCCAAGCAGATTTTTACCATGGAACAATACACGCCACGCAAGCGCTCTGAAATAGTTGAAATTTACATTCAACAGAAGAAGTCAATTGTGAAAACTCAACGTGCTTTTAAAAGATTAAAAAATGTGAGAAGTGCGCCTTCTAAGAACACCATTAAGCGTTTATACAAAAAATTTTCGACTGGTGAGGCTCTTTCTAATCCGAAGAGGCCAAATAAAAGTCGACCAAGGCGATCGGCCGAGAATATCGCTGCCGTACGAGCCAGTGTTGAGAGGTCCCCAAGAACATCCCAAAAACGCCGTTCTCAGCAGTTGGGCATGGCTCGGTCCACTTTACAACGGATTATTCGCGTTGATTTGCATTTGTTCCCGTACAAAATTCAATTGACGCAAAGATTGTTGCCTGCGGACAAGCCTCGTCGATTGGAATGGGCCCAAAGAGTCTTCGAAATGGCCGAAGATGACGAGGAATTTTGGAACAAAATTATCATGTCCGATGAAGCCCATTTCACATTGAATGGGACCGTAAATAAGCAAAATTGCCGTATTTACTCCACTGAAAATCCTCATGAGATTCAAGAAGTGCCTCTTCATGACGAAAAAGTCACAGTTTGGTGCGGCGTTAGTGCGAAAACGGTCATTGGGCCGTTTTTCTTCTAAAATGAAAATGGCCATGCTGTTACCATCAACCAGGAGCGTTATCGCGACATGATGACCAATTTTGTGATGCCAATTATTCGTCGAAAGCGTATGAGGCAGTTCTGGTTTCAACAAGACGGCGCTCCACCGCACACAAGTCGCATAACAATCGATTTTCTGAAGAATTTGTTTCCGGGCCGTTTGATGTCGAAAAGTGGTGATTTGGACTGGCCACCGCGTTCGCCCGATTTGACGCCGCCTGACTTCTTCTTGTGGGGATATTTGAAGTCAAAGGTTTACGTTAACAAGCCAAGGACCGTAGAAGAGCTCAAGGACAACATTCGTGAAGAAATAGCCGCTATTCCGGCCGAAATGTTGGCGAAAACAATGGAAAATGCTGCAAAAAGGGCACAATACGCCATCAACTCCAGAGGCGGCCATTTGAGAGATATCATGTTCAAAAATTGATGTAAACAAATCTACTTGGAACAAATTAAATGATTAAGATTGCCAACCGCCAAATTTTTATTTTTTTCTTTGATTTTTTTAAAAAAAAACATGGGTCCGTCGAATATGGGCAACCCTGTACATCTTTGAAATTGAAAGTGGAATATTTTTGTGGAATATAAAAATTGAAAGTGAAATATTTAGCATTTTTTTTTTTTAACAAAAAGCATATTTTTCAAAAAACTTCTGGTCACACTGGTTATGACCCCTCCACAATTTGGCTGTCAAAACCGAATTCCTCTCACCATCGCAAAAGGCGCTGTTATGACCCCTCCACAATTCGGCTGCCAAAACCGAATTCCTCTCACCATCGCAAAAGGCGCTGTTATGACCCCTCCACAATTCGGCTGTCAAAACCGAATTTCTTTCACCATTAAAAGTTCTTACAGCTTTCTGTCAGGTTGTCAAAACCGGCAGAGCATCTCTTAAACAGGATCTAACAGCCCTTATGGAAGTTGTCAGAGCCTCGCATATTAAATTTTTTGAGAACCGTAATATTGCGGCTAGAAGAAGCGAAGTTTTGATAGCATCGCCAGTTCTGTGAGTGTGGCAACCCAGCTCCATACCCGCTTATATTTTATTTCTATAGGCATGTCCTAGGACGATATGTCTGTCAAATGAACTGCCGTAGCAGCAATGCAGCAATGCAGCATGCATCTAATGGTATGAATGCAGAATTAATACCGAGCAGCATGCATCTCATGGTATGAATGCAGAATTAATACCGAGTGATAAATGCAGCATTAATGCCGTGAGATGCATGCAGTATTGCTGCTACGGCAGCTCATTTGGCAGACCTGCCGGCCTAGGACATGTCTATAGAAAAAAGATATGAGCGGGTATGAAGGCGAGCATGTCTCCTGACATGCAGCAGTGCTCATTTTTCAACAGGGTAGTATTTTATATACATATGTATAGAAACATACAAATCGGTCTTCTTCTCCAGTTTCATTTAAGGCTCAAACATAACGGATATTTAGAATAAGACAGATTTAATGGGGATATTCCGCAGGGATTCAAAATTGCTTAACATTATTTGTAGGTAACTGTGTGTGTCAGTTGGTATAGCAGTAAGCAGCTGGTAGAGGGGACTCGCAGCGCAGTCATGCTCCAACACCAGCTATCATCATTATTTACCTTGTTCCTATGTGCGGTTAGAAGTCGGTTGAGTATCTTCTTCAACGAAGGTCTTAAGCACCATTTATCAGGCCACAAGACGAATTTGTCACTTTGAAGCTTTTGTCAATTTCTCGGCTTTATTAATATTATTCCACTACAGATTTGCACTTGATATATGTAAGTTTCAGTGAATAAGTGCGTCTTTGTGTGTGTTTATGCCTATGTGTGATTTATTGTTAGCTTAAATTTAACATTATCCGAAAAAGGATATCAAGATTTGATGGTTTACTATAAGTTCTGAATTTAATTTATACACGTCAGCAAGTTCACGTTCATTTGCGTTAAATCTACAGTGGTAAAGAAATTAAAATGAAATTTTTAACTGATTTTTGAACTCTTGTATGATTTAAGTTTTTGTAAATTTTTTTAATCTTTACTTGAAATTCCGATGAAGGTTTTTCACATTTGTCACTTTTGGCATGACAACTTAAGTATGCTTGCTAGGGCATCCAATCCCGGGACCTCAGGATACCGGACTTGGCAAGGCCTAAAATTCTGGGGTTTTCGGGATTCCAGGATTGTATCCACTGCAAAAAAAAAATCCAAAATATTATTCCAAATACTCCAAAATATTCCATCAAAAAATTCAATGATAAGAAAAAGTTAATGTGATTAAAAAAATTTTTTGATAAAAACCTTTCTAAAACTATCTGTACAAGATAACACATTGGCAAGGTTGCCAGTCAAAATTTGGAGCAATTCCCACGAAATTTACCTTTTCCCACAGTAGCATAAATTAAATACCACGAAAATTCGAATGGTTAAGATAAACAAAAAAATTCCCACCGCAATTAAAAAATACCAAAAAAAAAACCCAAGATCATTCAAAATTACCACGAAGATACCACTCGTTTTAAAAATACCACCAAAAATCCAATATGCATTCAAAAATCCCACCAAAAATTCATAAAATCCAATGTTCATAAAAAGTTAAAAAAAGATTATAAAAAATACCACAAAGAAATAATAATAGCATTCAATGAACGGCGTATTTGTAATGCTAATAGCGTAAAAGCGATATATTAATTGAAGCGTATTTGCAACAACAAAAACGTAAGGCATTTTACGTAATTATCTTACGACAATGCGATGCAAGTAGAGTGTATAATGGTAACTGTGATAACATTTTAATTTTAAAAAATATTTGAAAACCAATGGATTCGATAAGTAGACTTGCAAATATTTTTTATTATTGTTTTGGAAGTTATTATATTTTTCTTATTTTTGGAATTCTAACATAATTTTTGTAAGCTTTACGCTTGCAAAAAAATCAAAAGTTCATGTCAAAAAAGTCTACTTATGATGACAACTTGTTTTTAAAACAAATATGCAATTTAATCGTTTTTATTAAGGTTGTTTCGAGAAAATATACAGCGTGAACTTATAGCTTTACCATTATTAAATTTTTGCTTAATAAAAGAGAAAAATAAATTTTTAAGAAGAAAATTCCTGAATTCCTATGGAATTAAAAAATAACAAGGCTGAATTCCTCAACAATTAAAAATACCACGCTGGATTAAAAAATACCATGGGAATTTTCACCAAAAAAAAAAAACCCAAGACCAATAAAAATTACTGACAACCTTGCACATTGGGCCTTAACAATAGTCATTTTAATGTCGACTCTGAATTACGTGTAAGCTTTTTGACAACAAATTCTATAAAACTAATGTCAGAAAAGCTCACACTAGATTTAGAGTAGGTACTTAATCGACTATTGGTAAGGCTCAATGTGTTAAACAGCTGATATATTATTTCAATAATACAAAAATAAAAATTTTTAACTAGCTGTACAATATATGACATGAAAGTACCAAAATGTGACCTTAAAAATTAAAAAACAAAACTTCTTAAACAAGCTGTACAAAATATCACAAAATTCTTACTTAGACCTACTAAAGTTATTATATTAATAATTTTTTTTTTTAAATAATTTTATGAACATGTCAAAAAATTTAATAATGCCACCTGAGAGAAATCTGAATGTGATTTTAAAGAATTTCTAAATAAAAACCTTTCTTCAACTAGCAGCACAAAATAACACAATGTATTAAACACATAATACTTCCTTAGAAATACTGAAATAAGATTAATAATACTGAAATAACAATCTTTTTTAACTAGCTGTACAAAATATAAAATATAAAGAAATATAAAAATATAAAAATATAAACCTTTCTTGAACTAACTGTAAAAAATATTAAAAAAACTAAAAAAACTTGACTTAACTTAAAAAACTTTAACTTAAAAAAACTAAAATTTTACCTTAAAAAATTAAAAAAAAATAACATCCTTAAACCAGCTGTACAAATATCACAAAATTCCTACTTAGAAATACTAAAACTACACTGTAGGGACGTCAAAAAGACACGCGAAAATTTCGAGACACGTAAACTTATTCTTTTAATCGTAGAATTTAGTGGCATACTCAGTTTTTCCATATGACCTATTTTTAGCTAAATTTTCCTTATTTTTGGAGACCAAAAATTTTGACCACCTCCGATTTTGCTTACAATTTCAGAATTAAGTCTACTTATGAAATAAAAACACTAATTTGAGGAAAAAAAATTTAGATTTTTTAAAAGTTTTTACGTTCAACATTCAAATTTGGTTCAAATGGAAGAAAAAGCAAACTGCTTAACTTTTGGAAAACCATAGATTAAGCAAGACTAATTAGATTTTCACGTTGGAGGTATTTTTGAAAAGACAAAAAAATTAATTGTTTAAAATATATAAAATTGTTTTAAATGAAGGTCAATCAATTCTATTTTTTTTTAAATAATTTCATGAGCACATATATACCCATAATTTAAATTATTTAAATAATTTAAATAATTTCTGAATGATCTAATTTTATTAATTTCATTGAAAGAATTGATCTTCTTTTTCAAAAACAAACAATAAATGCTATCCAAACGTTTAATCTTAGCTGTGCTTTTTATAATCTTCTGCAATGTTTTGTGTTGTAAAACAAGGCATGTATACTTTGAAACTACATATTACGTCTTCCAAAAAATTCGTTTTCTAAGGTTTGTCAAACCCGGGATCCCGGGATTGTGTTTTTCAAATTCCGAAATACCGGGATTCCCGAAGCGTCTCGAAATTGGATGTCCTAATGTTTGCCAAATGGTTTTTTTTTAAGAAAAAATGTTTTACCGTTGATGTTTTGTAAATTAAACACAATATGAGTATTTCCAGGATCAAGGACGAAATATTCCTAAGTACTCAAGGGTTGACTTTACAATCAAAAATGGCTTTATGGTTTCTCAAAATATTCTCCATGAAGATCGATCAATTTGTGCATGCGCTTGAACTAATTTTCGAAGCACTTTCTCCACTCCGATTGAGGTAGCTCCAAAACATGTGATTTAAACGCATCAACCGCTTCTTAAGACGTTTATCATTGAGAGCCAAGTCAGGACTCTACAGCGGATGTCCCATTAATTCGATGTTATCAATGCTCAAAAAGTTTTTGTTTGAGCTGATTTCTGAGAGCTTGCATTGTCGTGGTGGAGAATGATTCGTCTTCTGCGATTGGTTACTCTGATTTTTCCGAACACTTCTGTCAATGGTGGTTTACCATTCAGAAATGACCGTTCTACGTTGTTCTAATGTAATGGTTGCGATATGTGCACCTATTCCGAAATAATATTAGACCATTTGCTTCGAAGTGCTGCGTACGCGAACAACTTTTGTTGCATTTGGCTCGTCTTGAAAGACCCATACAGTCGATCGTTGTTTAGTTTCGGGTTCATATGCATAAATTCATGATTCGTCACCTGTTATGAGGTCATAGACATGCGATTGTATTTTTTTTTATTATTTCTGTCGAACAATCGACACGAGCCTTTTTTTGAGCGATTGTCAAACTATGCGGAATCCAACGCGAACAAATCTTTTTGACGGCCAAATTTGTATGCAGTATTGAATGTATGCTGCTCCCACTAATGGGAGCTGCTCAAAGGTGATTCTATGTCACGAGAGGTCACATGACGGTCTTGCAATATCAGTTCACACACAGCATCGATGTTTTGTGGCACAACAGCCTATTTTGGACGGCCTTCACGAAACTCGTCCTCTCAAAAATACGAATCGCTTTTTCCTCTTTTTCGGATACGTCTCGGACTCGCAACGGACTTCATATACAAATCCGTTTCGGACTTCATATACGAATCCATTTCGGACTTCATATACTAATTCATTGCGAATTCGCAACGGACTTGTTTTTTCAAATAGTTCGTATTCAAAACGGAAAAATAGGTCAGCTTCCGTACTAGATAGTAGTAACTTGCCATCTGCTAGAACGTGTTTCCATACTAACAAGCATAAAATCACTCTCTTGAACTTGAAAGTAAATCGAAGTGTGCTAGAAAAATTTCTTCCAGCACTATAAGAACAAGTATCAAGAAGAATAAGAAAATGTCAAATTAACATTTCTTGTTTGCTAATGAAAAATAAATTTACAAATTGTTAAATTAAATTGTTAAAAGTAATATTAATGCTTTAAATAATCTCAGCAAGTTTATTTGCTTCATGCTACGAAAACACACTTTGTAAGATTTATACTATATTCAAAATATTTGCATACTGATGGACTCGTAAGGGTTCGAAACGGATCCGCATCCGTTTTTGTGTACATTGGGACATGATTGTATAGCTGAAAGTAGAGGAACTTCTGGTATTGTGGTATAGGTATTTTTATTCTGCGCATTGTGAAAAAAACTAGAATTCGGATTTTAATCAAATGTTATTTATTTTGATGCTTGAAGTATTGGGAACAAAATTATATAGAATAAGAATCTAATGATAACCCATAAAAAAGTTATTAGAGAAAGTTTGAGAGAACCCAAAAATTCTTTCCTAGATATTTGACAACACAACACACACAGGTGCAAGGTGGAATAAGTGAATTGAATTTGAAAAATTTATAAGAATAAAAACTTTATATTATGTATATGAACTGTTTTAAAAGGTTTTTAATTTATAAATTTATTACAACTAGAGTTCGCCAGTAGAAACACAGTTCGCCAGAAGCTGAAGAGTCATATTTAAGTCAGATTTAGGAAGTGAACAACATTTTAATTTGTCACAAAAATTGCACATTTATTTCACTGTATCCATTCAACATAGATACAGTTAGGAGCTTTGGCACCAATTTATTTATATACCTGAGTTGATATGCAAAAAAGCAAAAACATATTCTAATCGTATTCAAACTCAAACCTGTAAAAATTGTTTTTATTTTATGGATGACATAATTTTCCATAAGAAAGAAAAGTTTCAAACACAAAAAAAAAGAGAATAAAATAAAACTCTTAAAAGGTTAAGGTGGAAACGACCACACCTTTCCATAGTGCAAATATTTATTTGGCTTAAACGTTGTTCGCTGGCTCCACCCAAGCGTTTCTCAATTTAGCTTTATTGATGACATAAATAAAAGGACACACGCCGGTGCACATACATAATCACACAAACACTTACAGTCACACCAACACGCAAACATGCAGTAACACACAAACGTACTAAATGTTTGAGGCAATCTACATTTTTATGTTGCGACGCATTTGTAATGCCAATACGTAACAAAAACGAATAACTATATCTCGAAAATCGTTTATTTTACGAGATTACTTAAGCTTACCTTATAAAATTATGTCCTTTTCGATGGCTCCTGCTGCTGCTTCAGCTTGATATGCTTTGTATTGGTATGCAATGCGGCATGCGAATTGATTTAGTCAATCGTCCTTAAGTCCTTGGAGTGTTTGTATGATGGACCATATGTTACAGAGACAGGACAGGCGAACATACAGACATATAAATAGACATACAGACAGACGAACAGAACAAACCAACGCCAATGATGAGCATATGATTTTTCGAAGCGTCCTTCTTCCTTTGTAAATTGGCACCGATTATGTTGGCAGCATTGCTGATGTATACAATTATATTGTTTTTTCCTTTGCTTTTGTAGTTGTAGTTATATTTTATGATGTGGTACAAGCTATCATAACAACATTCAATGAATTTTTATAGCAAAATTATGTTAAATTGATTTTAGATAATGCTTTGGAAGATAGCGAGATGCGCCATTTCGTCTATGTTATGGTGTTTTATAGTGTGTGGAAGCCAGGTGCGTTTATTGGCATTATTTAAATATGAATTTTTAAATAATAATTTTGCTAGCCGCGAACTCGATCACTCTGCAACGATGGCGTGCAATAAAGTCTGGAATATGTTTCTACTGCAAGATATTTTTGGTGTATGTACTAGTGAGATCGAGTAAAATTATATGGTTTTGGAATATATTGGGTATAATTTATTCTTTAGGGTAATACCCTTTATTTTTAATTAATTTTAACTACTTTTTCTGCAAATAACACTAACATAACGTATGTTAAAATACTGTAGCGTAGATATGATAAAATGTATCTTTTACTATCAAAAACCCCATTTATTTATTTCGTGGCGACCGTAGCCTAGTGGGTAGAGTGCGTGGCCCCTAAGCTAAAGAACCGCGGTAGCCCGGGTTCAATTCCAGCTCAGACAGAAAGTTTTTATTGAAATAATTTTTCTGTTCGGTCGTCACCTCTCTGCACACAATGGCAAACCTCAGAGAGTAAAAATTGCCATGTAAAGCTTCTTGAGAACATAAGCCGTTCGGAGTCGGCATAAAACACGTAGGTCCAGTTCTCGGTCATTTGTGATCAAACATTTAATAACAAGCACAACGCAATTGATCAATAGAAGCTAGGTCAAAGTCCTTTCAAGGGCTGAAATGGCCAGTTTATTTTTTTTTATTTATTTATTTCGTTAATGAATTTCATCTTGGGCTAGTATAATATAATAAGATGAGGATTTGCCGAAGCAGACCACAGTGGGTCCCTTTTCGTCCCCCATTGGACAAAGGGTACTACTGCTCGGAGTACTCGTACGTGAGCATGCTCCTTGTGTAAGCATCCTTTGTCACCTCAAGCATATCCTTATAGGTTAGTTGACCAATCTCGGCTTCGCCAATAAATGGGCGTCCCAGAGTGGTCAATCTTATGCTTGCCAGCGCCGGACACTGGCACAGAATGTGTGCTGCTGTTTCCGGCTCCTCTAGGCATAACCTACACGCATCGTCCTCGGTCAGAGTCATCTTCCCGAGATGGTACATGAAGGGACCGTGTCCTGTACCCGTGCAGTAAGCCAGATTAAAGTCCTTCGATTGTATCGGATAACTTTTGCTGCCTCACTACGAGACCACTTCACGGCCGCCTTTGATTGCCTGCAATTGACAGCTTCTTCCCACCTTTTACTGTGTTCCGAGTCCGTCAATTGTTTAATAAGGCCTGCCACCATATTTTCGCCTATGGCGATACGTGGTTCTGGTCCACAGAATTCTTCTGCTGATCCTGCTCTTGCTAAAGAATCAGCTTCTTCATTCTGTTCTATGCCAGAGTGTCCTCTCACCCACATAAGTGTTAGCTCATTCGTCTGGGCGCACCTATTGAGTTTTGAAAGACATTCTATGGCCAACCTGGAAGTGATGTCTGTCCGTTGCATACACCCAATCACAGACTGATTGTCGAGAGCGATGACAATTTTCTTGCCACTGATCCGGCCATCTATCAGGTGGTCCAGCGCATGCACTACGCCAAGCATTTCTGCCTGGTATACAGACACAAACCTCCCCAACCTCAGTACACAGGATTAACTCTTAACTCTTAACGCTTAACTCTTTTGAGTACACGCCTGCCCCGGCGCGGCCATTCATCAGAGAGCCGTCTGTGAATATACTGATATCGCTACCAGCGATTTCTTCACAAACGGCTCCATCCGTTATAAGAGTTTTATAACATTTTTCTGTTATTTTTACTCTCTGCCTTCCATCCATAGGCATAAACGCCTCCCTGACATCTCTCTGTACAATATCAAGGATGCGAATATGACCATGCAGGGCCGTTGCCCCATGCCACGTAGCATTTCGCAACATCCTGAGGGCTGACAGCGCCGCTGTTTTCTTTATTTCTAAATCCAACGGCAGCATACCTAACAGAACCTCCATTGCGCTTGTTGGAGTGGTGCGTATTGCACCTGTTATTCCAACACACGCCAGCCGTTGGACTCTGTCCAGTCTCTTCTTAATGGTTTTCTGGCTGACTTTTGTCCACCAAATCACCGAAGCGTACGTGATGACAGGTCTAACCATCATAGTGTAAACCCATTTCATAGCCTCTGGGCTTAGCCCCCATTTGAGACCACAAACGCGTCTGCACTGGAACAGAACCCTCTTGGCTCTTTGAATCCTATCTTCTACATGCTCGTTCCAGTTCAGTTTGCTATCAAGGGTTACCCCTAGATATTTAACTTTCGTGGACATGTTGATTTCAGCTCCAAAAAGTCTGAGTGGTTCTGTACTCAGGCCTACCCTCTTTCTAGTAAAGAGAATATTGTCTGACTTGCCTGCGTTTACGGTAAGGCCTTGTTCTCGACACCACTCCTCCACCATTCGGAGTGCTCCCTTCATGATGTCAGAGATGGTGTCAATGAACTTGCCGTGGACCACCAACGCAATGTCATCTGCATACCCTATCGTGTGTATGCCCAATTCATCCAGTCTAACCAGTAGTGAGTCCACAGTTATGTTCCACAGGGTTGGCGATAACACCCCGCCCTGGGGACATCCTCTACTTACTCTACCTCTAGTCTTTACTCTACCATTCTGCATGTTGACAGCCCTGTGTTTGAGCATATTGTCCACCCAATTTGCTATCATTGGGCTTGTACATATGGGTACATTTTTCGGAGCAAACTGTATATTTGTTACTAAAATGTGTATCTATGTATGTATTGGTAGGCTAAATGTTGTTGTGGCATGTATTTTTTCGGCAATTATATCAGTTCAAAGTGGAAATGTCCTTTCAAAAAACCCCTGTCAAAAGGTCGAATAGGTAAATATCGGAATAACGTTGTGAAGCATAGATGACAACACTCATAGCTTTCAATATTATGTACTTGAACCCAAAACCAAGAACTAGACTATGATCTCATAAAAAGAAACACAAACGTTGTCATTCACGGCAGGCCCGTAGCCAGGATTTACCAAAGGGGGCGGTTTTAATTAAAAAAAAATATTAATAGTTTTTGATATCGAAAAATCAAAAGGTATTTTTATATGTATACTAGCTGAAACCCGGCGCGTAGCTGCCACTCTCCCTATTCAAACGCCCATAAAATGTTATCAGTTAAACAGCATGTCTAAATTGAGGTAGAATACTGAATTCCGAGACTGTGCGACCTATATCCACAAAGCCATTCGATATAACAAATTAGGGTTGTATAGGAAGTGCCACGCCCTCTTGATCACCGCTCATAGAATGTAATCAATTAAACTGCATGTGTACATGGAGGTTGAATACCGAATTCCAAAACTGTGCGACATATATCTCCAAAACTATTCGATAGCACAAATTTAGGTTGTATGGGAGGTGCCACTACCCTTTTTCTTACGCCCATAAAATTTAACCAATGAAACTGCATGTGTAAATTGAGGTCGAATACTGAATTCCGAGGCTGAGTTACCTATAACTCCAAAGCTATTCGATATCGCAAATTTGGATTAAGTTGGAGGTGCCACGCCCCCCGACAAACTCTAAGAAATTTTATCAGTAAATCTGCATGCGTAAATATTGGTCAAATACTGAATTCCGATGCTGTGCGACCTATAACTCGTCCAAACGTTACCAAACCTCACAGGAACAATCTATCTCCTCGGCAAACGTTGTTCTGCCACAGACCGCCTTACTGCTATACACAAAAATGTCAAGAAATGTCAAATATATTCACCATTTTCAGTACAGCTGCCGAAAGTAGCCATGTGCACTAAATAACCACATTTTAGTCTAATACGATCAAAACCGTGCGAAATATAGCATTTTTGTTGTTTTGCAAGCGGTAAAAAGAGGTGCGGTAAAATGTTTCCCTTGAGCCATCTCGTAATCGAAACAAATCGACTGCCCAAATTTCAGCTCAATTTAGGTTAAGCCTGGCGCACTTTACTTCACTGGACGCTAACTCCCCGAAAAGTGAGTTTAACTAAAGTAGGGCAGGCCTATTTTTAGTGCACTTGCCGAGAGTAACCATATGTACTGAATTACAAAATTTTTGTCTAATACGACCCAAACCGTTGAAATAAAACGTTTTCATTGGTTTGTGGGCGGTAAAAGGGGGGCTTGGAGACCAATTTTTAGTACAGTTGCTAACAGTAACCGTACAAACTAAGCCAACATATTAGCTCAATCGACCCAGTAGTCAATTTTGATGGTTTCTTAAAAAGTGGGTGTGGCTATATAGCGCTGACGCCCTTTTTTAGTACAATTGCCGAAAGTAACCATACAAACTTAAGTATCATATGTTAGTCTCATACGGCCAAAACTGCATGAAATATAGCATTTTCACTAATTTGTGGGCGCAAAAGGGGGCGTGGAAACCAATTTTTCGTACAGTTACTGTCAGTAACTTCACAAACCAAAGTAACAAATTTAAGTCTTATACGACCAAAACCGTCTGAAATAAACCATTTTCATTTATTTGTGGGCGGTAAAAGGGGGCGTGGGAACCCATTTTTAGGACAGTTGTCGACAGTAACCGTACATACTAAATTACAAAATTTTAGCCACATACGACCCAAACCGACAGAAATATAACATTTTTATTGATTTGGGGGCGGTAAAAGGGGGGTGTGGCAAATTTTTTTCCTCAACCATCTCGTACCTGAAACAATTCGACTGCTAAAATTTTAGGTCAATCGGTTCAGTAGTTTTGGAGTCTATAGACATCACACAGCCAGACACACATCGTTTTGCTTTATATATATATAGATATTGATTTGTGGGCGTTGAAAGTGGGCGTGAAAACATTTATAAATTGTGTTCGTCTCTTGGAGCACCTAAAGAGCAAGTTTCACTGTAAAAATGCGCAGAACTCCGGAATTGCCATGATTTCGAAAAAGTGGGCGTATTTATATAACGACCACGCCCATTTTTTGTACAGTTACCGACAGTAACCATCTGAACAAAATCCCCAAATCTTAGTTTTTTACGATTGAAACCGTGAGATATTTTTCTTTTTATTTGTTTGTGATCGATGGAGCAAATTTGGCTTGTATGGGAGGTACCACGCCCCCTTCTCCAATCGTTACGAAACCTCACAGGAACACTCTCAAGATGTGGCTTTATTTTCCCTGAAAATTTCATAAAGATTGGTTTAGCGGTTTTGGAGTCTATACGTGATATAGCCACATACCCACCCACATACCCACATACCCACATACCCACATACCCACATACATACATACATCCATTTTTATATATATAGATTAAATGTTTGCTCCCCCATAGACCAAGTTGCTGACGTCATAGAACAAAAATAGTCGATTTGATATAAAAATTCTATAAAATTTCGTGCCGATTGTTAGACTTTTAAAACTAGCCCAGGAGACCAATTGAAGTAGAAACATTTTACAAGAGTCCAAAACATCTCTTGAAGTAAATTTTTGAAAAGCATTTCGTTTTTAATGTAACTGTTTTTTTTTAAATGAGTTAACAAACATAAAAAACGGATTAAAAGTTCTTATATAACATTTTTGAAAAAAGCTGTTTTTACTATGGTTTAGCACTTAAACTATTTAATCCTATTATTTGCACACAAAAAAAATTAAGAAAATCATAAAATTTTCCAATATTTTGTGCATAAAAGTTTGTTTCTGTTCAAAAGGGCCTAAATATGCATACTGAAAAATTGCTTTTGAAGATATTTAAACAAAAGGGACTAATTTCCATACAAGATTTAAGTTTTTGTACAATATTTAATCAAACGGTCTTATCACATTTTTTTAAAGACTCAGTTACAAGTTCAAGTTACAAGGTAAGAAACTGATTATTCAATAAATGAGTCCTTAATGAATCCTCATTACTACAATTATAAACCGACGAAGAATGTGAACGCATTGAGCCCGACATAGGGCACTTACGTGTTTAGTAACTTATTAATTATTTCTATGAAAACTTTTTATGTATATTTTATTGTTGTGTTCCTTTTATAAAATGCTTGAAAACCTTATCAAAAATGCCTTTCTCTTCAGTCACTGCACAAAAAACATATTTTTAAATTTGAAATCTCTATAACTTTGAAATCATTAAAATTTTTTATCCATGCTTACTATTATGGATAAGATTTTTTTTTTTAAACTTTTTGATCCGAGTTTTGTTTTTTGTAATTTTTTCACAAAATAGCTAAAGACTATGCTATAACACCCCGTTATGTCGTTGTTTTTAGCTTTGCATTTTATTATTTTTTGGGGATTCTGGGATTTTGGTGTCTGTTCAAAAGAGCTTATTTCAACATTGTATGAACTTGAAGAAAACTGAAAAAATTCGAATTATTGTTGTGCTTACAATTCTGAGACCAACAGCTAATATATGATATTAGAATATAAAAATTTATTAGCTGTTGGTCTCAGAATTGTAAGCACAACAAAAAACTAGACTTTTTTCAGTTTTCTTCAACTTCATACAAAGTTGAAATAAGCTCTTTCGGCAAAAAATAACAAAGAATGTGAATGGGCAATCTTGATCACAAATGTACTTAGTTGGAACTGCGACCACATTATAGCAATTTGAAAATCAAATGTTTTATTGTTTTTATAAGTTGAAATGCGAGAGGCGATAGTATTTCAAAATTCAGTTGCGATGACTTAAGCTTTGATAACAGCATCCTGTAGATTTTCTTCCGCTGCATACGCTTGTGCTCCTTGTAGTGTATCAATCATGACAGCCGCACCATCGTAACCCTGCCCCAACATCAATCTCAAGCTATGCCAAAGTCCTGATATTATCTATGATCTAAAAGCATAGGTCTCAATTCAGTTCAAAATTTAAGTGGCTTGCAACTTTTTACGCTGTTGCGTTGTAGTTGCCTTAATGCTAATACATTAGATTTTTATACTTTCTAGACCCTAAGGGGGGAGGGGTTAACCCCTAAAACCCCCCTTGTCTACAGGCCTGATTCACAGAGGAAAATAATGTTAAGGCCCTATTCTCCTTCAGCTTGCTGTTTTTGGACCCTTTTTGAAAAAATTCTCATTTGAAAACGCAAAAAGATATTTGAATTTTGTTTTTTTTATTGAATTAGTAATGAATGAAAGAAAATAAAAAAATTTTTTTCGCCGTGATATAGGGGCTGTCCATAGATGATGGCACCGTCAAAGTTGGCCCTCAAAAAAAAAGACATGGTGCTGGCGGCCACGATTCCGGCCCTCAGGAGCGTCTGAAAAAAAAAATATAGGGTTATGATCAGCATAGATGTAATTCTGGCCCGTAGTAAAACAAAAATTTTCGATTTTTTTTGACAAAATGGCGGCCACTTGAAATTGACAAATCGAATTTGGACCCATTTTTTTGTAGTTTAGTGTAAAAAAAAAATAGTAAAAAAAATCGCAAAATTTATTTCACTACGGGCCAGAATGGTGACAATTCTACGTCGATTAAACTTTGTTTCATCCAAATCGGTTCAGTAGAACTGGCGGAATCGTGGCCGCCAGCTCTAAAAACGTGGTTTCGAGATAAACGCGTTCAAAGTTCAAAGCAACATAAAAACTACTCATTTTAGCAAAGACATGACCCCACAAAAATGGCCATATCTTCTAAAGTATTTCGAATTTCAAAAAACCCTTTTAGGGTTATATTCTTAAATGTCCAAGCTATAAAAAATGCAAAAAAAAAAAGTCAAAAAAATTTTTTGCTGAAAGAGAATAGGGCCTTAAGCAAATATTTTGCTTGATATAAGAAAATTTAAAATTAAGTCTCATTTGCTCAAATCCAGCATTAAAAGATAAAATTAAGAAAAAACAATTATAATGAGCAATTATTGCCAAAATTTAGCGAAATAAACAACAGCTTGAAACAAGCATAAAATACTTGATACTAGAACCTAGAAAAAGACTTAAATCAAGAAAATATTTTCTTAATTTTAGCAACCGCAGAGTTGTCGCCTTTGAACAATTCAGCGAATTACAACAGTTATGAAAATCTTGAAGTTATTGTAAAGGAGTCGCTAGACAACAAAATCTACGTTAAAGATCACTGTCACCAATGTTTTCCAAAAAAGCATGCGAAAGTATTGTTGCTTTGTGCAATTTGAGCAAATTATTCTAGTTTTCAGTAAATTATTTACTTGAATCAAGCAAAATGTTCTCAATTGAAGGAAAATAAATTTCTCAAATGAAGTAAATTATTTTAATTTTCAGTAAATTGTTTACTTCAATCATGCAAATTGTTCTCAATTCAAGGAAAATAAATTTCTCAAATCAAGCAAATTATTCTAGTTTTCAGCAAATTGTTTACTTGAATCAAGCAAATTGTTCTCAATTCAAGAAAAATAAATTTCTCTAATCTAGCAAATTATTCTAGTTTTCAGCCAATTTTCAACTTGAATCAAACAAATTGAATCAAATATTTTTTTTTAATATCATGTGTTTTAAATTTGCTCAATTCCAGCAAAATAATGCTTGAATTGAAAAATTTACTCTTGAGTGTAAACTGATAGCCTATTTGCTTGACTCAGGCACAGAATGCTTGATTTTTTCTTTCCGTGTTCTGTAGTGTAAGCTGCACTTAAAGAACCATTTGGCAAAAAATTATCCAAAATAGTTTATATCTCTTCTGAATTAACTCCTATCTATCACCATATATTCAATTTATAGCTCCCTCGTGTTGTCTACTAGATGCCTCAAATGTGTGAGCTGATCCTGTATTTATTAACCCCAATATTTCTTCTAAAATACCCCTACCTGCCACTATTCTGGGATCACTCAAGAAAACCCTTGAAAAAGGTCAACAATGATGCAAGCCTCCCCGTGGAAAATTTTATCAAGTATCTAAATAAATATTTACATAGTACATACATTGCATAGAAAAATTTGATTTATAGGGTATCCGTAAGAGATTCTTCTTGTATGTCATATGGTTGAGCACTTTTCGGACAGCAAATAAGAATTTTTTTCCACGCTCATATTTTTAGTCATGGGTCACAAATCCAAAATCAGACTTGTTTTTGCACATCTATGAAACAGTATCATTTCAATGATATCCTTTTGTTCAAAATTGAATCGGACTGTGCAAATAAAACGAACAATGGTTAATTATTCTTCAATATTTGTTTTATCACCTTCAAAATAATCACCATCGGAGGCGATACACATGGCAACGTTTTTTTTTTCATTCTTGAAAACATTTTTGGCAGCTCGATTTCGGAATGGCCTTTAGCTCCCTCTTTGAATTATCTTTGACGACATCAATCGTATCAAAATGTTTTCCAGGAAGCGACAATTTGAGTTTGGGGAATAGAAACATGTAGCCATATCTGGCAAAAATGGATTTGCTGAATGATACTGACATGTTTTTTTGGTCAAATAATTGCGTACAATGCGTGATGTGTGAGATGGCGCATTATGTGGTGCAAGAACCATGAATTGTCCTTCTATAATTCTGGGCTCTTTTGCCGAATATTCTCGAGCAAACACTTTAAAACGCTCAAATAATATTGAGCATTAACCGATTAACCTTGCGGAAGCAATTCCGAGTGCACGACACTTTAAAAATCGAAGAAAACAGTCAACATCAGCTTAATTTTTCAACGGTTTTGGTGTGGTGTTTTGGGTTTCTGCTCATCTGAATAGCACCACTCTGCAGATTGTTGAGCTGTTCGACGTCATACTCGTACACGCAAGTCTCGTTATCAGGACTGAATGACCGATGACCGTATTCGTCCATTAAATCGTATCGCTGCTCCTCAGCGACAGTTTTGCGAAACTATTTTTGAATTAAAGTCAGTCATTTTGGCACAAGTAGCGCTACAACCCGTCGCATGCCTCAAACATCATGTGTGCACCAGTCCAGTCGATATATCAAGCTGGCCTGCTATATCTCTCATGGTCATATGACGATTTTTGAGCCCAATTTCCTTTACTTTTTTGACATTTTTATTGTTTATTGATGTTGCTGGACAACAAAGGTGAGGCAAATTAGTTTTATGATCTATGAAATTATTACATGAATTAAATTGTGAGCTTTAGATCAAGTAAGTTTTTAAGACGGCAACAACAACAACAACAACTCCGTATAGAGTCAATCACTTAGTTGACTAGACAGTCTGTTTCGGAAATCGCTACATTTTCCTCTTCAGTAGTCTTTGAGTGATTAAGCTGTGATCAACTCACTGTTTAAACTTGTATATGAGTGCGCAGATTTTGGAATTCATTCTTTTGAATTGTATGGCTGCTAATCATATGACATTTCAAAGCAGTAGGCTATTTATAGATCACCACCATCAACTCTATCAAGGGTTGCCATCTGTTCTAGTTGCTTCTTTATTTATTTCAATATTCAAGTTTCAAAGGTGAGGCAAGTTGTCAACTGATGTACGACCCTCTTTAATTTGTACAATTCAAATGCCTGCGTACGTGATAAGGCAGTCTCCTCATAGGTTTTCTGCAACATGTTTAATGCATCTAAAAAATAAGAAAGAAACTAACCATCATTAAAAAAAATCATCAGCATTTTGACACCTATTGTTGCTTCATTCGCACAGTCCGGTTCAATTTTGAACAGAAGGTATATTTACATAGATATAGTACATTGCAATGAAAAATGGATTTTATAGAATATCCGTAAGATATAGAGAACTAGGGCTGACTTCTTTTTGTATATTTATTGTTTAATATTTTATCTTACATACTTTTCTTGTATCTCATTTGGCTTAGCACTTTTCGGGCAGCGAAAACTAATTTTTTTTGACGCTGATATTTTGGGTCCATGTTTCAGTATCTTTCTAATAAATATGATACTAAAAAAGTGTACGACAAACTTCGTTCCTCCAAGCGTATTAATAAAATTATATTTATTTATTTATAATTTTTGATTGACTAGAGATAATTTGGAAATTTTTTCACCAAAATTATTTTTAAAACAAGAAAAATATTTTTTGCAAAAAAAGATTTAATGATAAAAATTTTTAATTAAAGTTTTTTCTAAATGACCTTGTTACTTATTATGTTGATTTTATGTGATTTAAATACAAATTCTAAATGTTTGATAGCTTAAATCATACTTGATTTTAAATACAAATTCTAGTTGTTTGATAGTTTAAATTCGTTTATTGAGCTTAGGGTCAAAGTTAGGACAATTAATTGTTCTAACGAATCTTTCCAAAGAAACAACGCCAACAACAAAGTTTTTTCAAATGAAAAGAAAAAAATCACTAGCTGATTTTATTGCAATTTCGGCCGTGCTAAAGGCTTCATCAGAAATCTTTGTGATAGCCGTGCAAGCGCGCACTAGCGCACTGCACCACAGAGGCGATGAGACTTGAAGTGTCAATTTCTCAGTTTTTCTCACATTTGTTGTTGTATTTTTGCTTTACTTTAGTCCTTATGCTTATGTTATTATGTGATTTTCTTCTAGTGAGTTTTTCCTTTTCATATTGAAAAACTTTGTTGTTGTTGTTGTTTCTTTGGAAAGATTCCTACAACTAATAATTGTTTTAACTTTGACCTTAAGCTCAATAAACGATTTTAAACTATCAAACATTTAGAATTTGTATTTAAATCATATAAAATCAACATGATAAAAAATCTATTTACATTTTTGTGATAAAGTGAAGCAATTGTGTATTTGTAATGTGAGTTTCAATTTTTACAAAAAAACCACTTTCATCCAATTTTTTTAGGGATGTGTAAATATTTTAGATGTTTATTCCAACATTTTTTAAAAGTATAAATGTTGAGATAACAGTAATTATTTTCAAACTTTTTCTTTACTGATTTAATTTAACTTTTATAATAAAGAAATATGACAGAAATCTTTTTCTCGCAAATTGATGAGTTGAGGAGTTTGTATAAAGACATGTTTGTATAAAGAAAATCTATGGTTTTTCAGATACTTCCATGGTTTCTGTTTTAAAAGTATGGGATTTTTTTTAAACAAACTATTTGTAAAAAAAAAATTATTACAAAAACTAGTACGGATTTTTCTTCGGCTGGATCGAAGTAAAAATACCCCGCAGGCGTATTTAAGTATATTCGAAGTTTTCAATTTTGCATTATTTTGATTACGTCACACTTTTAGGGCATAGTTTTTATCCTAATATTTCGAATTTAAAGCTTATGGCGTTTTCGTTTCTCGAAAAAATGCAACATTTTTTCTGCCCTTTTTGTAAATTCTGACCTCTTGAGAAAAAAATAGTTACCTCTGTAATTAAATCGTGTTCTTTTCTCGAAAATTTTGACCTCAAAAGTAGAAAAAATTCGGAATTCTCAAAGATGGCAGAAAGAGGGCAAAAAATGCAACATTTTTTCGAGAAACGAAAACGCCATCAGAGTACACGCTAAAGCTTATGTGAGTGCATTTATGAAGATTTTCCCATTATGATGACGTCAATTTTTGTGAAAGGTAATCGTATTTTTCAGGGGTTTTCTAAACTAAAGTCCAAACATAGAGTGCTTAATAAAGATATATACTTATCTGCAAATTTCTAAGTCAATGTACTTATTTTTGTGGAAGTTATGAAGATTTTACCGTTTTCATAAATTAGCTTTGTATACTCAAAATGCATATTTATGGTTAAGCTTTTGTGAAAAAATTTAAAGTCATTAGATTATTTTTGTGGAATTTAAAGAGATTTTACAGTTTTTATGCAGTCACTTTGAATGCGAGGTAGGCGTGCTTTTTATGCGATTGGGATAATTTTCGACCTTGATCTTTATTTTTTAATACAAATTTTAAATATTGAATTTCGTTACGACAGCTGTCAAATAACGGCTGCAATCGTGATCACAGAAGGACAGATAGACAGACTGACAAACGGCGAAAACTATCAAGAATTTATTTACTTTTCTATACCTACCATGCCTCCTTATCTGCGTTTCGAACGGAGTGACAGATTTATTTACGCAGCAGGCGTGGGGTATAAAGAGGTAAAGGGACAGAAGTTTTTCATGACAAATTTTCTCTCAACGCTCACATTTAGTCAGCAATCTTCAATCGTATCGTATTATTAATTTTGAAAACCTTTCATCCGATACCTCATTCACCATTCTACCTCTTACCAATTCTGAGATCCTTTCGAATGATATACGTTTCAATACACCGAGATAAATTAAATCTGTAAAATCAAAGAAAAAGTGTTTTTAAAAAGTGGCGAAATATCTTTGTAAAAAGACAAAACCTTCTCAATAAGAAATTTAACTTCAAAAAAAGCAACTGCTGCGTTTTCAAAACTAAAAACAGTTCTTTGCCGATAAATCAAGGAAAGAGTTAGTAACCGCAAAGATAACTTCTCTGCCAGAAAAATGTAATTCTTTGTTAGCGAGCGTCTAAGAAATGTCTAAATTCAAAGGCTTTTCCTTGCTTTTTGAAAACCTTCGTCTTTACCGAAAAACTTTATTTGAATTTCGTTTTGCGTGCTTTTGTTTTTTCATATTTTTTTAGTTTAGTTTAATTTTTTATTTTCTATAGATTATTAAAATTTTTTCAGACAAGCATAGTAAACAAAATTTAATACTTAAAAATAAATTATAGCTAACCTACAATAAATTAACAGTAATATGAAATAAAAGCATTAATAAATACATTATTATTATTACAAAAATCAATATTAATTATACAGCAAAGTGAATTGTATTATTTAAGAGCTCTTTGTAAAGGTTCGTTTATAAAATAACTTGCTTTATAAAAGTTAATCTTGAAATAGTCAAAATGACGCAAATTTCTTGTCAGAACATTAAAATTAATTAAGCTTAACAAGTAGGGACAATTAATATTACCACAAACAATTTCATACAGAAATATTTAAGACTGAATAGTTCGCCTTATTTCAAGCGATTTTAAATTTAGAAGCAAACAGCGATCTTCATGGGAAGATATAGATTCAGCGAAATTAAATGATCTCAGAGCAAATTTAAGAAATTTTTTCTGTATTCGTTCAAGTCTCAGTTTATGGACCGCATAGTGGGGATTCAATATAAACGACGCATTTTCCAAATGAGATCTAACAAAGGATAAAAAAGACACTTTAAAGTATTTGGATCATTGAAGTTTGAACAATTTCTCCTTAAGAACGCATACATAGCATTAGATTTATGCTAGGAACAAATGAAAAATTTGAGTCAAAACAAACACCCAGATCAATAATTTCATATTTTTAACACAAGCCAAACTAAAATTTTCAATATTAAATGATGAAGCTACAACATTTCTAATTTTGGGACACCAGATTATGCAGAAAATGATGTAGATTTAAGATTATCGACTTCGACAAAACAACGTCTGTCTACTAAATAATTTCTAATCAAATTTATAAAGTTAGAATGAAAACCCATTTTGGCAAGCTTCGCAACTAAAATAGTAAGGGAAACTTTGTCGAACGCTTTGGAAAAATCCGTGTTGATAGTTTCTACTTGGCATCCATCAGCAAAAGAAGATAAACAAAAGTGTGTTAAAACAGCTAAGTTAGAGGTTGTTGACCGCCCCTGCACGAACCCATGCTGAGACGGTGTTATTACCGTTTTCAATACAAAATCCAATTTAATTTTAAATATATATTCAAACAGTTCAGAGGTGTTAGAAAGTTTAGAGATATTGCGGCAATTAGATACAAAATTTTTTCTACCAGTCTTAAGAACAGGAGAAATAGATGCAATTTTCCATTTACTTATAAAATCTCGAAAAAGAAGAGATTTATTAAAAATCAGAATTTTCGAACATAATATTCTTTAAATAAAGTGACAATTATGTTGTATGAGATTTGACAAGTGACAATTATGAATGTAAGACAATTGTGTTTTATAAGACAACTAGCTTATATACACGGTGTTAATCGAGAAGTTATATATTTTTACCTCAAATTTTTGACCTTTTTTGTTATTGCCAAACATACTGCAGATTCATCAAACACCTTTAATGTTTAAGGTAAATAATCTGCTATGTTATAAGAATTTTCAAAGCTATATTATTGTAATTTAATAATTGCATACCTTTGTCGTAAGTAACATTCTTGATTTAGATGTCTTTTATTTTAAAAATTTCGTTTTCTATAGGAAAACGCAAGTTGCTTAAAATTTCCAAGAAATCGACATCACAACAACTTTCGTACCAGAACACACAAAAAGTTTTTAGTATTAATTTTATTTTTTAGTAAAATAGAAAAAAAAAATCAACTAAAAATTAAAGTGCTGGCTTTGAAAGTTAATTACTCGGTCATGTTACAAAGGATTGAGTCAAATTTTCTCAAGTGGGAACAATAAAAATCAATTTATTGAACTTTAAATTTTTTTTTATGGAACTTTGAGGAATAAGTGATTAAAAAGAGTGTGTCAATTTTTTTTTTTAAATTTAGTTTCTTGAAAAGTTTTAAGCAAAGTAGTTTTTATGCAACTTTTTTTTTAAATTGCGATATCTCGTTAATTATTGAGAGAAAGTTAATGAAATTTTGGTAGTAGACCTAGAAATAATTCACAATTTAGATAAAATAAAGTTTTCAATAGAATTTTAAAAATTGTTTATATATAAAATATTTTTTAATAAACAAATTAACATTTGACCAACTTCTCAAGAAGACGCTTGATTGTGCTCAAGTGCCTCAATTTTTACTAATGTGTCTAACTCAGGATTTACATATTTCACCGCTGCAGGTTGTTTCAAACCGAAAAACAATTAGTAATAAACAAATTATGTAAGTAAACACGCTTGACCGTGCTCAAAAGCCTCGCGCTGTAGTACGATTTACGCCTATTTGACGGTACTAAAACAAACGTAACTTTTTTGTGTATGAATTGTACTGAAATTTTTTTCGGCAAAGTGTTAAGCAGTTTTTGGGGAACAATACTGTGAACAAAATCTAGTTTCTATCTAATGGAGAAGTTGGTCAAATGTTAATTTGTTTAATAAAAAATATTTTATATACAGTGTTGCGCAAAACAATAGCATCAAAATAAGTGCGCTGCAACAAAATCGTGTAGCTTTTTCAATATTGGGGACACAAAAATGATTATAGGAATCAAAGCATATATTCTTACGTCATATATAAAACAAATCAAATTAAAATTTGGTTTTGTTTTTTTTTTAATTAAATTTCAAATTAATGTGGCTACATTCAATTTGTCTGAGAGCAAAACAAAAGCAACAAAACTTGAAAACTGTAAAAAGAGAACAGAAGTTCCAAGAATTACCGTTAAAAGTTCCGTTATTGTAAAGCACGTGTTGTTTGTAAGTCATAAGTATTTAAGTTTAGTTTTGTTTTTGCGCTAGTTGTGACATTGACTGTTCCATTTATAATGGCACGTTTTAAATACTGTGAAGCTCTTAAATTGCAAATTATTCCGAATATAAAAACGGAAATTCACAAATATCTAACGTAAAACAGTTTTATATTAATCAGTCAATAGTTTGCAGATTAATAAAGAAATATACCATCACAAAAGACGTAACAACGGTACATTAAAGAGGGCGGCCGCGAAAGACATCGCTGCGTGATGACAGGAACATTTGTGGTGTGTTCAAACAAAATGCATTTGCCACATCCAAAGAGGTTTTTCGGACACTTGATTTAGATATCCATCACAGCACTGTTTGATGACGAGCCGTTGAGAACGATTAAAGAAGTTACAGACCGGCAGAGAAACTTTTCCTTACAGCTAAGCATAAAAAACAAGGTGAGGTGTTACAATTTAAACAATTCTGTCTGAAATTTTGACAACTAGTTGCAATTTATTGTTTTTTAGACTCAGTCTTCCAAAAGAGCACCTAAATTGGACCGTTAAAAAATCGAAAACCTTTTTTTAGCGATGAATCAAAGTTCAACTTGATTAATTCAGATGGGATGTGCACGGTACGGCGCCACCCAGGTACACAACTTGAAGCCCGAAACTACAAAATAAATTTTAAACACGGAGGCGGTGGCATTATGGTCTGGACTTGTTTTTCCTATAATGAAGTTGAACCATTTCAAAAAATCAGAATCAGAGTGGAATATGTCGCTTCAGTGAACTTTTCAGCCCTACAACGACCTGAAGCACATTTCAAAGCTCATCAAAGATTACATTAGAGGCAATGGAATTCAAGTCCTTGATTGGCCGGCACAATCACAATGACTTGAATCCCATTGAAAATCTTTTTGGTACTTTGAAGGCAAAAGTTTCTGGTCAAAGATTTTCTTATAAGACTGCACTGTATGAAGCCCTGAAACTAAATTGGGAATATATATCTAATACTAACATATCTACTTTAATAGAGTCGATGCCGCTCAGATGTGCAGCGGTTATCAAGAATAATGGATCTTGCACCAAATAGTAATTATGTTGCTTTTGTTTTGCTCTCAGACAAACTGAATGTAGTCACATTAATTTTAAATTTAATAAAGAAAAAAAAACCAAATTTGAATATGAATTTGATTTTGTTGCTATTGTTTTGTTTGAACAAAACAATAGCAATTTTGTTTGTTTCTGTATAAACAATTTTTAAAATTTTATTGAAAACTTCATTTCATCTAAATTGTGAAATATTTCTAGGTCCACCACCAAAATTTCACTAACTTTCACACAATAATTAACGGGATATCGCAATTTAAAAAAAAAATTGCATAAAAACTACTTTGCTTATAACTTTACAAAAAACTAAATTTTTTAAAAAAAATTGATTCACTCTTTTAAATCACTTATTCTTCAAAGTTCCATAAAAAAAAGTTAAATTTCAATAAGTTGATTTTTTTGTTCCCACTTGAGAAAATTTGACTCATTGCATTAATTTTTTTATATTTTGATTAATTGTCCATCCAATGGTATTTCAATCTTTTTCATTTTCGATTTCTAAAATTCTATAATTTTCCAAAAAAAGCCTTAACAAATTTCTATATTTCGCAAAAAACTATGGTAATAATATTTGTTGTTGAAAAAATATTCAAAACCAAAAATATTCAAAAGCAAGTAATAGTAGGGTTGATTTAAGGTTACAATCGTTTTATGCTATCATAAAAATTTAAGATTTTTTTTTATTTTTATTAAGTTTGTATTTTTGTAATTTTGTTTGCATAAAAAGTAATAGTTTAGTGAAAGAATTATGACAATTTCTCAATTCGTTTCTGAGTTATACTCTCCAATACCCCTTTAAGCACTGCCACAGTGACAACAGCGCCACCTACCGGGTCAAACTTTAGACCCAGCCGCATACACACACCAAATTTCATTAACATCGGTCCAGCCGTTTAGGTGGAGTTCAGTGACAAAGCCATGTACAGAAGATTTTTACATATAAAGATAAATACAAACATATACAAGTTTTAATATTAAAATATACTCTTTTATTGCACTCTTTTTAAGCATAGCAAAAAAATCTTCTTGCTCATGCTAAAAGAAGCTTATTTCGTATAGAAAAGAACATCGTCTTTGTTTTTTAACAGATAAACGCCTTTGTAAGTTCTATAAAATTTCGTATATGTCACAAAGAAGTTTTATCTTTGGACACGATCTAATAAAAATCAGTGTGCCTTCTTTGGTTTTATTGTACATACTTTTGTTTCTCGATGTACCCTTCATCTAAAATTATTGATAAAAAGCGTACGACAACTATTGATGTTCATTTATTTGCATATAAGATTTACCTTTGTTTGGTCTGTTTATAAAACGTTTAGCAAAATTTAACGAAAAACTTGTTTTTTCCCAAAAGCAAGTCCCAGTTTGGTGTTCTTAGTGTTGAACTAGGGAAATGTTTTTGGACTTCAAACTAAAAGTCTGCAGCGAACCATCCATTCTATTTGTACAAACAGATATAACAAGTAAGAACCTGATATTATTGGTACAAATACAACAAAGAGTAGGGCATAACATGTGCTTATCAGTGTTGACGTTTTGGCAATTTTTTTTCTCTCGTTCAGTTATTGGCTATTTGGCGATTTTGTTTTTCACTTGGCTATTTTTTTAATTTAATTAAATTAATTAATTAAGTTAATTATTTAACTTAAGAGAAAATTTGTTTAAAAAATCAAAATTAAGAAAATCAGTATGCAAAAGTAAGAATATAGTTGCAACTAAAGGGTAATCCAATACGAGGTCCTTTGTATTTTGTATTCTGTATTCAATACGACTCAATCATCAATAGACTTACTCCTCAACAACGTTTATGTCGAATCAATTTCGAAACAATTGTACACTATTGGACATTCATCATTCAACCAGAGTGGATAGAGCCCGTAATTTGGAAAATATTGCTGCAATAGCAGAGAGTGTTCGTGAAAACCGTGCACAATCGATTCGTTGCCGATCTCAGGTTTGAAGGCCTATTAATCTGTATAAGTTTTAATTTCGGCTTATGGGCCTTACAACAACTTTAAATTGATCCATTATTTCATTAAAAAATTGTGTTTAGCGACGAAGCTCATGTCTGGTTGAACGGCTACGTTAACAAACAAAATTGCCGTATTTGGGCCGGTGAGCAACCAGAAGCAATCCAAGAGCTTCCAATGTATCCCGATAAATGACGTGTTTGGTGTGGTTTATGGGCAAGAGGTATCATCGGACCGTATTTCTTCAAAAATGCGGATGTAGCCCGTGTTACGGTCAATGGTGCTCGCTACAGAGCAATGATCAATGAATTTTTGTTGTCAAAAATTCAGGATATTGGTGTAGCCAACTTCTGGCCCTTTCAACAGGATGGCGCAACATGCCGTACAGCTGGAGAAACAATCGCTTTATTGAGGGAAACGTTCGATGAAAGCATCATCTCAAGAAATGGTCCTGTTAATTGGCCACCAAAATCATGTGATTTGACGCCATTGGATTACTTTCTTTGGAAATATGTTAAATCACTTGTTTATGTCGACAAACCCGAAACTATTGACGCTTTAGAAACCAACATAACTCGTATTATTCAAGGAATACCGGCCGATATGCTCGAAAGAGTTTTCAAAAATTACCCACAGAACGGACCATTTAAGAGCTAGTCGTTGGCAAAATTTGAACCAAAAAATTTTTAAATACCGAGTTGCAGGAACCGAATTATCATTCCATATAAAGATTTGCATCAATACATTGATTTTTATGTATTTTATTTTGAAAACAACGTAGGAATCTCTTATTGGATAACAGTTTGTCAATATATTTGCAACTACCCGAGTAAAAATAAAAACTTTGGGTAAAGCCGAACAGCGACCAAACAAGACCTAATTTTGAATTATTTTTCTCGACCGTACAAGGGTCTTTTGCGGGACCTTTTGGCCAAAAAGCGGCCGTACAAGGGTCGTTCTATGACCGAACGAATTTGTTTTAAATAATCTTGGCTGTACAACGGGCGAACAGCGGCCGAGCTGTGATAATTCTACAATGAAAATGAGCAGTGTTATTTTACTAAATTTAAGGAAAAGGTTTATATTAGAAAACTAGATAATAGTATTGAATACAGTGAATAAAATATAATACAAACAAAAGTATACTGTTTTAATTGAAAATTCACTGGAGTATTGTATTCCAACAAGTAACTTCATATACAAAAAATTCTTTTGTGACACACACAAGTGGCTATACAATAAACATCCACATCACGGAATAAGATTTGCTTATTTCGTTGCGCATACGTTTGCTGTTGACTAAGAGCTTTAAAAAATCTGATGGCATACGGGCATATAGCAGCCATACAGCTGTCGTAGAACTTTATTTAAGCCTTATACGGCCGTTATTCGACCCAACTTTCGGCCGCTGGGCTTTTTGGATTATTTTTAGGCCAACTTCGACCCTTGTACGGCCGTGCGGCCCATGTTTGGCCGCTGATGGACTGCTACTTATATTTTTACTCGGGTAGTTAGCACAATAAGTATGTAAATTTTTTTTATTTCTTTTTTATAATACAGTAAATAAATATTTTGGTTATTTATTTCACATTTTGCCTGTTTTTATTTTGCGTTCTGGTTACAAAAAAAATTTGCTCCGGCAACACTGATGATTATATGCCTTGGAATCATGGTAAAATTATTTGATAAGGTAGCCTTGACAGTTTTTAGGCGATTGGTAGTTGTCAAAAACATCTAAAGAAGTTGTAGTGTGCTGCTGTTGACTAGCTATGAGCTTATTTTTAACTTTTCTTTAATTCATTAAATGTATTCGCGAAGTTTATTGAAATGTTTTAAGTTTGCTGCGGTTGACTAGCTATGTTTAAGTCGTCGCTTATTTTTTCACTTTTCTTTGATTAATTGCATGAACAGCTAATTTTGACAACTACCCATCGCCGCTCGTGAGAAAAAAGCCAGTCTACGCTACTACCTTGTCAGTAATTGTGCCATGCCTTGGAATGAGCAGAGAGCTTAACATGTCTTTCTGCTTTCTGCTGAGAGCCTCTCATTGTAGTGTAAGTTTTTTTTCTCTTTATCTGTTCCACTAAGTGAAGTAACTGTTTTCACTCTCTTTTTTTTAAATGGATATGTCCATACAATATTGCTATTCCAGATCATTCTCTTTGTGTTAATAATTTGTTTTGTTATTTTCTTCGACCGCGTGTTAATCCTACGGTCAAATGTACCTACGTAAAAATTTCAACTTGAAAGTGATTTACGTTTTTTATTTTTGTGAACATTTATTTTTAATTTCTTTCAGTTATCAAAAAATATGCCTTTTTTGTTTATTTTTTTCTGAAATAAATAAAAAATTTAAATGCATTGTACTTGAATAAAGTGTTTCTATTATTGTTGCTTTTTTCGCTCTTTATTTGTGCGACGTCACCATGCTCCAGATGTTCCAATTAAAGACCCAGTGGGCAATTGCAGTAGTTCGAAGGCCTTCTAGCAGGCCTGTGTTAGGTTCTTATAGGCCTTCCACACTCCTTGCAAACGTTTAATTGCTTGTATGAAATGGGAAAATTTGTCAGGCCTTCCACTCTGCTTGCTCAAAAGAGACCTGTCAGAAGCGCTTTTTCGAGAAATCACGTTAGAAGGATAAGCAATAAAAATATCAACTTGAAATAAAAAACTACTAACAATTTCGGATTTGAACCATGGTTCTCTCATGTGGCTGTCCGACATCTAACTCACTCGTCTATCATGGTTTTTAAGGATCAATAGCTTATTTTGCATCAATACAAATGAAAGTAAGCTTTCGGGAGCCCGGGTTCAAGACCCAACTGGGAAAATTTTTTTTTTAAATTTGCATTTTTTTACAAACTGTTCTGTGTATTTAAATTCTTTTTATATAAATTTTCTTCATACAAAAATATAATAAGAGGCTTGGAGTTTTTCCATATAAATATTTTCATATAATTTAATATGTAATGTCTTAGCTTTCGGGAGGAGCCCGGGTGACCCAACTCGGACAAAAACAAAATTTTTTTGTTAATTGTTTTAATCTACATTTTTTTACAAACTGTTCTGTGTATTTAAATTTTTTTTTAAATTTTTTTTGTAAACTTTTTCATATAAAATAATATGAAAAGAATCAGAACCTTCAAAAGGTAGGCCTTGTAGAAGTACTCTTCAATGCAGTGATCATGGAAGGTGTATTGGTGCCAATTATAGCAGTGCTAGCATGCCTTCTTTCTCGGAGCACTTGCTAAAATGCTCACTGGGTATAACAATATTATCGATACATCTGTTGCGTTACATTTGTTGCGTATTTGTTCTCTACTCGTATGTTTAATGCTTGGTAATTTCACTCTCTCATACATTCCATCGTTATCTAAAAGAGAAATATTCCATGCATACTCAATGCAGAGAAAGCGAAACATATATAAGAAAACAACGCACAACTAGTGCGCTTGGATAGTTCTTTGCAGAGCTTTACTTCGAACCATTAAAACTATCTACTTTATTGTAACAATACCTACTAGTTTAACGATACAAGTGATTCTCGCAATTATTTATTTTTTTTCCTTTTTTTGTGGAACTCTTTTTTTTCTAGAATTAGAATTACTTGTTCTATCTAACCTGGAAATTTTCTAAGGATAAAAATTAACAGTTTGATTTCTAAAAACTGGTTTTAAAAATGGGTGCTCTGTAATTCTATTCGGAAGAATCGATGCTTGATTTAGTTGAGATATGTACATAATACATTTGTTGAGGTGGCCTCAATAGTCCAGTGGTAGCGCGGTTGACTATAACTTAGAGATCCCGGGTTTGAATCCTGACGCTTGGTCCTACACTTTGCCCTTTCTTTCCTTAATTCTTATCAAAATAACTTTAAAAACACATCGATTTACGACGAAAGTTTGTAGTTGATGGTGGTAGGAACGTTTGTGGAGAAGGAATTCTTAGTAACTTGAGTTGACTGAAGCCAAGGCATAAAAAATTTCTCCAAATTCAATATAACATGTTTCTACAGCTTTCTGCTACATTAGGAATATCCTACACGAAACTTTCACTTGATTACTCACTTCTTCCATTTTGTGGTATCACAACGGATCAATAAGTGGGTCTAAGTGGGGCGGTCTAAAGAAATGCCACCACCTTAAACTTACCTTCATTTATATAATTTTTTTTTTAATACATCTGCAAAATACATGCAATTTAATTGCCAAAGATAGCTATCAGCCAATATTTCCTTTAACCAGAAATATTAATTTAAGGCAACAAAAATAAATATTAAACACTTAATATTAACGCTGGAAACAAATTGCGGAACTTGCTGTAAAAACATTATTGTTTAACATTCGAAGCTATATTCTAACAGATGTTGTTAGAAGGTTGCAAAAAAATGAACCAAAAAATAAACAGCCTTGTTTGCAACAAAACAGACAAAAAAATATATCGCGACTCAAAAATGAAAATTCTAGATATTATTATTATTCAGTGGAAATAAAATCTGATTTTTGACGTTTGAACGGATTTTGATCTGTTTTGCGGTGAGCAACAACGACTTATCAGATAGAACTAAACGAAAACCAAGCAACTGCCAAATAAATACAGGAAAAAAACAAACATACCGACCTCAAACCATGCTAAGCCAAACTAATGACTGGAGGGTCAGCAGCACAGAGAGACGAGGTAGAGACTCATGAATAAACAACCCGAAAAAGTTATTAGTTTTCAGTGATTGCGGTCATTTTGTAGGGAGGTTTGGGGGTAGGAAGGTATGAGGTAACGGTCATGCTTGTACGAGTGTGTTCTTTAGAATGGTTGTTGTTTAGGCAGTGTAAAACCCTTTGAAATAAAATGAATTTTCATTTTCCCACCAAAGAATGCAAAATTAATTGAAATATTTCTGATTTGGTTTTAGGTTTGTTTGTATAGGAACAGAGCAAAGTATTTTGCTGCCTATAATTTTGCACTGTTTTTTTTGTGCAAAACATTGTCTGCTGCCTTTTAAGCAGCAGACGCAGAGACGTTCACTGCACACAAATAATGAAAATTATGAAGACCTGGTAGAAAGTTAGACCTGTTCGTTAACAATTTTACACAATTGATTTACGATCCCTCTCAAGCGAAATTAAGTGCCCGCCACTGTCACTGCCGAAATAAGTATCTGCCAAATATTTAAAAATTTCTGGCTCTTGCTATCGTTTCACTCGTTTCTCATGACATTTCCGGTATTTAAAGGTCCCCCCCTACTACTATCTGCATTCTTCTTTAGCCAGATTTTTGCCGCAACTTCTTAAATTATTTCATCTTGTATTCTCTTGTAGAAATACAACAAAATCTGACCATTTTCTTTTATAAATTTTAAAATTCCATTGCTTTTTTGTAGTGGCTGGATATTTCTGAATTTCAATTCGGAATTTCATTTGAATTCGGTTTTGCAACATTTGGGCAAAAAAAAAAACAACTTTGAATGCGAACGATTTCATTATTCATTTATTGATGCATATTTTGTGGCGCATAGCTTTGATTCTGCGTTATAGTTACAAGCAGAGCCGCTTAGATGTTTTGTTTTGAATGTTTTAAATTTCGGCGAATTCGGAATGGTGCCAAAAGCGAGTTGACGAGTCCATAAGAAAGAAATTGTTCAATGAACAAGAAAAAAATAAAAATATCAGGCTGTCTATGGGACGAATTATTGTGCGGCCTCTCTAAAACATCCTCAGGGATCCCAATTTTTTTATGTGAGTAAACTTTAAATTTTTTAAGATGCAGTAATCGCAATATCTACACTCACGAGGGGTATGAAAATATATCAGCACCAAAATCACATACATATCGGTCTTTGTAGTCTAGTGGAGAGTGCGCTGGACTATCTACCCAAAGGTCCCTGGTTCGATTCAGCATAGTTCTTTTCACTTTCTTTGTTCTTTCCTACATTTAAGAATTATGGAAAAAGTAAAATCCACAGGTAAATTGTGGAAAATGTGGAATTAAATGACAGGAACAACTATGGGCTTGAAATGCTTGCCGAGGTTAAGGCATGACACTAGCCTCGGTTAAAAGCAATTCAAATTATATTTCACTGTTGTTTCACCTAATCAATAATTCACGTATGGTTGTAAGATTCGGATCTGTGAAATAAGGCCCCAGGAAAAAAGGCCCCAAAACAAAAACGAAATAAGGCCCCAAATATGGGGCTTTATTTCATTATGAAATAACACCCAACGAAATAAAGCCCCAATTCCACGAAATAAAGCCACAACCTAAAATGAAATAAGGCCCCAAAATTGGGACTTAATTTCATTATAGAACAAGTTCTTATGAAATAAACCCCAATATGATGCAATAAGAACCCAAATTCAAATATTTCATTTTTTAAAAGGGTCCACAAAAATGCATCCCTAAATAAAAGGCCTCAAAACTTAAAACGGAATAGACTCCAAAATTGGGGTATGGTTTCATTGAGAAAAAATACCCCAATATTATATAAATAGCTCCCAAAACTTATGAAGAATGACCCCACAATAAATGAAAACACTCCAAAATTGTTAATTTTTTTTATTTGTAGACATGAATGAATTAATATCTTTAAGAATTCATTAATCTTATACAGAAATCGAAAAAATAGTATTCTCCTGTACTAAATATTTTTATAAATTTGTAATCCAAATCGTTTGAGCTTATATGATATAATTATTGTTTTGTAAATCTATCTTAATTTACAAATATGGAAATTATTAGGGGAAGGTAGGTAGTTGTGGACTTAGTTTTGTTTTTCAATCATATCTTTTTACCTGGGGCATATTATACGGACATATGCATATTAATGGAAAGCTAGAAACCTCAGCTAACTAGTTTTGAAAGAATTACATTGATTTTCAAATCAAATTTTTTGTGAAATGGTCATTTTAGCTATATTTTTTTTTGGTGGGGGTTGTGGACACCTTTTTAAAATGAGCTAAAATATAAAAAGTATGAAGTTAAACGCAATGAAATTAATCAATAATGAAAGTTTATTAATTTTAAAGGCCATCAATAGCAAAAATAATAACGAGAGAGGGCATCATTCCACGTCAGAAGCACAATTTGCGCATGTGAAGTAGCTGGCACGCATGTCAGCACACTTCAAGTGTACTGGCCGATCACATTCATTGCAGTGAACGGAGTTTGAAGCGGTCAATTTTTTTGGCAACATCTTCATGCAAATGATGCAGAAGTCCTCGTCCTCATCTTCCTCCTCCGTCTTGGAACGTGTAGATGGTCTGCCATGTTTTGCCGGTGGTTTGGCTGATGTTGATGTGCTGCCGCGCTTAACTGGTGATTTGGCCGACAATTGCTTGACAAGCTTGCTGAGTCTTGTCAAATCCTTGGCGGCCTTGGCCGCTTTTTTCTCCGCACGATCATCAGCCTTCTTCTTCAAAGTTGCCAAAACTTCCGGTGCAGTTGAAACAGAGCTGCTCATAGGCTTACGACCCCGATTGGATGGCTTCTTCGGAGTCACACCATGAAGCGGACCAACCTCATCCAAAATCGACAGACTGCTCCGAGATGTTGAACGACAAATGGATGATGTGGACGGCTCTAGTGTCGTTTTTCCTCGACGACATGACTAAAAACATCGAAAAAAATGCATAAAAACACTATCAAAATAATTTATATTGACATCAACGACAATATTTCACGATTTGTAAAAAAAAAATTGGGTGTCCACAACACCCGACATTCAAGTGTCCACAACTCCCTTGAGCAGCCATTTTGAAATCATATGAAAAAAATTTTTGTTGTGTAGATTGTGTCCGAACCCGGTGTTGATTCTCAAAGAAAACTAAATTCCACGTAAAAAAATCCATTGCAATCACCTTCTCACTTAACACACTTCACACGGTGACACTTTAAAAAACGTTCAAAACAACTTTTTGTGATTTTTTTCGAGATAAAAAAAATAATTTGTTTGCAGCACAAAGCACACACTTCTGTTCACTTTGGTATTTGGCACAAAAACATCGTGCTTCTATGCCGCACACATGACATTTGTCAGATCTGTCAAATCTGCTCTGTGTCAAAAGTTACACAGGGGTGTCCACAACTACCGACTGTCCATAACTGCCTACTTTACCCTAAGAAAACTTTGTTGCTTTAGTTATATTTCGTTACTAAAAGTGTAATTTCAATAGAGTCCAATTTAAGTTCCTACACCGAAAAAAAAGTGCGGAGTCAACCCAAGTTTTTTCGTGAGTCAAAAGAGTTTTTGAGAAGTTAAAAACGGTTTGGTGCCGTAAAACGCAAAATGAATTGCATCAACATTTTTTTTTTGTTAATATACAACTTTTTTTGTTTGAAACAACTCATTTTCAAAGCTTGGAGTAAATTAAAAGCAGTTTCAAATTAACTCTACATCTTTTCCGAACATTTGTCCTCTTAACTCTATTAAAACTTATTGCAACCATCTATGAAAATCGTCTTTGTATTTTAAAGCTGAAACGGAGTTATGTTTAGCACGAAACAGAATCCGTTCGAGCAAATATTTTCTTTTGTTCGTTTTACTTTGAATGAAGAGAAAGTACTCAAATATTTTAACAAGCAAATCAAGTGTGCTCTACAAATTTAATGTTGCACAATGATAAAGAAGGGCCGTTTTTATTATAGGTGCGTTCAAAAGAAATGTTGAGGGGGAAAACTTTGGACCTGCTTTGATTTTTTTGGATCCATTGATTTTTTTATATGAACTAAATAGAAATTTTTTTAATCGATTTTTGGCTTTTTTTGTATGGGGACCTCTAGAAGGATGCCCATATAAATAGGACCATATAATACATTTGACCCCCTTTGGAGTCATAGATTTTTAATATGAACTACAAGAGGCATTTTTTGTTGCTACCCCACAAAAGGTCTTTATTGAAGATCTTTACAATAGATGCAATTTCTTCACGTAGAAAATAGCAAATCACGAACATACATATATCTCATATTTTAGTTATCACAAACCATTAAAATCAGTATTACCAATTAAAGCGCCAGCCAAGGACAGTGTAAATATTAAATAAACAGGATATCTTTTTCTAAACTTTATATTGTATCTTTTAAGATCTCTCCCTCTCTCACTGTCTATATATCTCTTTCACAAAAAAATCTCTCTTATTATAAGTTTTACTGTAATTTTTTTTAACTTACTTAGAAAGTTTTGGGAAACTAAACAGTTTTATGAATTTTCCTGTACAACTGTGGCTTTAATAAAAGTATAGACACATAAAGTTTCTTTTGGAGGAATTTATTAGTTCTTGGATAAAGTCACATTTGTACCATATTTTATTAACTAAACTAGATTATACACTGATAAACAAATGTTAAATGTATGTATCACGACTTTTAGGCAACGCTGCCTACTTAGTTCAAATCACTTCAAAAATATTCTACCTATTCTTGTACAAAATCTAAGTATTCTAGCATCAATACAATCGGGACAAAGCATATTAAATAAAATGCCACGTCCACTTTTGTAAAAGTATAGGAAAACACCTAACTCATCTCTTAAAACACTTTCAGAAGACCAAAATTAACCTGGGTTTGATATTGACTACACTTTGCTAGATGCTTAAAAAATATCTTTCCCTTCATTCAGCAAACAAAGCTACATGTTATTTACATCAAACAATTGTAAAACCCAAATATTCTTACCTCTTTGCTAATATGTTATATATAAAAATATCCCTTTTTTGTAAAATTTCCCTTAATACTATAGAAATGAAACACCGTTTTGACACTGGAAATTTTTGACAGTTAAAAGTTAAAATTTTTTGCGCAAAGAAATTCAAGATTGCCGAACCGTGAAACTTTGCAAGTATGGAGAAGAGGCGATTGTGTTTTCACCGTCTGGCGTTTCCTCTATTGCAATGGAGTGAAGACGAAAAAAACATTATATATAATGAAAAATACCAGAGCGATGCAGAGGTAAAAATTCGCCGTAAAAAAATCAAAATAACGTTACATTTTCAATTCTTTCTCATTAAATTTATAAGCAATAAATTACTTGGATAAAATTAACAAAGAAGATATTAATATCCCTATTCCAGACGGCCAGTTAGATGTTGATGTAGAAATTGTATTTAAAAGTAAATTGAAAATAAATAAAATTGAAAACAGAAGAATTTACGAGTTCCTTTTATAACTCTTTTGTGGATTGGTTTGTATTTATTTAAGCTTCATGTTACATTTCAATGAGTTTATTTAAGTTTTTTTTTTGAGTTCTCAATTTAAAATGAATTTAAAAGTTCTTAATACAATTCCGTAAACCTTAATACAACTCAAAACGAAGTCAGCACGACTTTTCAAACAAACTCAATTTTCGGAGTAATTAAAACGCACAAACAGAGTTAAATATAGTTTTTACTGCTTTGGCAAAATACCACACACGAAAAGAGTTAAAATGACCCCGAATACGGCCTTTTTTACTCCGTTTTTTTTTTTTTTTGGTGTACTCCTAAGAAATCTTGTGAAGTGCGAGCGTCGCTAAATTTTCCTTCAGCCAAAAGGTTAACTCTTGCCTAACAGGTGTGTTGCCGTTATTCGTATTTTGTTATAGTTTTATAAGTGGACTTTTTCTATATATCATTTTTTGATCGATGACATGGAGAAGTTCACTGGACCTTCTTTTACCATGAAAGTTTTCACAATTAATTTTATTTTGTAATTTTTTATTATGTGCTTCCTCACTACGTGGCAAAATATCAAAACTTAACATATTTTTTAAAATTTTTTCAATTGAGAAATTTTCAATTGATTTTAAATAACAAAAATCGAAAAGTTGTTATAACAACCGTATCCAAGTCTGAAACCCTCAAGGAGTGTTAAAATATTTGGTGGCCTATTTTACATTTAAGTAAAACCCTAATTTAAAAAATTAAATAAGACCACAAAAATCAAAATAACACCCCAAATATTCATGCTTTTATTTACTAATATCATTTTTGGGGCCTTATTTCATTTTACTCTTCATAATGAAATAAGGCCCCATTTTTTAAAATGAAATAAAGCCCAAAAATAGGAAATAACATCCCAATTATGTATGTTGTTGTTTTGTATAGAAATGTTTGGGGCCTTATTTCATTTGTTGTTTGGGGCCTTATTTCATAGAGCCGTATGATTCCAATCAACTCCTCTAAATAATCTATCCCTTTCCTTTCAGGTGAAGACCAAATCTTGTTTGTATAAGGCGAATGCCTTGGTTCTTTGACCTTTTTTAAGAAAAAAAAATATAACGTAGATCATGCTAGAACAAAAGTTTCTGCTTAATTTACTCGATTCAGATGTTAATTGGACCAAAATTATCTTTAAAGAAAACTAGCCAACTATATCATTTTTTATAAATCAAGTTAGCTCGTTTTGAAAAGATTAATTTATATGCCAATTCAGAATGCAACACACAGCAAAAAAGTTTTATAATTACTTTTTTTTTTTTTGTAGAAATGGAAAACCACTTTTATTAAAATTCTCGAAAAAAAATTCATGCGGTTTCTTTACCACATAATTAATAAAACTTTATTGCCTTTGTAGCATTTTCATTCTATTCCTACTCTTCTACTTTTTTAATAACAGGCACATTGTTAGAGTGACCAGCAGAGCAACAACAACAACAACAACCATTACAATTATGAGCGAAAATTCAGCTTCTACATAGAAATTGAGCTAAAAAGTTGGGTCTGGCTTCGCGGAATCCCTTACAGTAAGCAAAATATAGTGAGTCAAAAACAAACGTTATATTCATAGTTCATAAAGTGAAATTTACAGCACAAAAACGCGAAAACAAAAAAAAAATAATAAGAAGCACAAAAGTTACAGACAACAACAATTATAACCCGCATTGTAGGAACAACAGCTTAAAATAGTTCATTCAATGGATGCCATTAAGTCTAACATAGGCGAAATGGTAAACATGAACATATCACTCTTTGTGGTTGTGTGTGTGAATGCACTTCCATACATTTGGCTAAACCGGAAACGGAAGCTTAAATCTAAATTATGAACCATTAGAAGGTAAAAGCATGGCAGTGAGCTGCAGATCTGTCTGTTGTTGTGTTGTGGTCGGAGGTGGCAAAAAAAACAACAACCAGTTATGGTCAAGAAATGTGGTAACGAAAGAATGAATGAAAGGGCAAATCATACACACACACACAAAAGCCATTACGAGTTCTATGGCAGATATGCGAAGTTTTTCAGCTTAGCCAACTGACAGGGACGCAGTTAGACACACATGTGTGCCAAACACACATGCACACACTCATGCCAACAAAGCCCCCATCTAGTATCTACGTCGTCAGTTTATAAGCTCTAGTTCGCGCACGGACAAATGACTTTTGTGCGGTTTTTTAACGGTGTTTTTCTATATTTTCTGTTGTTTTTTTTTTTGTTAAGCTTTTAGTGCATATGTTAGTTAGATTGAGTATGTTCTTGCATGTGTGTGTAAGTGTGAGTTTGTCTGTATTTTTTCAATTTTATGGATGCTGGATAATGTGCATTCGACTGTAAACAAATGTTCTTCGCATATCGCATATGTCAGTGTTGCCAACTACCGCAGTCAATATAGGTTAGCTTTCACTGATCTGTGGAAAATTTGCACGTGCCTGGTCATGGATATCTGAAAAATCACTATTTCAAAAAATAATTTACATAGAAGTTCCTAAAAAAATACGTGTACAAAAGATTTTCACTTAAGAAAAACTTTAAAGCTAAGATCTTAGTAAGTGTAAACATTTTGAAAGAGTAAGCAAACTCTGTCCAGACAGTCTATTTTTCAATCAATTTCTTACTGTTTTGAAATATTGAGACCTACTGTAGTGCAAGCAGCTTAACTCTAACAATATTTCACTTTATTTTTTTTAATAGAGTCTATTTCTCTATTTATATTTTCTTTTTTATAAAATAAATAAATGTAGCCATTGAATAACTGCAACTGTAGCCAGTTGTATCTAAAAATAAACAAACTTGTGTATACATATAAATGAAAACAGTGTTGGCCAGAGAATTAGCAAATGTTAAAAAGTTTACTTAGTTTCATATTTTGCTAAAGAATATGTATTAAAATAAATAGAAACAAAATTTTAAACCATCGTAGTAGAGGAAGGAATTTATTTGACTACCTTCCATTATTTTGATAGTTTTGTATAGCATTGCCTTATTATGCCAAAACAGTCTACGTTTAATATTTATTGAGATAAGATTATTTTTCGATTTATATCGAAAAAACTTCACCAGATGCCATCGATGTTATAAAAACATCGTGTAACAGTGGTTTTATCTTCTGGCTGAGGTCAGCTCAGCCTTACCAGGATCGAGTGAAAGATCCACAAACTTTCATCAAATAAGAACGCAGTCGGTGTTGGTTTAATAATATAATTTTGTATTTTATTGCTATATTCTCCTTAAAAATACTTAATGCAGCGTGACGTCAGTAGTTTGGGTAAAAGTGAATGTAGGCGGTCGAATGGTCGGAGGTAGTGGGTCCAGCTGATGGCGAAATCGGTATTCGGTTAATCGGTGGATAAGCAATCGGTAATTCGGTAGTCGGTAGATTAGCAATCGGTAATTCGGTAATCGGTAGATTAGCAATCGGTAGTTCGGTAATCGGTAGAGCGGTAGTCGGTGGTTGATTGTTGCCAGGGGCTCGTGTCCTAAAAGAATCTGAAGTAATGCTCACATTTAATATTTTTAGAGACAATCATGGTGGAAAAACCTCTATGAAGTTCGCACCATGCAAATATATATAATCAATAAACAATTTCATAAAGGTATGCCGACTGCGTTGGACGAACCAAAGACTGGTTCTCACCGCAAGTGCGACGTCTAAAACAGGTACTCAAAGGGAAGAACCAGCAAGCTGGCTCGCCATTGAGCTACTGTAAAAACAACAACTACTGTAAAAACAACAAACAAAAGTATGCCGACTGCGTTGGATGAACCGGAGACTGGTTCTCACCACAAGTGCGGCGTTTCGAACAGAGACTAAAAGGGAAGAACCAGCAAGCTGGCTCGCCATCTAGTCTCGGCGCCAAAACCCAAGCAAACCCCCTTAGAGTATGCCGACTGCGTTGGACGAACCAAAGATGGTTCTCACCACCGGTGCGACATCTCAAACAGAGACTCAAAGAGAAGAAACAGCAAGCTAGCTCGCCATTGAGTCACTGCGACCAAAAATGTAGAGTATGCCAACTGCGTTGGATGAACCAAGTATTGGTTCTCACCGCAAGTGCGACATCTCAAGCAGAGACTCTAAGGGAAGAGCCAGCAAGCTGGCTCGCCATAGAGTTACTACTTCGAGCTTACCTGAAGTAATGCTGCTTTGGTTGGTTTTATGTCGCCCTTTTATTCGATATGGACAGAAAACCAGTTGGGAATTATACGTTCAGTTTTGTCTTTGGCCTGCCTGGCTATGCATAGATAGGTAGTGTGTGTATTAATTAGTAGTGCGGTTGTGTGTTGTCAATTAGTTTTATTGAGTAGGTATGTAGCGTGTGTTTGTTTCTATGGTCTGGTGTCATAGTGCGGTTGTGTGTTATTGCTGCTTTAATAATAATAAGTAGAAATATTTAAGTAATAAAATATGAATATATATTAGGGCGGGTCAATTTGTATGGACGAATTTTTTGGAGGTCTGGCTCAGCGAAATTCGTAAAATACATGTAATTTCAAGACTTTTTCTCCACTACAGCATATACAAATTCTGAAAAAAAGCTGTGCGGACTTTCGTAAATAGATTTTGTTATCAATTATAAAATATGAATGTATGTGTATGAATCTATTTACGAAAGTCCGCACAGCTTTTTTTCAGAATTTGTATATGCTGTAGTGGAGAAAATGTCTTGAAATTACATGTATTTTACGAATTTCGCTGAGCCAGAATTTGACCCGCCCTAATATATATATATCGATAATATTTAATATTATAGTTTACGTAGTGTATAAAAATATAATATTTGTATCGTCTTTATATTTATAACAATAAGTAGGAATATTTAAGTAATATAATATGAATATATATATACATCGAAATTATTTAATAGTTTATTTAGTGTATAAAAAGTATATAATATTTGTAACGTCATGTTACAATCGTTATAAGATCATCGATGTCCACCATTGATAAAAACATAGCCAGTAGCCATTACCAAAAATTGTATGTGTATATTAAGGCTACTATGAAATAAGGCGATGTAAATTAAGTTTATGCATTAATACTAGGAATTTTTGACTTAGAATTACAGCGCGGTTTGTATGAAATAATTTTTACAAATTTTTTCAAGCACAGGAAACATTTTTAGTGGACACTTTCATTTATGTCGTTTATTATTGTTGTTTTTGTTTTTCAGCAAGACGTTACAAATGTAATATTGATTTAATAGCGAAAAAGTGCAAAATGCCTAAAAAAATAGAATAAAAAATAGACAGGCTTACAATTTAAAATGGAATAGTATGAGAAAAGGAAATAAAAAAGACAGTTTTGATAGTATCGTAAGTATAGACGTATAATTCTTTTTTTATAGAGAAAGGTTTTATTATTTTATAATATATAAATCACTTGTTATCTTCAACATTAACCAAAACACATATCAGCTATGTTTTTTATAAACTTACACACAAACATAAATTTTCTATATTACTGTATAAAAAGGAGTTTTACATCTACACTTATGATACTATCGAAACTGTTACTTTTTTAATTTATTATGTGTCTTTTATTTATGCAAGAGATGGCTAATGTGTTGACCACAAATTAAGAGCTCAAAAAAGAAGGCATAACGCAAAGTTGCCATCTGATGTGTTTTCTTTTGTTCTTGACAAATGTTTTTACATTTGTGAAGAATTGAATTCAATATCACATTTTCTTTTTTTGTGTTTTTCAAACCAAAAGCGAGCCACAAAATCGATTGAAGCAAACAAAATTGAAATGACTTTTCTTACTAAAAATTATTCGCGAAATATTAATTTTTATTTGCACAGTTTTATTAGCGATGGAAATACCACTATCAACAGCATAAAACACAAATAACACCACTTAAAAGTCACGTTAAAATCAAAAAATATGTTTATAAATAATATCTTTAAACAGCAAAATAACTTGCATGTAGGCTTCAGTACAAAAAACGAGCGCCGGTGTTCGAAAAATAAAATGAAGCGCTCTGTGAAAAATGTGAATAGAACAAATGGAATACAAAAAAATTGGTGGTACTGAGTTATGTGTATTCTTCCATCCCCTTTCTTGTTTGCCAAATCGCCAACAAACTCGTGAAATTGTTTTCAATTCCTTACCTATGTTAAAGGGGACATGAATAAATTCACTATGATATCGATTTTTTGTATACATTATTTCTCAAATAAAAGGGAGACATCGATTACTGTAACAAGAGATGGAAATCTGTTTAATAAAATTAAAAATATCGATGCAAAACCATCGATAGTAGGAAATCATCGAAGCGAGACCATCGATGGCGAGAAAACATTGAAGCGAAACCATCGATGGCGAAAACATCGAACATCAGACAAAACCATCGATGTTATTCAAACATCGACCATCGAAGCTCACCCTAATATGTACTCGTAACACATCCTATCAGGTGTAACTCAGAGTCACAACGAGGTCATACGTTGACACCTCGTAACTGACACTTTTTTCGAAAATGAGTTTTTTACATAAAACGTTTGTTGTTTTCATTCTATAAATTTTTATAAAAATATTTATAGGTTTTAATATAAAATTAAACTCGTTTTTTCATAAAGCTTTCATTGCTTTTCACGTCGGTTTAAGGTTTGCTTTTCACTAGAGGTAGGAAATTCACTTGGTTTTACTTAAAATGCTTTTTGAAAATAATGCCGATTTTCTATTTTGAGAACTTCAGAACATTATGCACGAAAACGACAGTGATACATTTTCTAATGAAGAGGAAATTAGTTCTGAAGAGCTGGCTCAGAAGGCTAAATCTCCGATTCAAGAAGTTCTACTAAAAGCAGTTACAGATTTGACATCTGGGTCAAACATTCTTTACTACGTATTTCATACTGACAATCTGGTCCCTGTTTTTAAATTAAACTCGCCAACGGGCTTGGAGCAATGTATATAATTATCTAATTCCTTGAACACAGATGTCGAAGGAATTATTACCGATAAATACGCTATGCATCCATCATCCACTAGCACGATTGCATGAGACTCTATTTAAATCGATTCAATCTTGTTCAGTATTTAGTGATAAAAACGATCCAAAACATCACTCCGACTGCAATTCACCAACAGTAAGAAACGATGCAGAATTAAGTGATACTAAGGATAATAAAACATACAAAAAAAATTCAACAAAGCAAAGGAAAGGATTAAGCCACTTTACCGAATGGCAAGCAATTTAAAACAAAAATTTAAGAGAATCATGTATGGTATACGAAGCTAGATTAACACGTCCTTAACACTATCAATGAGCCTCGTTTTGCAAAAAAAGAAAGCCCATCTGCAATTCAAAATATTTCCGTCTTTCGAAAGTTTGTCAATTTAAGATCCTACAGAACAAAATATGCAAACCATTTTTAAACTATTTTGGAATATGAATTGGGGAAAAACACAAGTTTTTGTAGAGGATTCTGTTAATACAATGACAAAAAACAGGTTTGCCAATAAAGGACCTAGTCCTAAAAGCTCTAACTTTAAATAATTTCCTAAAAATTCAAAGATCTGCAGGATCTAAAAATGGTCATTCTTGCAGACTATCATTTCTTTTATGGTAACCTATCATAAATCTGAAACCATAACATAAATAATAAAATTTTAATAAAATTTTAAAGTTTTCTTGTTAAAAGAACAAAACTGTAAGATTTATATAATTAATTGTGACCTCTGATCATATAACAAGGCTATATTTTAGAGCTTTAGGTCAAGTAAGTTTTAAAAAAAGGCAACAACAACAACTCTGTATAAAGTCAATCACACAGCAGACTAGAGAGACACTTCCTCGTCAGTAGTCTTGTTTTAGAAAACTCATCAAAATCATATGACGGTCCCCACAATTCCCCTCCTGGTAAATCGCTTGTTTGGCTAATAATTACAAGACGGTGCACAATTGATAGCCAAATTACCGCAACATGCTTTGATATTTTTAAATTAAATATTCATTACATCTGTTCAAATAATATTCCACTGGTTGAGCAAAGAACCCATAAAAATCCGTGGTACACTAGTGGTCTCAAAAAGCTAAAAAACCTTCGTAATAAATTTTTCAAACTTTTTCAGTCTACAAATGATTACAATTGTAAAGTAAAATATGACCATTACTCTAGGGAGTTTAATTTTTTAAACAAATTTTTATACAATCAATATATTCTCAGATTTGAATCTAATATAATTTCAAGTCCGAAGAGTTTTTGGAATTACATTCAGTCAAAGAAGAATGGTTCTCAGATTCCAACTTCAATGTTCTTTGAAGGTAGGAATTCTTCTTCCAATAGAGATACAGTGAATCTTTTTGGCGATTATTTTAAATCTAACTTTGTTGACGACGACTCGTGGTTTGATCAATCTATTTTTTTATTTTGTGTCTAGAGTTGATATTGGCTCTATGCCAGTTTCAATTGAGGATGTTCGCAATGCATTGTCCCTCCTCAAATCCTCAACTAAGTCTGATAATGATGGTTTTTGTGCTATTTTATTTAAACAGTGTGCATCTGCATTAGCTGAAACTCTTTGTTTTATCTTTAATAAGTAACTTTCATCTGGTTCTTTCATTGAGTCTTGGAAGATTGCAGCAATAAGTCTAATTTTTAAAAGCGGACAAAAGAATGATGTTGGCAACTACTGCCCTATCTCCAAATTGACAATTGTCTCAAAACTCTTTGAGTCAATTATCAAGAAGAAGCTTTGTTTTCTTTTAAAGCTTTGTATCTGTCCTGAGCAGCATGGGTTTGTAGCCGGAAATTCCACTGTTACTAATCTTTCCCTCTTTTCTAATTACTGCATCTCTGCTTTTGAATCTGACTTTCAAATTGATGCGCTTTACACGGATTTTTCAAAAGCTTTCGATAAAGTCTCCCATAAGGTTCTCGTGGCTAAACTAAGTAAATTGGGTTGCCATTCGATTTTTCTGGAATGGATAAAGTCTTATCTTAGTGGCAGAGTTTGTTTTGTCTCAATTGATAATACGCATTCATATTTCTATCCAGCAACCTCTGGTGTCCCTCAGGGTAGTATTTTAGGACCTCTGTTTTTTGTGCTTTATATTAATGATATAACACAATGTTTTCATTTTGCAAATTATCTTCTTTTTGCTGCTGATCTCGAATTGTTTGCGAAAATTAACTCCTTTAGTGACTTGTAAATAATAATAATTTTGTTCATATTTTGTTAAACACAGATTAATACACAGATATATAAATCGACTTCCACTCAGCTACAATAGAATTAATGATATTTTTTTCTTGCTCGCAGACATTGCATCAGCTTTTAGATGGGATTTGACAGAATGCCCTTCTTATTATCGAAATTATCATATTCACAATGACTCACACTCATTAAACATATTCACTTGTGGTTACTGAACAAATCTTTTCTTCTCAAATTTCCGACGATTATTTTTCTTCAACTCCATAGGTGATTAAATTTAAGCAATCTTCGGTAATCCAAAACAGCAAAAATTGCACTGAAGTTTCCGTAAATTTCAGCATTTCGCAAATTTAAGCGTTGAAGTGAATACCCTTAATACCGTACAAAAGAAGATAAAATTCTGCATCACTAGGTGAAAACATTGTTGAAAAATATTGTACCGTTTACCAGCAATGCTTTTTGAAAGTTTTAATTTTTTCACTTTGAGTGCGCGTAGTGACAAACATGCTTATCTGCAATTTTGAAAGTTTTTTGTACATTATTTTAAAAAAATTACATAAAACTTTGATGAAATATTCTTGTTTAGGTATTCAAGCAACACAAAATCAATTTTTTTTTTTTTGTGAAATAGTGTTTCTATATATTCTATTTCTTAATTTTAATTTGCCTTAAAAAAAAATGTGTATTTTTACTATGTTAATAGTGATATAGTTTTGAATTGATTAGAATTAAGGAAAACTGTTTTGATTATCGTAAGCTATGGACATTCTAGTTACATTCTCTAAAAAAAAGTTGCACCATTGCTGTTCACTTTTACGGTATTTCAGTTTTTTTACTATTTCTTCGAGTTAAAAATCTCTGATTTCCTTGAGAAAAATAAAACAAATAAAAAGTTCAAAAAAGATTTTGTTGCTTACTCAAAACAAATATTATAGATCAAAACTTATGTGAAAAATTTCAAGTCCATTTATTATTTTTTGTGGAATTTTAAGAGATCTTACAGTTATAAAGACACTTTGTATGGGAGGTTGAAGTGGTTTTCATCAAATTTGGTTGAATTTGTACTTAAAGCGAATATTAAAAATAAAAACTCATATGCAAATTTCATGTACATATATTCATTTTTGTGAAATTTTAAGAGATTTTACCGTTTTTATCAAGTCACTTTGTATGGAAGGTACACACAGAAAAAAAAACACCGAAAATCAAGTAAAAACAACCTCAAATTAAAATTTTTCAGTCATGAAATCCAGCTAAAGTTTTTTCACCTTAATTTAAAGTTTTTAGAACTTAATTAAAGCGATTTACACACACGTTGCAGTAAATCTTGTTTTAACATTGAAAGCAATTGTTTCAAAATTGTGTCAAGTTAATTTAAGATTGAAACAATCTTATTTCAGACATAGTATTAAGATGGTTTAACCTTGATTTAAAATTAATACAACCTTATTTTAAAGTTAAACGACATCAAAATAAGAACGTGAAAATCTTGAAATTAAGAATTTTAAATATTATTTTGAGGTATTTTAAATCTTAGTTTAAGTAAAAAGAACCTTTATTTAAAATTTTGAAATATATATATATATTTTTTTAACAAGAAACTTAAAAAAAACGATCGTTTTTTGTTTTTATATATCAATATATTTTAATTCAATTGTTTGCCAAAAATTATACATGTAACGTATAAAAATTGTTTACATTAAAAATAACTTACTCACTACATATATTTTGGTCGTACATAAATCTTGCCATTATTTACAGGATAAAGATTTAATGGATACGTATCGAAAAGTATTATTTCTATAATCTGTACATTATTATATTTTTTTCCAACTTCATAAGACTGAAAATGTTTACAAAATTTATTCAAAAAAATTTCTGACACGAGGCAATACAGTTTTTCATTTTCATATAAAAATTTTTCGATCTTATACAACTTAAATATATTACATTTATCAATACCTAAATAATATTCAGATTTATTAAATGTACCTTTATATGTAACCTTTTTTAAAACTTTTATATTTTGAAAATTTAAATTAGGTTTTTCTTTAATTTCTGAAAAATAACTCTCTTTTGTTATATCTGAAGACGTTGATACATCAAATTTTATAAAAGACGTTATGGAATTTTCTTGATTAAGCAAAAACTTTGCAAATTTAATTCCGGCCTTAACTGCTAACGAATATGACGGATTAACTCTTGAAGTCACATTGGACATGTACATTTTTGCTTCTTTATGTTTTGCCTCAAAACGCATAGACCACACATTTTTCAGTGGACCACACTTTGTAATCGCTCTAACGTAATGGACTAAGAAATGATGTTTTGGTTTTAAGCTACCATAAAGGTGGATATAGTTTGAATTATGAGTACTTATCAAATCTTTTAAAACAAGAAGTTCCTGTCTTTCATACTGAGATTTCCCTAATAAAGTCATTAATTGTAAAAGAATTGAAAGAAAATGCCAGTGTTTATTTTCAGGCGGAATAAGATCACCAATCATTAATGGTAAAAAGTGAACGAAACAGCCGACCTCACTTGCAGTCATTTTTAAATTATAACTTTTTAATCTTAAGCTAGTAAGAGGTGGAGAATCGTTTCTTATTTCAGTTTCCCCAAATTGAAATAGTTTTTTTCTACTATTTATTTCATTTAAAGTTATTACTTTGGAATCAATTAAGCCCATTATTATGTTACATACGTCATAAATGCAAACACCTTCCAAAATATCGTGCATAATATCAAAACTGTCAAATCTCAAATCTCAATGACATGGAATGTGCTTAAACTATTAAATATGCACAGATTTTTTAACCCCGTTTCTTTGGAATTGTTTTTTAAAAGATCTTGCTCATAATTCTCCTTAGTTCTCAATGATTCTTCGTACTCGTAAGCATCAATTTTCATTTCATCTTTCGTTCTTGAGCAAACGCGACAAAACCTTTTTGAATTAAATGATTGTATGTAACCCAAAATAGTATTGAGTCCTAAATTATCACCTACGACAAGACCAAGCACAAATTTCACTACGATGGTTTCTTTCCCCGTATTTACATTTATTCCTTTTTCTAATAACTTCAATTCCTCAATGAAATGATGCAAACATTTCTCATTACCAAAATTTTTCAAGTCTTTCGTGGCTATAAAAGCAGCGTTGAAAATATATTCTAAATGTGATAGCAGGTGCTTTGGCATTGTAGGAAAGCTTATATAACAACCACAAATTGAAAAGGTGTGGCTACCTAAGGGATTATTAATTTGGAAATCATCGACAAATAACATGTAAGGAATAACAACATCAGTTGGAAATTTGTTTAAAATCTGTTTATAAATTTCTCCATCAGAAAAATTTCTCATCATACCATTACTACAAGGCTATGAATTTTGTAAGGTATAATTCAATAGGTCAGGGATTTCAAATAATGCTTTAAATTGAAAAGTCAAGGGCATGATGTACATACTTGTAGATTTTGGAGCCAATGTTGGATTTCCATGTAAGACTCTTACATTGACTGTGTTATCGATAACTATGGTTTTAGGATGTTTGTAAATTTGTAAGTCTTGTAAAATTTTAAAAAATTTGTGCTCTGACTTGATTTCTTCAAATGGGGCCTTACAGTACTCTATTAAAAACGCAAAGTCCTCTTCTACACTACTATCTTTATGACTCTGTGCAACAGTGGTCATTACTAATGAAATAGAAGAAAGTAAAGCAGACACCATTCCTTGAATTACAATTACTTGCTTCCTGGTCATAGCGTCTTGTGCGTATAAATCTAAAGACAAATTTAGAGCTTGTTTTTTGAGATTTTGTACAATATAGGCTGTGCTTTGTTTGGCACAGACAGTATTTTCTAGAACTTGTTCATTTTTAATGTTACATGAAAATGTATTCATTAAATTTCCTTTAGCTCCACTACTGTTTGCATCAATATAATTAGAAGAAGGACTATTACTATACGAACATTTATCTATTCTAACGCTTTGTTCCGAGTGTTTATTCTCTAAATGGCGGCTAAATGCTTGATAATTGGAAAAGTATTGATTGCAAACATCTTGTTTACACTGAATTTTTATTGGAGAGAAGAAATGATATGCCTTGAAATGGTTTATTAAAATATGATTGCTAGAGAACTTCTGCGAGCACTTGCAACAAATAAACATCTTAATTTTTTTATTCAGCAACAGATTTTCGAAAATTTAGCAAAGAAAGCAAATTCGAAGACTTACAATCATATGGAGTATGAATATCATAAATAAAATTTTGGATAAGAACCCATACTGTTTCGCAGGGTTGTGGGTATTTAAGAGAGAGCACATGAAATAGCTTGAAACAAGTATCAAAGGCTTGTAAGAAAGAGTTAAATTTGTACAAACTCTTATTAAAATAAACAAAAAAATTTTTTACTTCTCCTTCTGATAAGCCCTCTGCAATTATAAATGGTTGCATCGTCAGCTTAGCAGAATAATATTTGCTTACAAGATCAGCGATCCTTTTTTCGTAGTCATTGATGCAAATAAGGTGCAGAACCAAACTTTCCTGTGAATCCAATATTGTTGCTTTCTTGTTGTGTTTTCCAAACTTATCTACAAACCTGCAAACTGAGGGTAGAACACCAGCTAATAGAATTGTAAGAATGTAATTTTCGGCATCTAAAATAAGAACAAATTAAATAATAGCGTCCCTAACAACCAAAGTTATGCCTCACCTTTGTTTGTGGTAGATTTTGCTACTGCCAACAGTCGTTTGCAGGGTTCGTTATGAAGGTTTGCTTCATAAAAACTGAGTAAGCCTTTCTTAAACTCCTCCCACTTTGATAGCAATAAATTTTCCTTTCCAGGATGCATTATTCCGAAGTCGATGTTTATCTAGTTGAAATATCATCCAATATATGAGAATTTTTCAAATCGGCGTTTATTGTTCTTACCAATTCTGGAGCCCGAGCATCAGAAAATAGCGGCCAATTTTCCAAAAAAATTTCCGGTAAAAGCTCTTTTACGTCCTTTTGTCTCATCAAAAAAGTTTTCGCCCATTTATCCTTTACTTCATCGAAATCAGCAACATGATGCAATGAGTTTTTCAGAGAAGCAGCTAATGAAGAATCAATTTCGGGTTGACTGACATCTTCTTCGATGGATTGAGAAAGTTCCTTGCTTGGGGTTGAAGAAGTTTCTTTTCTTCTCTTAGTGCGCTGGTTAACATATTTTGCAAAAAGTTTTCCTCTTGGATTACGCTTTCCTGTTCGTGGCATGAAATAATACTCCTACGAGTAAATAAATAACATAACTTCAGAAGTGGTAGAGCCAACATTCAATTAACCCGCATAAATTACAGATAATTTAATACAATATATTATAAAGCAAATATTATAAGTTTTACAATACCTTTACACTTGCTTCACTTGGAAAAACGTTGCAAATTTCGACGACAATGCTATGGAACTGCCTTGGCATAACGTTGATGTTATTTCCAATTAAGTCTTCAACAATGATGTTCATTAAATCATTCCGGTTACCATTAGATAAGACACCATTATTTTTATAGCATTGCAGAAGTGCTTTGCCTTTTGAAGATTCCTTAAGTAAGGAAGTTAAATCCTTGATTGGAGTATTGAAAATTAATATTTTTATATGTCTAATTATTGGCCTTCTTAAATTGTTAAGTTCTTGTCTTAAGGCTCTGACCAATATAATAAAACAAACTATGTAAAGTTCAAAACTGATTTATTTCCTATACTTCGGTAAACTTAACGTACCGTCATCATGGATCATTAAGATTGATGAGGCGGCTAATGAAAATTACGTGAATCTATTGTGTAACGGGTTGTATGTGACACCTAATGACAGTTTGCAAAGCCAAACGAAGTATTGGAAATAAATACGTTGGAAACAAAATTGCATAGCTTTGTTCTAATTCTGCGGCCAGAGCTTATTAAAAATTAATAATATTTTTTAAAAAATTGAAAAATTTACTTGCCTTTTTCAGCAAAACGTTTTTCGAACATTCCGGTGAAGCCGATATAATGCTCTCACAGCTGCCTTGTTTTTTTAACCAATCATGGACTTTACTTGGCATAGACATGGTTTCATCATCAATTCCAAACTGAAATATTAAGATTTGTTAAGGTTTTTAAGGTTTTAATATTATTGTATTTTCAAATAAATTGTTAATGAAAACATGCTTACCTCTTCTTTTTTCCACATAAATAATTTTTCTCTAAATTCCATGCGTAACCCGAGTGGTGGAATCGCTTCCTTTAAGTCTTCTTTACGCATAAACTTGAGGCTCCGAAACGTAACTTTTGCCTCTGAAATTGCAAACATGTATACGAACTCGAGTCAGCACAATTTATTGTTACACTTCCAATATAAATCTTACCTTTTAAGTAATCCAAAACAGCTTCCAGATCAAACTTTTTCAATAGTTCTACTAATTTTTCAGAGTCAGCGCTGTCTTCCATTTCAACTGAAGTTAAGGCAGATTTGTTGCATCCAGAAGCTGTTGTAACAATTATAGCGTTATTGCATCCTAAAGTTTTTTGAAATAAACTATCTTCGAAGACAATATCGCCTTCTTGGCTTTCAAAATAATAATTTGTTGTTTCATCCATCACTTTAACACAATTCTATAAGCACAATTTTTTACGGAATTAAAAAACAAACACCCGATGTTTTCTTCTTGACAATTGAAACGAGAGTAATATAAAGTATCAAATTTTATACCATTTGGCTCTCGTGCTGACAATTTCAAGAGTTACCAACCTTCTTTTAATATGTAACAACCTTATACTAAAGTTTGCAGTCTCACTTTAAGCTTTCACAGTTATTAAGTAATATCTTGTCACTACGAATTCAAGATTGTAACGAACTTCTTTTTAAATTCCTCTAATATTAAATTAGGCAATAAAAAAAATTTAAATTGCAATTGAGATTGAAAATGTTTAAATAAAGGTTGTCGGATACTCTTTTTAAGTTGTACACATTCTTATTTCTGGAAAGCATAATCTGCTAATGAGGTTGAAAAGATATTAAATTAAAATTTTAAATCTTAAAAGGTAAAACAACGTGTCTTTCAACTTGATTTAACATTTTAAAGCACAAAATTAAAGATTTTTATACTTCTTTTAACATTTACACACTTAAAAATCATCGATTTTACTTAATTCGAGATTTTTGCACCTTAAAATTAGGTGGATTTTATATTAAAGTCTTACAATCTAAAATTAAAAATGCAACAATCTACTTTTTTTTTTCTCTGTGTAGGCGTGGTAGTCAACCGATTGTAGCGTAAACTTTCTTTTTTCTCACGAGCGGCAATCGTAAGTTTTCAAATCTAGCTGTTCATGCAATGAATCAAAGAAAAGTGAAAAATAAGCAACGACTTAAACATAGCTAGTCAACAGCAGCAAACTACAACTCCTGTAGCCAGTGTTGCCAGAAAAGGGAATATCCCCATTTTGTGGGAATTATCAAACCATAAGAAAAAACGGGAATAACACTCTTAAAAACGGGGAAAATGAGGATGACCGCTTTTTTGTGAAAAAAGTGTAATTTAGTCACAACATAACGTTTACATAACATTAGCATTTTATATTTAAATACATTTTAAAATTATCTGAGCTATCTTTAGTTTTAATTTAATGTTAATTTTTTATACTATCTTAATAAGCAAGTGTATTTCATTTAAGTTCATTCAGAATGTCATCAGCTGTAAACTCAGTCATAATTTATTCAGCTTAATTTGAAAAACTGGTAAAAGTGCCTCTACACTATAAGGGTATTCACAAGGTGTGCTATCATGTCATAATGTCATATTGTTTTAAGATATTACACTAGTTTAAACTTTTCATTGTTGCTTTCCATATAAAAAACTAATATATTACAAAAAAGTTGTAGGACAATATGATAATATAACATGATAGCACACCTTGTGAATACCCTAAATATGTTTCATACATATGACACGTCAAAAATTACAAATCTAATTAGCTACATAGATTTCTGTGTAGAACATATGAAACTTTGGTTTTGAAATGTCGTTTTTATTTGCGTCTGTAAATTTTTGAATTCGAACCGTCGCTAATTTCGTATGTTTTTCATCTGTACAAAATTTCAGTTTGATTTTTTTTTTTTGTGAAAATGGAAGAGAAGGTAAATTTTAAGATAGTTATTCATTAAATTGATTTATAATGAATTTATTCTTAGTTTGAATGGCCAAAGGAGGACACTTTAGAGCTTTGCGGTTTACAAAAAATTTCAAAAGCCGTTTTTTATTTTCAAATGACGTATCAGATAGTGTGGAGACAAAAAAAATAATTTGTCTGACAAAAACTACATTTTGACACACAGATTATGAAACAAACAATATTTTTTGATATGAAAAATGTATTGTTTACCGTGTCTCGCAACACGTTCAGCGTTCGTTTCGTTTTACATAAACATGCAGTTAATTTCTCGGACGAAGGCAAAGCATTCAGAATTTTGGCTTTTGTTAATCCTATCGTTTTGAAAAATAAAACGTTTTCTTCATTAATTTAATTGTGTTCCTATTTTCCTCATTTATTTAAAAAATTTTAAATAATTGATCTCGACTAAGAATATAGGTCACTAAGAAATATTGATTATATATTGAACACAAAATGTGCCAAATTTTTGGCATCATGTTTTAAATATGAAATTTGCAGATACAAATAAAATAAAGGGAACAACTTCTTGAAATACATAAATAAAACGGGCTGTTTTTGACAACTCCTGACCGCCAAAAAACTGTTACTACTACCTTGTCAAATAATTATACCATGATGTCGACCATGTCAATAAAAAATATGGTCACTCTACTCAATTACGTTAAAAATAAAAATAGTCAGCTTTCCTTAAAATGTCTTTTCGTTTTAAATCGTCTAAATAAGTGTGTTATTTCCATTATCAACCAAAATTGACTATCGAAAAATGTTTGCATGCTTCTGTTTTTTCTAAATTAAATAAATTGCAGAATGTGTAACTTACTAAACTTGTTTAAATTTATTTAATTGTGTAGCAATTCTCTGACCACCACTGTTTTTATAAATTTTGTAGCAATCTTTATGAATGCAAGTATGTTTGTATGTTTGAACATTTGTTGTTTTCCACGGGCATATTTTAATTATAAGCAAAGCCACAGAGCGAAAAATTGATTATTTGTGTGGTTTTTTGATTAGTTTTTATAAAGGTTTGTAGGCCTCAGATATCATTGGTGCGTGTGTTTGTGTGCATGTGTGCCTCTGTTAGCTTATATTGGCTAGCTAGTAGGGCATGACTTTTGATGTTTATTATAGCTTTTTTTCCTATCTATTTTGTACACAGTTTATTTATATGTTTTTGGCAGATGTACAAGTATGAATACATTAATTCGAAATAAAATCCCTTTGAGCTAGAATTGTACCCATGATGCAAAATAATAAATAGTTTTTTATTTAACATTTTTCCAAACAAAACAAAAGATATTCAAACTTTTATTTTTTTAAAGTTTTATTTGTACAGACCTACACTCTAAAAACTCATTAAAAAATCACTACAATAAATGTTGTGAAATTTCATGACATTTATTGGGGATTTTGTGAAAATATCACGCTATGCAGCGGGTTTTTCAGTTCTGTTTACAATTCAGCGTTTTTTTTTAAATACGTTTATTTTCTCTGCTTTTTACGCTATTTCAGCGTTTTATTGCTCAGAGAGCCTTAATATGTGTACACTTTCTCTAATTTTTACGTTATTTCAGCGTGCTATCGCTCAGAGAACCCTTAAAACGCTCCAACAGTGATAATTAACGTTATTGAAGCGGGTGTAACGCTCAGTGTTGCCAGATTTTGGGAGAGATCGTTCCCTTTTTCTTATTTATATCAATAAGTTTTTTCCTTAACATTTTCCCGTTTTTTCCGCTTTTCTAAAGTTTAGTGTTTTATTTTTAATAAAAACCATTACAATATAAACCATACTAATGTAATGAAATATATACCCTAAAAATATGTCACATTTATTACTTGTGCATATTACTTGATTGCAAACACTTTCTTTTGATTTTTAATCCTATGCAGTTTTAATTTTTTATATGTAATTTAGTGTGTAAAATAACATTTACGGAACAGTTGTCTAACGGCTTTCTTATATTAGTTTTATTCAAATTTATGGCAGAAAAAGCTTTTTCATGGCATACACAGCTAGATGCACCAGATAACGCTGAACAGAGAAAAAATTGCGTTTGAGCTTACAGCTGATTCAAATTATTCAAATTCAAATGAATTTATATTTAATAAAAAGGCCAACTCAAATAGTAATAAAATTAAATTAAAACTCCCGATAACTCAGATAATTTTAAAATGTATTTAAATACAAGATGTTAAAAAATTCATAGCATAATTTGTTGATTTTGTGACGAAATTACTCTTTTTCAACCTAATTTTCCCCGATTTTAAAAGTGTTATTCCCGTTTTCGCTTTTCGTTAAAAATTCCCGCAAAAAGGTGAAAATTCTAAAATTCTGAAAAGCTAAAATAAAAACCTTTTCTTTAACGTCATATGATTTCGAAGATTTTATTCGAAGAAGCGTAACATTATATAAAACTTAAGCAGCATATTAGTCACAGCTTAATTATTCAAACCTACTGAAGTTGGACAGAGTAGCGCCTTCTGCTGTGTGCTTGACTGTATATGAAGTTGTTGTTGATCAAAACTTACTTGAGAGACTTCACGCATTTCTAGCGTTTTCTAGTTGTAGGAAATCTATTGCCAGCAATAAGGTAAATGTACGGAATTACGTAAGGTTAAGGAAACTTTTTGCTTAATGAATTGTTATAGAGAGATGAGAAAAAATATTGACATAAAATATTTTTTAATCATTTGGACATGTATTTGCTTAAGTAAAAAAATACTAAGTAGGGAAATAAGCTATTTGTTAAAGAAAAAATAGTACAAGTTCAAATGTATCCAAATGTTTTTAAATCCGTGATACAATTTGTTGATTGAACCTAATACCGTAAATTGATGTCTCTTATTCCGTAAAAATAATTTAAACAACAGATGTAAGTGTTTTTAATATTTTTTTAATAATTTGATGACATTTGATGCATTTTTTAAATTGTTTAACAATTACGAATTTCAGTGATAAAACAAAAAAATTAGATATAAAATATATTGCAGCAGTAAATTCCTTGAAAGTTTACTTCATTACAAAGGATTGAAAAAATTTTAGATGTTTCTTAAATAGTGTAAAAAAAGAGTAAAATAAAAAAAAATAGTTTTTAGTGAAGGTCATTTACTGAGAAGATGCCACGCTTGTTGATTTGTACCGGAGGGTTTAGTTTTTTAAGCACATCTGAGATGTCATATACAAAATTATCGTCCTTTTCTGGCCAACGCCAGTTTGCACCACTCATTGCCATGGTTTTTACCTCATAGCGTCGAGTGCTATCAAAAATATTTGTGACTAGTCCTGGAAACTTTTCTTCTTCATAATTTACTAACACGTAATCTCCTTTTAGAATAGGTAATTCATTGGTTAAACCTTTGAAAATTACTTCTTTGTCATGTTTTTTTTTTTTTTTTTTGATTTTTCCGGTTTTGGTTTTCAGTTCTTGCTTCTTTTTCTTCCTGATTTCTGCTCTTTCCATTTTATTCCGTTTTTCCTGATCAATGCGTCTCTGATGTTCAATATATTCGTCCGATGTTCCAACAGTTGGAGCTAGCTTTCTCTTAGTATTTTTCTTCTTATTAGACGATAAAACTTCTGGCCAAAATAATGAGGTTTTTAAAAGGTGTTGGAAATTTTTCTTTTATATTTCCAGAAGTAGTTTCGATGTCTTCAGTAGGGATATGACTGCTTTCATGTGTAGAACAAGGTATTTCTACGTTAATCTCGGTATTACCAGCTTTAAGATTGGTATTTATTTCGATTTCATCTACAGACTTTGATTTATTAAAGACATTTTTTTGAATTTTAGCATTTGTTTTTATAACTAATTCACGATTTTGATTAGTAGGTGATGGAGTTGAGCATAACAGTGCTATATTCCTTTCTATATCTTCCTCTAGATATTCGAAATTGTTCGATTCGAATAATTCCGTACAGATGTTTTCAATATTTTTTTCGCCACAATTTTTTTCCAAAAAAAGATGTTAAGTTTATTTCATTTGTTAAACTATTATCAATTTTATCGTTTTCTTTTATTTCTTTCCAAAAATTATTAAGATTTTCGTCTCTAACATCGCCTATCCACTTTCCTTTACAGCCCTTGAATGAATTTAATTTATTACTTCCAAGTCTACATTTAACCATATTTAAAAACCCTTGTACTTTCTCCTTCGATGTAGCTTGTGAATTAATACACAAATTTTCAGTTGCAATAGAATCAGTTTCAATCGATGGTTTTAAAATTTTGCTGTAATCTACAGCATTTGAATCGAATGGATATAGGCCACAAGCACGAAATCCGTTTTTGATAATATCGGAATTAAGACTAGACTGAATGCATTGCTGAAGCAAGGGCGCAAATTCTTCTCGTTTGAAGCGCTCTGCATTATTATTGATTCGCCAATCTTGCACAGATTTTTTCCAAGCAGCTTTAAGGAAGTGGAAGACAGCTACGTCCATTGATTGAATCAAATGCGTAGAATTTGGAAGTAAAGCAATCAGAATAATTCCGTTATTCCTACAGAATTCACTAAGGGGTAGCGACAGATGAGAGGAATGTCCATCTAAGAAAAGAATAACTGGGCGTGTGATATGTTGAGTATCTAAGTAAGGATGAAATATGTTTGCAATATATTCATAAAAACTTTGACATCCATCCTGAATCTGTTTTTCCAATAGCCCAAGTTTTCGGAAATTTTTTGATAATATTTATTGGTATTCTTTTGTATGGAAAAAGCGCAAAATTTGGCATTAACTTTCCATCAGCGGAAGCACCTAAGCACAATGTCAAGCATTCTTTTTCATCGTTACCAGATCTATGATATACTTCCTTTGACCCTTTTTTGGTCAAAACAACTTGACCCTTTGGGCAAAGCAAACAAGCAGATTCGTCACAGTTAAATATCCTGGAGGGATCTTTAAAAATATCTAAATGATTATTTTCATATACATATTTATAGACTCTTGAAAACCAGTTCCGTATCTTATCTTCTGTAGCTTTAAGACGAGCAGTGGTTAAGCACTGAGACATTCTAACGCTAACTGAAGGATTTCTTTTCAAAAATGCTTCGTACCAGTGTCTTCCAGGTTGGCCTTCTTTAAAATTGTTTGGGCGACCAAGCTCTCTAACCAAGTTAGCGACATTAAAAACTAATTGATTTTTGGTGACAGGAAATCCTATTTTTGCCAAGTTGTCCTATTTTTGCCCTCGGTTTTGGAAAGTACGGTAGGTGCACCAACATTAATTTGTTAAGTGTATTTATTTTTAACTTATCGCCTAACGTCTGGTTTGGGATTTTATAAATTTTGGACGCCTTATAACATGTCATTTCCCCCATTTTGACAGCATTAAGTGCTAAATTCAGGTCTTCACTTGTATATTTCTTTTTGGACATTTTTAATCTAAAAGAGAGTAAAAAAACAAGTACAAAATTTTAAAAATTTACTAAAAAAAGACTTATGTTCAAATGCGGTTAAAAGATGAAGTCGAATAATCAAAAAATGAACAGATTTTCACAATTTTGACTATAATGCCTTATCCCTCACCTCTTATTTCTTTAGCATTGTAATATATGTCTCCCAAATTAATTTTTTACAAAAATGGGTTTGTCGTTAGTAAATGCAACGCAATAAGAAACCTTATGCCTCAAATGCCGTGATATATAACGGCATAAGGAAACGTTGAAGAAATTTTAAACTTTATTCCATAAACAATTTTTTGACGTTATTATTGTTTAAAAACAAAAAGTAAAAATTAAATATAAGAAATTAAATGCTTTTGACTATATACACTAACACATTAATTTGATTTTGGCACCACTTATTCAGCTTAAAAACAGTTAAGTTTTCTTTAAAAACTTAATTTTTGACAAATTTAAGAAAAATCAATGATTAACAAACATATATATTAAGAATTTGAAAATTAATTGTATATTACGTAATTGGCTCAAGACGTCCTTGAATGTTTACTTAAGCTAACAAAACTTAAAAACAATAACAAATATTAATTTTAAATAATCAGTTCAGTAAATTTAAGAGCAATAACTTTTCCTAAATCCGTTACTATCACGCCATTAGGTTCATTAGAAACATTTTTTGCACACAATTCCGTAAATAACTAAAATTACTGCTGGGTTTTTATACTTACGTTAATAAATAAACGAACACTCTTAAAGCACTTTTAAAACGAAAATAAATATTATTAAATTTTTGCAAATTTTCAAGTTACAGGCTTAAAAAAACACAGTCTGAGGCTTAATACTTTTGTTAAGAAAAAAGAGCAGCGTGCGCATGCGGCGATGTGCATCGACTAACTGATAATCTATGAATTATCTAACGGTATCTCGAAAATGAGTGTGATGCAAATTTGTGAAGGACACGTTGTTCAACACAGTGGCATTTACAATAATTTTGAATTTTACAACGGCATCTTATTTTCCGGCATTAAAAATTAAATAAAAAAATTTACGGGATTAAGTTCACTTACGGCATTCCGTACATTTACCTTAATTGCTGTAAACAGGTAGAGAGAATACAGGTAGAAGAATACAGGTAGATAGATAGATAGATGCACCAGATGAGAGCATACTGCCGGAAATGTCAAAACGAAGCAAAACTTTTTTATTTTCTTTAATTTCCATTTGCAACACAGCTGAATTTGACAGACATGGCAGTATGAAAAGAGAGCACAGTCAGCGCTGCAGCTACCTCTATCCTTATACCATGGAGTTTACACCAAATTTAGAGGAAAATTCATTCTTTAAGAGTTTAACAAAACAATTATATGATTTTAATTGTGAGCTATTTAGATCAAGTAAGTTTGAAGAAGAAGAAAACAACAACTCTGTTTAGAGTGAATCACTCAGCAGACTAGACAGCCTGTTTTGGAAGTCGCTACATTTAATCTTCAGCAGTCTTGAGTGATATAGATGTGACTAACCCACTGATTAACAGCCCTATTCTGGCAAATTAACAAATTGTTAACCAGTATTTTGAATATTTCTATGTGTTTGTTGTTATTTTTTTATTTCAAAACAAAATTTGAAGCTCAAAAATAAAAAATTTTGATAAAAATTGTCAACTGCTTTGCAGTTATTGACAATTTCATTAACAAATTTTGTTTTTTGAGCTTTAAATTTTGTATTAAAAACAACAAATACATAGAAATATTCAAAATACTGGTTAACAATTTGTTAATTTGTCAGAATAAGGCTGTAATTCTTACATGATTTGTAACCTGTTCGAATAAACTCGTAAGAATTGTATTTTCTCAACGGCCGTTTGATCATACAACGATTAAGGCAGTAATTATCTTAGATCAAGCCAATAACTCTTCCAGGAATTGTGTGTCTGTTGCTTCTTATTTGTTTCGCTATTCATTTGGGTTCAAATGTTTAGTGTGATTGACTCTATACAGATTTGTAGTTGTTGTTGCCATCCTCCTCCACATCCAACCTCCTTGATCTAAATAGCTCACAATTAAAGCCACGTAAAAATTCAAAGAATAGATCAAAATTAATTATCAAAACAATTATATGTATGTATGTTCACTGAAAGTTGATATGTTTTGAAATAAAACAACTCGGACTAGCTCGATTTGATAAGAAATCGACCGTAAGTTTTGAATTCAAAAAATTTGAATAAAACCACGCAAACTGCCAAATCCTTTCGAAGTGCTTTTTCCAGTTGGGCTTATATCCATCACATCATAATGTATTTTTTTTTTTAACATTTTATTTTGATTTTTTACACAATTTTCTACGAAAATTTGGTATTTATTAATTTTGAATTTATATGATTTAGTAAAAACAAGTGCAACTTTTCTTGACTATCTGACTATAAAAAAATATTTTTCAGTTTGTTGTTTTAAGATTACATTATACGAAAATAATTTATTTAAAACAACTGACAGTTTGTTGCACATCAGCAACATGGCGTATGAAAGGGTTAACAGAAAGTAACAAGTTATACAAACTTAATCCATTAAAGGGTTCAGCTGCGTACTTTGTGCTTATTGACGCCGACTAACTACATTGGAACTTTTTGTTTTGTGTTTCATAACCAATGTTACAGAAGTCAAGCAACGCTGAAAGCTTTATTACTTTTATAAGCCTTGTTATTGAAGCTACTAACTGTTACAAGTTGAAACTTTAAAAGAACTTAAGCTGCCGCATGCATCAATGGGATTAAGTAAACCTTTGTTTTGTTTTCTTTGCTTTTAGTCATGCAATCAGGGTGGAGAGGGCTTATTAAGGCTTTGTTTTGAATTCTTTATTAACACCGCCAGCTGGCAATTTATTGACTTTACTGACTTATGCAGACTTAAGCAAAAACATTTAATTAAGCTTTAGCAAACTATAAATGTGTGCCTTATTTGGAGATTGTAAACAATTCGCCTCAAAATAAACTAATAATTCATTGTGGACCAATGGTGCTACCTTGCCGCGGCACGGCAAGCCAAGCCAGTTTATTGCTCTGCTTTATAATGGTTTCTTTTAGCATAAAGAATCCTGAAAACAATTACAGTTACAATTGCAAAACAGTCGCACCTATTGGCGTCTTGTCGAATCACTGATATACCACAACACTCTCCTCTCGGCGACATCTAAGCTGAGTCATCTTACGCCCCCCCCCCCATTTGCCACCTTCCATAAAATCTTATCAAATTAATTTAGCTACAATAGTTATTTTGAGGGTTGTCGTTATCGATGTCATGAATAGTACGGTGATGAGGGCTGTTAGTAGTGAAATGTGTTTATTAGCTGCGAACAAAGCGTTACAAATACCACGAACAACAATAATTTTCCTCAAACTGCGACATCAAACTCACGGACCCATTAAAATAAATGATGTGAACATAATGTAAGTGTTGCTGTTGCTATTGCTGTTCTCTTAACTGCTATTTTTGTTACAGTTATTGTCGTTATTTGTGTGGGAACCACTGTTGTGGTATCCAAGCACTGTGCTGATTGTTGCCAGTGTTGCAAAGTAGCCAAAATCAACAGTGAAAAAAGAAAAAACAGTGAAATAAAAACAATCTGGCAAATAAATACAACCCAGAACAACATATTTAACGCACATTTTTCAAATGCAAAATGAGCTCCCGAGATCCTTTGGGATTATAAGGGAATTTGGGGCAGAATTTATTGGGTCATTGAAATACAGCCGCACAGTGGCCGAGCAAAGTGAATATATGTAAATTGCAGATGCTTACGATACTGTAATTGTGTCAAATACTTCAATTCCGATTGCTCTTACGACATTATTTTTTATATAAATTCGAAACTCATGTAATGGAATAGAAAAAAAAAATTCCAGCCAATCTTATCACTGGCGCTAAAAAACTACTTGTTTATACATATAATATAGGAAAAGAGTCAAATTTTTGTGAAGTCGAAAACAAATTTAATTTAAAAAATAGTTTTTATATTCTATGTGCCAAAATTAGGAACTACATATTTCAAAAACTTCTGTGGAAAAAAGTCGTAACTAATATTATTTCCAGTTGAATTTAGAGGCAAAATAGGGTCAAAATAATTTAAGTTTAATATAATGTATTCTGAGATTTGTAAATACATATTGGTACAAATATTGGGGGTTGGAATTAGTTTTAAAGGTTTTCTAAGAGATGGCGTAACTATCAATAGATCGCATCGGGCACACCTGTGACTATATTCATTTCAAAGCACATTGTCTAAGCTTCATTTTTCAGTATGTGTCATTCCACTGAAGTGTAAACAACATATATTTTTTTCTCTGTGAACATGTCGACTTTCGTTCCAACAAAACGCAATTTGCGGGAAGGTTTACTTTTGTGCTTCCATTTGAAGAAAAAAGCGGTTGAAGCACAACGCACGCTTACTAAGGCTTACGGGGACTATGCTCCATCGATTTCTACTTGTGAGTACTGGTTCCGTCGGTTTAAAAGTGGTGATTTTGATACGGAAGACAAAGAGCGTCCGGGCCAGCCGAAAAAGTTTGAAGATGAGGAATTGGAGGCTTTGCTCGATGAAGACCCGTGTCAAACCCTTCAAGAATTGTCAGAATCATTGGGAGTCGACTTATCAACGGTCGGCAAACGCTTTAAGGCCATGGGAATGATTCAAAAGCAAGGAAATTGGGTGCCGTACCAGTTGAAGCCGAGAGACGTTGAACGGCGATTTTGCATGTGCGAACAACTGCTTCAACGGCATAAAAGGAAGAGTTTTTTGCATCGTATTGTCACTGGCGATGAAAAGTGGATCCATTACGATAATCCTAAGCGAAAAAAATCGTGGGGACCACCCGGCCATGCATCAACATCGAGGGCCAAGCCGAATATTCATGGCGCCAAGCTTATGCTGTGTATTTGGTGGGATCAGAAGGGTGTCGTGTACTATGAGCTGCTAAAACCTAACGAAACCATCAATGGGGAACGCTACCAACAACAATTGATGCAATTGAGCCGAGCATTAAAGGTTAAACGGCCGGAATATGCCAAAAGACACGACAAAGTGGTTTTTCAACATGACAACGCACGGCCACATGTTGCAAGAACCGTCAAGGAAACGTTGGAGGCGCTGAATTGGGATGTGCTACCCCACCCGCCTTATAGCCCAGACATAGCCCCTTCCGACTACCACCTATTCAGATCGATGACGCATGGCTTGGCTGAGCAGCGCTTCACTTCTTACGAGGATACCAAAAAATGGGTCGATTCGTGGATTGCCTCAAAAGACGAATCGTTCTTCCGGCGCGGAATCCATATGCTGCCAGAAAGATGGGAAAATGTTGTAGCTAACGATGGACAATACTTTGAATAATATACATTGTACCGTTGTTTCTAAATAAATGCTCAAAAACCGAAAAAAAACCTTTAAAATTAATTCCAACCCCCAATAAATATGAACAAATATTAACTCCTTTAGTCACAAAAATCGTAACGTCGAGATCGAAGGAAAATTTTGGCATCAAACTGAGAGGTATAAACCAATAGGCATAAAAAATTGTTCAATCAAAATTAAAAAAATTCTATTTTTTAAAAGACAGTCCAGAATGCTTTCAAAAAATTTTCAAAAAAGTCTTTCTAGTGTCTTAAACTAAATTTTACTATTTACTTTAAGCATCAAAAGTTCGCTATTTTCAATTAAAAATTAAACTAAAAATAGCTTAACCAATGAAATATTCTTCGTAATTATTTCGAATCTGATTATAACTCAATATGATATGTATTTAAATCTAGATATTTAAAATTCTGGAATAACATTCAGATATACATAAAGTTTTAGTTCAGAAATAAATAAAACAAAAAAGTTGACTTAACTCGAAATAATGTACAAATTCTCATATTAAATCCAAAAAAAAAATTAAATATTTTAATTAGAAAGCCGAACAAAATTTTATAAATAACTATTGATTATTACTTGGCTTGTCCAAGGTTCACTTATAGATATGGGGTTTCATTAATTTAATACATTTTTGACATACTCTCAAATTGACAATTTTTTAAAATGGAGGAAGAGCGCTTAGTCATTTCAGCAAAAAATTCACATGGTTCATATTCAATATGAAACTATTTGTTTGCAAATTGAATAGCAAAATTTTTTTTAATTCACTTGTTTTTTTAATTTTTTTTTTTTACTTTGTGAATTGACTCGCAGTTGCACAGTGGCTATGTAAAATCGGTCGCTGACTTCCAAAATCTATATATTGTGGCTGTATATGATGTGGCTCATGGCTTAATAAGAAGGTAGGCTGGATACGGCGAGACTTTTAAAAGTACCCCTTATATTCTGTGTTTGTTTTAATTCCTTTTTAACAATACCTTCAATTCTATTAAAATAATATCAAACGAAAAAAGTTGAGCTTACACCCAAAACTACCATTAGTACACGGTTAAAAATGTTGGACTAAATTTTAAACTTTTTTGGATTAAATATAAGACAACACCAACAACAGATTACTTTTTAATCCAAGGAAAAGTTTAAAATTTTTCAATCCAAAAAAGATTAGTTTTCAATAACAACAATAACAACTTAAAATAAATAAATTTTCTGACCAGTTCATGATTTGAACACACGTCCTCAGTTGTGCTGATTCAACACCTCATCCACTCGTCCATCTTATTTGTTAAGAAAGTTACGCTTATTTTGCATCATAACGAATGCAAGTAAGCAAGCGAGCAGAAATGTGGGTTCGAAACCCAGCTAAATTAAAGCAAAATAAAAAAATGTTCTGACCAGTTCGTGATTTGAGCACACTTGAGCACATTTGATGTGCTGGTCCAATACCTTATTCACTAGTTTCGCTTATTTTGCATCATAACTAATCCAAGTTAGTTCTTTTCAGGAACGTTGGTTTCAGACCCAGCTATATTAAACTAATGTTTGGATTAAAAAGTAGTACTTTATGGATTAAAAATTCCTTTAAATCAAAATTTGGATTAAAAAGTAGTCTCAAAATTTTTAACCGTATTTTACTATTGCAGTTATATATCAGTACTTAAGATTCATACTACGACACTACTATTTTGTATCATATACACTGTTAGAAATCTTGGACAATATTTTAGTCCCACTAAAATATTACTGCAGTTTTTAAGCCTTGCAGTTTAAAATTAAAACTTCTCAAATACTAACAAATATTTAAAGCTCTTCTTTACCAGAATTTAAATCAAAACAAATATTACAGCATTAACTTTTTGGTTTAAATTTTAGCTTTTTGATTTAAATAGAGGGTGGTTAAATTTAAGGGGCCGATGTTGAATGTGAACCACACCTAAACGTCAAGTTTTTTTTCTGCATTTTTCATTTGACATTTTTCAATTTCAAACTACAATAATTCAAGTTTCATAATAAGCCTAAACTTATTCAGGCTTATTATGAAAATGGACGTTCAAATCAAAATGCATATCGTGCACTTCGTGATTTTTTCGGTCAATTTAATCGTCCAAATGTGCGTACAATCGGAAAAATCGTGCAAAAATTTGAGCAAACCGGGTCTGTAGGAGATGTGAAAACACCAGTGCATTCACGTACAGCTCGTACTTTAGAAAATATTGCTGCTGTTCGCGATTGTGTGGCTGAAAAGTTTCTAACACACATTTTCTAATAGTGTTTCACTCTTCACTAGCTCCCGAATCAGAGGCACCGAGCTCGCTTGAGATTATCGTGTAATCAATAATGCTTTCAATTGCATTTTTTGTACTGAAGTGCAGAGTAATTGCTGTATTTTTGGAACGTCTAAAAACTACTATCATCACCAACTGCTGAACCAAATCCTGCAAACATTTTCGTGGACTATTCGTTGAATTTTTAAATTTACTATTTTGTTCCACATAAATAATATGTATATATCGCTGCAACATCAGCACTATTATAAAAATATGCTGGTGTCAACCAATTTTTACGCTTCTTGCGTGAGTACTCCGACAGCATTTTGTCCATGGCATGGATATCATACTTACTTACTTACTTAGTTGGCGCTACAACCGTATGTCGGTCTTGGCCTCATCTAAGAATTTGCGCCAGCCATTTCTGTCTCTCGCTTGCTGGCGCCAGTTGGAAATTCCAAGTCGTCCTCTTCTGCGTTGACCGCCGCTAGGTACCGAATCGAAAGTTTTCTTCACTGGAGCATCGTCTTTCATGCGCTGAACATGACCAAGCCAGCGAAGCCGCTCGATTTTAATGCGCTTGACTATGTCGATGTCAGCGTACAGTTCATACAGTTCATCATTCCACCGTATTCGGTACTCGCCATTGACGCAGATTGGTCCATAGATCTTACAAAGAATCTTTCTCTCGAATGCTCCTAAAGTCTTTTCATCTAAACTGCTCAGCGTCCAGGTTTGTGATGCGTAAAGTAGGACGGGCATGATGAGCGATTTATAGAGCGTGATTTTCGTTCATCGGGAGAGGGCTCTGCTTCTCAATTGCCTACTGAGCCCAAAGTAACACCTGTTGGCAAGAGTTATTCTTCGTTTGATCTCAATGCTGATGTCGTTGGTTGAATTAATGCTGGATCCCAGATAAACGAAGTTCTTCACAACCTCGAAGGAGGTATTGTCAACGGTAACGTGGGTTCCAAGACGCTGGGACTGTTTGTTTGTTGACACTAAGTATTTCGTCTTATCTGCATTCACTGACAGATCGATGTCATCAGCAAACGCAAGCAGCATAACACTCTTGTAGAATATTGTGCCACTACGTCTCAGATCAGCAGCTCGGATGATCTTTTCCATCATTAGGTTGAAAAAGTCACACGATAAGGAATCACCTTGTCTGAAACCTCGTTTGGTAATAAATGGTGGGGAGAGGTCCTTCCCGATTTTAACTGCGCTGCTGGTGTTGCTCAGTGTCATCCTGCAAAGTCGTATTAGTTTCGCAGGAATACCAAATTCAGACATGGTGGAGTACAGGTGCTTCCTTATTGGGCTGTCGAAGCCGGCTTTGTAGTCGACAAAAAGATGGTGGGTTTCGACTTGTTTTTCTTGAGTCTTCTCCAAGATTTGTCGTAGCGTGAAAATCTGGTCGATGGTGGACTTTCCAGGTCTGAAGCCACACTGATAAGGTCCAATCCGTTTGTTTACAATGGGCTTCAATCTTTCACATAAAACACGCTCCACAGAACCTTATATGCGATATTAAGAAGGCTTATCCCACGGTAATTGGCACAGATAGTGGGATCGCCTTTCTTGTGGATTGGGCAGAGCACACTGAGATTCCAATCGTTCGGAATGCATTCTTCCGACCATATTCTGCATAGAAGCTCATGAATGCATTTAAGTAGAGCTTCGCCTCCGTTCTTAAACAGCTCAGCAGGTAAGCCATCAGCTCCCGCGGCTTTGTTATTTTTAAGCCGAGCTATAGCTGTCAGAACTTCATCATAGTCGGGCAGCGGAGCCTCGACGCTGTCATCCGAAATTGGGGTTTCCGGAATATCATCTCTATTGGCGGGATTGTTGTCAGCGTCGCCATTTAGAAGCTTAGAGAAGTTATCATGGATATCATGGCAGGTGTATTAGCAGGCCCTCCATTTTGCTTATCATCAACATCAGTTTGGGTCGAAGGCTGCTATACGAGTGGTTCTTTTTCAGGATTTTCTATACACCAGTTTGTAAAGCTTTCAGGACCTTTTCAGTTGGTTTCACAGATTATTATATATCAAATTTTCTTGGACATAAATAATTTGAAAGTATCCACAACACTTAAACCACATGTTTCAGCTGTAGGTAAAATAGAAGTCAATTTAAAAATATTATGAGTCAAACATTTGTGGCTTCTCAGAAAGTTATCAATCCAAGCAGTTTTGCTTTTGCCAAATAATGATTCAAGTGCCCTGCGAGTAATATAAGTAGATGTGCATTTATGCCAGAAACAGGCACTTTGAGGATTTTTTTAAAAAAATGTAAAGTTTCAACAGCTATAACTTTTTTTCGAATTTTGCTTTTTTTTAATTTCTTGCACAAAATGGCTCAAGACTATGTTGCAACTACCAGTGATGTTTTTTTAAAATTTTGCATTTTTGGATTTTTGAGAATTTTTCTCGTAAAAATACTCAATTTCGAAATATTAAAAACGTTACACTTTAAGGAAAAACTTTCATAACGACTAGGTTATTCAACTTAATCACATCTTTTATGTGCCAATATTAGTCATAGTTTCAGAAAATATATCCACCACAATTTATTTAAGAACTAAGTTATATTTGAAATTTAGCGATTTTATTAAAAAATAAAACTATCAAATTTTTTCATATATTACACCTACATGAGCGAACTGTAAAGCACTTCAGATGGATATGAAATTTCATAATTCGTCATTTCTCATCTTTTTGTCTATTTTAACGGGGAAAGATTAAAAAAGGACACTTTTGAAAATAAGGGCCACCTTAATGTATTTATATGTCCACATTCCCTTGCATTGTATTTCCATATAAAACGTTGGGTACCCGGGTACCCTGTCAGTAACGTGCGGTGTTTTTTTTACCAGTAACATAAAGGTTAAACATATCGTCGATACACATGGAAATTATTGAGTCTAAAAAAACCGTTTTAAAGCTAAGTTATACTTTTTGTTTTTTTTTATAGGTAGAAACAAGAAAATTGGGAAAAGTTATTTAAACATATTTTGAATCTTCCTTTAGTGACTCTACTTAAACAGAACCTTCGTTGTTTTGGAACACTGCCATGGAATATATATTAGGATAGCGAAATTTCTTGCATATGGTGAATTTTTTAAAATTCCCGTTATTTTGACATCAAACTTATGACGATATCTCGAAAACTGTAGTTTTTCTCAGTACAATCTAGTTTTGTACTCAAAAATTTGAGAAATAGCGATATACAAAAATAAAAAAATTCCCGAAATTTTTCGCTATCTCTTATGAACTTATGGATTCCCTAGTATAAGAATTTTTTATGTACCATTTTTTTCCTCTTTCTATTGTAGGGCAAAAGGTCCAAGTTATATGGTAGAATTTCGACTACTGGCGAACTGATTAATTGTTTATCATTTCTTTATAATTGTAATCAAATCTTACCTCCACCATGGAAAATGCTGGCTACGGGCCTGCAATCTATAGTAATAAAACTCATTTTCTGTTTGTTTGTTTGTTTGGCCTTTATACAAATCTAAACAGCTCAACGGATTTTGCTCAAACTAGGTACACATATTAAGTTTATCCCAACTTAAAATGTTACATACTTAGTTTTTGCCACGCCCCCTCTGAAATTTTTCAACTAACGTTAATTTTTTTATTGTAAAACTTTTTACGATCGGAGATTTTTGTATATTTAATTTTAAAAATTTTTTGTTATTTTGACATCAAAAACACTCACATATCTTTAAAATTGGAGAAATTTTCAGTACAACGACTTTTTCATAAAACATCGTTACCTAAGAATGAGAAAAAAGCGACATGAAAATCAAAGTTTGGTTTTTCGATGCAAATATCTCCGCTGTCCATTAATATATATCATTCAAATTTTTTTTGTTCAAAAGTTCAATAAAATCACTTCACAAAAATAGGTTGAACTGTACCGTTAAGGCAGTGTATATATGTTTTATGAGTATGCCAAAAAAGGTCCAAAATATTGACTTTTTACTCAAAAAATGACTCAAAAATTGTTGTGGTTGTAAAAATGAAATCAATTAAAAACAGCAAATCTGACTACCTTTCATATGACATAGCATTTATTTGCAAAAATTCTTCCAGCTAAGCGCAAAAATTATTTTACTGTTTTTGTCATCAAAACAACAAGGGTACTTTGATTTTTTTCGCGAAATTTATTTTTTCCAAAATGTTGTTTTTATATTTTTTACAAAAAAGTCAAGTCTCAAAAATAATTTCTGTGAAAAAGTTACCCCAATATCTCTTTCCAGTCAAAAGTTATGGCTAAAAATCTATTTTTTCATACCAGACTATTAATAAAAAAACTTAGTTTTGTGTTAGAATTCTCTATACAGATTCAACGTCCCCATTTATCTCTGAGAATGCAGTTGTGTGCCTAAAATAGTTACGATTATTTTGGATTATATAAAATCTTCTTTATAGTGATCTACTTATTTTTTGCCTCCCCACCCCCCGCCCCCCTCCTGTTAAATTTGTTTTGTTGTGATGGCTCTATTTTTTCTCACTATTTTGTCATCGTTGTCACTTAGTTCTTTATCAATGGTACTTTAAATGTTGTATATATATCATAATTTTATCGAAAATATGACTGTGAATAAGAATGCTGTTAAAGTTAACATTTTCATGTTATCAGTTTTAGCTATATGGCGATATAATAAAACATATGCGCATCTGGTCAGCACAATTATTTCATTAGTTTTGATCTGTGCGTTAAATTCACAGATAGATAGCGCCACATTTGTAAGATGTGTGGGTACAGACTATACTTACACCTTGCGGTGAAAAGCTGAATACTGTTTTTTCAAAAGTTTCTTCAAATTTAACCCCACACGTTTGGGATTACAGACAGGCGGCGCTATTGTCTGCTTCTAGAAGAATATCTGGTGTTATTATACAGCCAGCAGATAAGTTTTGCGAAATATTTTGCGAAAATGCTATTGCTACCAAACTTTTAAAAAGTAAAATAATGCAGTACTGCCAGTTTTTTCAGTCACAGCGTCATCTAGCGTCCTTAACACTTAAAAACATAGAATTGGATCAATTTAAATGTCTAGCTCACTTGCTGGACTTTTTGTTGTTTTTGCTTTGCTTGCAAATGCGATTATATGATCCTGATCTCCAATGAAAAAACGCAGCTAATAGAAATTTTAGTAGGTACAATCATTTTTAGCACAACGAATTTTCATAAAACATTGATAGCTAATAATGAGAAAAAATTTATATGAAAATCAAAGTTTTTGCTTTTAATGCCAATAACTCCGCTGTTTTTAATATATTTCATTAACATTTTTTTTTTGTTAAAAAGTTCAATATGTTTTTTAATATTAATCTTTGTTTAGACGTTAAAATGTCCATATCTCAAGGACGCATTGAGTCCCACAATAATTTTTAATTTGTTGAAAAGGTAATTGTGCTTGCTTTAAGATTAAGTAAATATAAACTTTACTTTTAATTCTTTTTAATTTTTAAAATATGTTTTTCGTACGCCCTTTTTGAATTCAATTAGCTCACCGCAAGAGATGGAACCACCAACAACAAAAATTTTCCTAAACTTTTTTGGATTAATGTTCGTTCAATTCCCTTTCTAACGGTAGATAAATAAAATTAAATAAAATAAAATTCAAATAAAATTCAACATATTTTTCATTATTCCCGATTTTAAAAAACATTTAATCGAGAAGTGTATGTTAAAATGTTTATATAAGTGACTCTCGAGTAACACCGGGTATATCAGCTAGTAAGATATAAATTTAAAACTATGATATAAAGCTTATTTGACTTACAGCTCACATCTCTCGATAAAAGAAAATCCGATAACAAAATTATTAACATAAGTTTTTATCCATAGAAAACTTTTAAAGAAAAATAAAGAAAAAAAGATTATTTTTCAAATTTTACTTACATTTGGCTTTATATCTTAGATCTGATCTTTTTGGTATTAAAAGATTTGTTTTAGAAAAATAAATGAGCGAAAGTTCCTCTAAAATTCTGCCTCTCCACTGTGCACCAGTTCAATCAACCACTGCTTAGAAATACTGTGGGAATCAGTCGGTTGTTTTTTGTTTATCCTAATTTGTTTAACGCATTTAGACAATCACAAGGGATGATGCGATGATGGCTTAATGCTTGAAGAGATAATAAAGATTCAGATTAGTATTTTGAGCATATGAAAAAAACGCACAAAAAATAACTATATTTTCACACTTCCTTGTGAATTCTTGGCACATACATGGATTCAAATTCAATTTTAATGGCAGTTGCCTGGAGAGGACACTGCAACAAATCACAAGAATTATGCAAAAAAGAAAATTCACGAAGCCTTAGATGTGGAAATTGTGGTAAAAAAGATGTGAAAATAAATGGGAGGGGAGTTCTTTTTCAGCCAGCCTCTACTCTAAGTCTACCACTCTAACCGAAAAGTGGCAAAAATAATGATGGTCCAGCTTCTAAGATTTTCTACTGCTATAAACGCTAACGATGTCTTTTTTACCCTCGAAATGTTTAAGACAATAAATAAGCCAGCTGGTAGTAAAAAGTAAAGATTTAAAAGGTAGCTTTTGTAACTAGATAAGTATTTAAACAAAAAAATATGTCATTAGCATGAAGTAGTGCGGTTGTTTTGCTTCTTCTACCTTCTTGAAGGTGTGAAAAATATGTTTGGTTTTCTTCTGGGTTTTACCCTCACCTTGAGCGTTAAGTAAATAATCGCTGCGGTTAAGTTTTGCATAAAATTCTGAATAGGCAAAAACCACTGTTTGATGCAAGAAAAAAGAGTCATTATTTCAGCTTAAATTAACTGAAAAATTTAGCACTTAGTTAAGTTTAAACTTGGCTGATTTTAAATAGTGCTAAAAATTGCGAAAGCTTAACGAAAATATTTATGGTGACAATAACGCTTGTGATGTTATTTTTGTTTCAAAAGATCCGTTGTTGTATTTTAACAACTATTTTGAAGCAATATACACCAATACCTCGCTTTGCGACGTTTCATTTTGCGACATTTCGCATTGCGTCGAAAAAAAAATTTTGCATCATTCTGGCAAAGGAAAATGAATTTGAGGGAATGGACGAAGATGGTGTGAAAGAGATTATTACAGCACAGAATGAAGATATCAGCAATAGTGATTTAATAGATTTGGATATTGAATTAGCCTATAAAGAGAATCCAACAGAAAATTTAATTGAAACTCCTGAACCAAAAATTCTAACATCAAAACAAATTAGCAAAGCTATGGCCCTACTTGACGAAGCAGCTTCTATTTTTATACAAAATGACCCTGAGGAAGAAAGAAGTTCAAAAGTGGCACGATCCCTTACTGATTGCGTAAGTTCCTACAAGGAGATTTACTTGCAACAAAAAAAGAAAATGTTCCAGCAAACTTTGGAAAAATATTTGCAGCCATTACCATCTACATCTACACATCCAACAACTGCTGCATCATCCGATACAGAATCTTCAATAACGCTAGATTCTGATTCTTCATAATCATTAAATCTGAATTTTCAATTTTTTTTTAGTTTTAATGAATTTTTTTTTGTTTGAATTGCTATGTTTTTAATTTTAATGAATTTTTTTTTTTTAATTAAAAAAAAACTATTGAAATATGTTAATTTTTATTTTATTTTTAATAATTCCTTTAATTTTTTTAAGTCTTAATTTTTTATAATATTAAATAAATTTATAAAAAACTAAAAATTACTTTGTTTTTGGTAAAATAATCGATTAGATTTAGAATTGGAACGTATCTTTAATATTTCAGTGCAATTCCATACAAAAAGTTTTTTCGAATTGCGACGTTTTGCTTGCGACGAATTTTTTTGGAACCAATTATCGTCGCAAAGCGAGGTATTGGTGTACATATGAAAGAACAACACTTTTAGCCACCCATTTGTACTTTATACAAACTCTACACTTCAAATTATTCAAGTTATCTACAATATGTTTTTTAATACACTGCAATGACGTCACTTCAATAGAATGACACTATGCTGCAAAATTAGCAAAAAATCGATTTTTTGCATTTACAAAAGGTCACGGAGGTGGCCACTTTTTTTATTCAATCGCAAATTTTTATCGCTAATCAAACTGAATAGTTTTCTATTGTTATGCCCAAGCCCAGTCCCGTATCTAGGATACAGTGGGAGCATGCTTAGCATGCTCAAATATTCTGTGCACATGCTCTGATCGATTTGAAATTTATAAATTTTTTCATACTTAGGTACATAAGTCTTTAAAAGTATTAGTTTTATCAAAAAATCTTAGTGATTCCTGAGCGCACTATCGTTAGAAGTGAAAATATCATTTGCACGTTGAACATGTACAGCTGCCATGCCTTTTATAAACTTACTTATTGAAGATCATTGGCGTAGATAGCTTTTGGTTGTGGGTGGGGTCCATAAAAAAGTATACTTTTGAATACCTGATTACATGACTGTTTTGTGTAGCCGAATGTCCTGTTTCACAGCATTATTTTACTGAAATGTCGAAAAACAGTACACGGAGATCTTTATTTTGCTTGAATCAAGCAAATCAGCAAAACTTTGCTCAATCATAGTGTGATCTTAGAAATAGATTGCTAAATTGTAATCACTTATGTATTTAGGAAAAAGCAAAATTATGAACTAATTCAAGCAAAAGTTTGCTAAGTTATTATAAACTGCAAAAGCAAATTTCTACTAAATTCAAGCAAATATTTGCTAAGTTATTATAAACTTAAATAGAAAATTTTTACTAAATTCAAGAAAATTTCTTCTAAAAACACGAGCACACGTTTAATCTTAATGAAAAAACAAGGCGACGATTGGTTAACAACTGCGATGGTCGAATGGATAAGCCCATGCACTTACACTCACCAAGGTTCAAATCTCCTGATGGTAGTAACCCAGCAGCGGATTTGCCAGTGGCTACCATAGAACTAATACAGAATAAATTACCAGGTAAGGAAGCAATACTTTTTTCAAAAAGTAATGCGTCTGCATATAGCAGAATTAACTCATACCTCATTACCTGTAATGTAGCATACAAGGAAAAGTAATGCAGTGATTTTACAAATATCCGAATAACTTAATACAAGTAGTATGTTACCCTATAACTTCTAGGTAATGCTGAAGGGAGGCGATCACTTACCTCCTGTCTCATTCAATGTTAAATGTAAGGCCTTTTATGCATAGTAAGGTAATATAGTCGGAAGTAGTGGTCATTACTAGGTAATTGATGCTTCATATATTCGGAATATATTCCATCCGCTACTGGGAATTTATCAATTTAATTGCATGTTAATAATTATTTCACTTCAAAAATACGCTAAATTTTAGCAAAAACAAATTTAAATTTGCTATTCCAATTTATAATAACTTAGCCAATATTTGCTTGAATTAAATAGAAATTTGCTTTTACAGTTTATAACTTAGAAAAAGTTTGCTTGAACTTAATCAAAAATGTGCTCAGTTATTATAAACTGGAATAGCAAATTTTGATTAGTTTTGCTGACATCTAGGAAAATCTTGAAGTGGGTAAGAGTCAAGCGCAAGTTTTGCTTAACCACAATACAAATTTAACACTCTTCTCCGAGTAAGTAGGTTAAATATTATGGGCTTGTTGAATTAACTCTAAACAACACCGAATTTCTGAAAATTATACGTGTCACTATATCTCGAGTAATTGTTGACCGATTAAGAAAAATTAAACTCTGAACTGAATCAAATTTTGTTAGCTTTCTTGAGAAAAAGATGTTTTGTTAGCTTTCTTTTTGGCAATATATATACATTTGGATTCGTTCTTATCTTAATATTTGAATCAATGCACAATAACGTGAGATATTTGGTAATGTTTCCATGGCTCTAGGAGGAGTCCAGCCAGACCCGTGGACTCTCCCCATATCGACGCCACTGTTGAAGATACAAAAAGCCTAAAAATTCCAACTTAGCTAAAACCTAAAAAAATTATTTTTTAAAGAGAAAAATTACATGAGTGAAAAAGAGAAATACAGAAAGAATTGTTGTTCAACTTAGTTTATTTGAAGAGCTCAATCTTAAAGCGATAACTATTCAAGAGGGATGAAAAACATTTGATCGCTATGAACATTTAACAAAGGAGCGCTCATGTTTTTTATCTTCAGGAGTGGGGAAATTAAGGTGAATCGAACGTCAAATGAATAATATTGATCCGAAGTAGTTTCAGTAGTTTCAGTTTCGTCTGAAAGAGGCTTTTTTCATATTTATTTTTCCAAGAAAGATGTCTCATTATCTTTGGATAATGGTTCACTACATATTCGCTGAGTCATCATTTAACATTCTTTTGGCATGTGAAACGACGATTGACCCTGTATTAAGTCAAGTAGTTGTTGCTTACAACTTATTGGGTCAGTTACAGTTCTCTAGCAGGGCTATACAATGGGTTAAAGTATTATCGCTGTAAAATTGCACAATGAGGTTCATTTTATATTAATTACTTCATGAAAAGTTACTTAAATTAGATTATTGAAAACAGAAACAACGCTCTAGACTCGAAAGGTTTGTACTCAAACCGGTCATAAAACTACTAATAAGATTTCTAAAGTTTATATCCAGCCCACCCGATTTTCGGGGAACAATCACTAGTTAAGTATTATTTAAGTATTAAATATGAGGAATTAAGTACTGAGTTTTGTTCAATAAGTATTAATTATTATTTTTGTGTTTCTTCTGTGTTTTCTTTGAACTCTTTATCTTTATCCACTAATTAGTCGTTTCCACTAATAATAAAATATCAAGTATCTACTTATAAGGACAATGAATGTACTGGTAAAAGTATGGGTTTTATTCATTGACCTTTTTGGTTTGTCTGCTGATGAACTCTGCGTGGCTGATGGCACTGTGGCAGTTTTTCGGAAAATGTACAATAGTCGACACTTTATTGAGTAAATATTTTTGAGTAAATATTATTATTTTGTTTCTCTTTTTTTGCATGGTTTGGTTTGTATGGTTTTAGTGCAGTCGAATAAGTAAAAATGATTGAAAAACCGAAATATGTGTTAAAAAAAAATATACATAATTGATATTGCTATTGATATGGAAGTTTTCACCAACCAAATAAATTAATTGCTGAAAAAAAGAACAACCTCGCTGCAAATATAGCTGATATTGATGTTGATAATCAAACATAATTTTTTCCCTCCACAACAAAAACTGTCAACATTCAGAAGCATCGTCCGTCACATCATATGCCGAATAAATTGGCAACATGCTGGCGTGACAAAAATGAGAATCGACATTATGTGCAACACACCCCTTTTTCAACTCTATCCGCACTCCACGAAGCTGTCATCCCAAAAATAACCACTTTATTGTTGTCATTTGAGGGGCTTTTTATGTTCATTGCCGGGACATCAGGTGAAATTTTGCCAATTTTGCATATCCGCAAAATCCAATGAATGTCAATGATATCGCTTGCCACACACATTCTACAATGAGCTTACAACCCAGTAAATATGTTTGAGTCGGAGTGCATGTGTATGTGTGTGTTATGTATATTGTTGTTGTTGTTGTTTTAGTTGTTGTTGGTGTGTGTGGTTATTTGTTATTTTAAAATGTTATCCGCTCAGATAATCCTATTATCAGATGACACCGCTTTTGGCCTGTAATCTGTTTAACCCACCGTTGGTTGTGGCATTAGCATAAAGATTTATGCTGACCGTTTTTTTAAGTATAGAAGAAGGAGAAGGAAGAATATGTTTGAAAATTGCCATGATTGAGTTGAGCCCCAAATATTTACGGAAGCTGCTTGACAGCTTGTTGTTTATTTAAGTCACACGTGCAACACCTTCGTTTAAGTGTTATATAAATACAGCTTAAATTCTATGCACTTTATATTGAACACTAATTGTTGTTGCTATTTTTGTTAAAAAATAACTTCACCTAATTATATACGCAATCAGCGTAGAAAAAACAAATTTAGTATGTTTGAAAAATCTTAGGTATATTTCATGTTACGCGCCTATTTGCGGAGTTAAGTTTTTATAGGGGAGTCTGGGGTATTGTGGATCACGTGGGATTGTGGACCAGCATCACCCTAGCAATGGTTGACAGCTGCAAATAACTGTCATCAGTTCGCCTGATGCCAAGGCAATTTTCCTTCAGTATTCGACTTGTGTACAAGCACAGTTACCTCACTTTTATACCAAATAGAAGTATGATACTTCGGAAAATATTATCACTTTGTATTTCGCTTTAATTAACGCCATTTTTCAAGAACCAAATGAAATAAATATGTTCATAGTATTAGCGGAACCTTAAGCCTTCGACACAGACTAAAAATTGTACATGAAGTTTGCATTGTGTTGCTAAAAATAACAATTCTCTCAGTTGACTATTCTCTATTGTGTCAGAAACTTGTAAATAACTTTCATTTTTCTGGCATGGCTGTCCGTCTGTTACAAAGCTACTTAGTTGGAAGATCTCAAAGAGTAAGGGTGTGTAAAAGTATGTCTGCTTTCCGTAATTTAACCTGTGGGGTTCCTCAAGGCTCTGTACTTGGTGCGATTTTATTTACATTATTTATAAACGATATCTTCAAATTTCTTCAAACTGTACTTCAACTGTACTTCAATCATTAACAAGGCTAATAGGTCTGGACCTATTAACCTTGTTAATGATTTATGTAGTAAGTTGAATGAGGACTTAATGAGTATAAATGAATGGGCTGAATCTACTAGACTCAAGCTAAATCCCACAAAATCATATGTCTTGCCGATTTCTAAATCCAATCACTGTCTCTCTAGGATACCAGTTATTTATCTTAATGGGGTCGAACTGAACTTTGTGGATAAAGTGAAGAATCTTGGTTACCACATTAACTCCTCACTTTCCTGCGTAAACTATATCAATTCTGTAGTAAGTAAAGTGTACTACGTCCTGCGAAACTTGAGGTGGACTGCGTCGTTTGTTCCTATCGCAACTAGAAAAAGTTAGTACAGCAGCTCATAATGCCTTTCATATCTTACTCGGATGTTGTAAATAGTAGAATTGATTCCAGGTCTAAACTTAAGCTACAACATGCTTTCAACAACGCAGTAAGATATGTTTATGTCCTTCGGAAGTTTGACCGCATCAGTTACGTGAGCAATCAAATACTTGGTTGCAATATTTTTAATTACCTGGATGCTAGAAACTGCATATTCTTATATAACTTGATACACCCAAATATCTATTTGAGAAGCTTAAATTTTGTAGATCTAATAGAAATCTGAACCTCACTATTCCTGTCTATAATTATTTGAACTCCAACAGACTATTTTTCGTGAACGCTATCAGATTGTGGAATTCGTTTTACGTTAGAATTAAAAGAATCCCTAATAAGCACACCTTTAAGCATGAAATTTTTCTATACTTTTCTCAATACTGTCTCTTCGTCTTTCTATCAACATCTTTATAATTAATTTTAAGTCCAGAATTGCTTATTACTTGTATTTTGTTGTTATAATTAAGTGCTTTTCCACCTTATTTCTTTTCAAATAACTTAACTATTAGCTTTAAATATTATTTACTTTTTTGATTGGCTATCCTATAACTTGTTGAAAATTTGTTAATTCGTATTGCATTTAAAAGACTATGTCTTACATGTAAAAATTAATTTCAATCTATATAAATAAAAATCAAATGTCGTTCGTTGGTAATTGCATCAGTTGAGAACGGCTGAACCGATTTGGATAATTTTTTTTTTAAAATGTTCGTAATAGTCCAACTTTGGTTTTTACGGAAAGAAAAATTGACCACGCCCACTTTGCGCCCACTTTTTTGATTTATCTAAAATCGGAAAACGGCTGGACCGATTTGGATAATTTTTTTTTTAATGTTCATAGTAATCCAATTTAAGTTTTGTCGGAAAGAAAAATTGACCACGCCCACTTTTGCGCCCACTTTTTTCAATTTATCTAAAATCGGAAAACGGCTGGACCGATTTGGATAATTTTTTTTTTCAAATGTTCGTAGTAATCCAATTTAAGTGTTTACTGAAAGAAAAATTGACCACGCCCACTTTTGCGCCCACTGTTTTGATATCTATATATATAAAATTAAGTGGCAAAACTTCCTGTTCGCATACTCCTCCTAGACGGCTTGCCCGATTTCAATGAAATTTTCAGGGGTGATTGGGGTCTGTGTGGAGGGTGTACATAAGAAATTGCATGTGTGTATCTTTGCAGGTTTTGTACCACACCCCCTTTTGTCGCCCACAAATCAATAAAAATGCTGTATTTAAGACGGTTTTGGTCGTATGAAATTAAAATTTGGTAAATAAGTTCGTATGATAACTATAATTAACTTTGAAAAAATGGGCGTGGTCACAATTCATCTACGCCTTCTTTAAAGAAAATATCAAAATACTTCGAAACCATTGGTCCGATTGAGCTCAAATTTTGTAAGTACGCTTTGCTTTGAGTACGAGATGGTTTAAGGGGCAATGCCACACCCCCTTTTACCTCCCACATATAAATAAAAAATTGTTGTTATCGAATAGCTTTAGTTAGAGTTATGGGTCGCACAGCTTAGAAATTCGGTATTCGACCACAATTTAGACGTACCGTTTCTGTGATGAAATTTTATGGGAGTGGACAAGGGGGAGGGGCACCTCCAATACAACCCAAATTTGTGATATCGAATAGCTTTGAAGTTATAAGAATTCATCTTTGGAATTCAGTTTTTGACCTCAATTTACACATGCAGTTTCAATGGTTTTATTTTATGGGCGTTGGACAGGGAGGCGTGACATCTCCCTTACAACCCAAATTTGCGATATCGTATTGCTTTGAAGTTATAGGTTGACAGCGTAAGAATTCGGTATTCGACCTAAATTTATACATGCATTTTCAATACTTACATTTTGTCGTCGTAGGGCAAAGGGGAGTGGCACTTCCCATACAACCCAACTTTGTGCTATCAAATAGTTTTAGAGTTATAAGTCGTACAACGCCGAAATTCAGTATTCGACTTCAATATACACATGCAGTTTCATTGATTCAATCTATGTTCATTAGTAAGAGGGGCGTTGCACCTCCCATTTAACGTAAATTTACGATATTGAATATCAGCGTCAGAATTCAGTATTCGGCCCCAATTTATACATGCAGTTTCATTAATTACATGTTATGGGCGTACGACAAGGGGGCGTGAAACCTCCTATTTAACCCAAATTAGAGGTATCAAATAGCATTGGGGTTATAGGTCTCACAGCTTTGGAATTCAGTATTGGACCTCAATGTACACATGCAGTTTCATTGATTACATTTTATGAGCGTTGATCAAGGGGGAGTGGCACCTCCCATACAACGAAAATTTGTGATATCGAATAGCTTTGTAGTTCAAGGTCGCACAGCGTCGGAACTCAGTATTCGACCAAAATTTACGCTTGCAGATTTACTGATAAAATTTTTTAGAGTTTGTCGGGGGGGCGTGACACCTCCAATTTAACCCAAATTTGCGATATCGAATAGATTTGGAGTTATAGGTAACTCAGCCTCAAAATTCAGTATTCGACCTCAATGTACTCATGCAGTTTCATTGCTAAAATTTTATGGGCGTAGGGAAAAGGAGAGTGGCACCTCCCATGCAATCAAAATTTGTGCTATCGAATAGTTTTGGAGTTATATGTCGCACAGTTTTGGAATTCGGTATTCGACCTCCATGTTGACATCCAGTTTAATTGATTACATTCTATTAGCGGTGATGAAGAGAGAGTGGCACTTCCTATACAACCCAAATTTGTTATATCGAATAGCTTTGTGGATATAGGTCGCACAGTCTCAGAATTCAGTATTTGACCTCAATTTAGACATGCTGTTTAACTGATAACATTTTATGGGCGTTTGAATAGGGAGAGTGGCAGCAACGCGCCGGGTTTCAGCTAGTAAATAAATAAATAAAGAAAATAAATAAATAAGTAAAGAAAATCATGTTATAAAAAGAAGCGTTCGGGGAATTACTGCCACATTTGAACAGCTAACTTCGTGCGTTTGATGCATATACCTCAGGGAAATAAGTATATGTGCATCAACTTATTTTGAAATAAAGCAACTAAAAACGATCGTAATTTTATCAATATTTTGTATCATAGTATTAATAAACATCAACAAAAAACAAAAAAAATCAATTTTAAAATGCTTAGACAAATAAAAATTCAAAATTAAATATTAACACCTTTTAGGAAATAAATACATGTGAATGACTTCATATCTTAGATTAATAATAACATAAACAAATGTTGGGTTTTTTTAGTAATTAATATGTTTTCCTTTTTTTTAAAAAACCTGTTGAATCCTATTTTGCATGAATTCTACCAATTGTTTTAAGGTTATTTGGCTTCTTTGATCCCACTGAACTATCAAAGCCCTCTTTGAGCTGTTTTGTGGTCTCAAGTTGTCAACTATTCTTGTAAACTTTGTTTGAAAGTATTTATCACAAGTTCTCAATAAGGTTTATATCCGGTCCAATCGAATGCCAATCCAAAAGAGCTATTTTTATAGATGAAAGAAACTTTTTCGTAATGCACACAGTCTGAATTGGGGCGTTGTCCTGCTGGAAGATCCAAAAGTCTTCATACAGGTTCCTAGCGAATTCCATAAGTGCATCCTCTAACAACTTTACATAAATTTCTGCATTACTTTTTGTTGGTATGTAACAAAGCGGAGACTTTCCAGCATACCCAAAAACTGTCAAAATCATTAGCAATCCTCCACCACGATTTCGCTTATGGCGAGTTTGGCGGAGTTGCCTTATCACAGTCATCACAGGACTTATCACAGCCATCAGGACCGTCTTAATTAAATTTTTTCTCGTAAGAAAAATTACATTTTGGAACTCATCTGTCCGGAAACTTAAGCCTTTCAGCAAATGCCAAACGTGCTCTTATGTGGCTTTTCTGTAATTTAGGTACAGGCTCTCGCAATTCATATCTTACCATTTTATTTTCGGTCAAGACTTGATGAATTCTTTTTCTTGATAAGCTCAGAATTAAGTGACGTTTGATTTCCAGGAAAGACATTTTTTTCACTGATAGACGCCAAATTTCCCGCTTACACCATTCGTTGATGCTGGTCGGTCTGCCACAATGATTAATTTCGCCATTGCTTTCGGGATTTTTCAGAATACTAGAAATGGCTTGCAATTTTCTTACCAACTTCATGTAATCCTCTTATCAATTCGCGCTCCTCCTTCGATAAATGTGTTCCACGAGGCATTCTAACCTAAAAACTGCATTTGGTGCAGATTTTATGTGTCACATTTGTACACAATACTTTTACTTAAGAGTTCCTAACTAAAAAATAATTACTGCTTCAATTCATTTCACTTGCCTGAACTGCAATGCACATTAATCTATGTTTGCACAAATACTTATTTTCTAAGCAAATCAGAAAATATAACTATTATTTATTTAGATAAATAAAAAAAATAAACTGGCCATTTCAGCCATTTCATTTGGAAGGGCCTTTGACCTAGCTTCTATTGATCATTTGTGTTGTGCGTGTTATTAAATGTTTGATCACAAATGACCGAGAACTGGACCTACGTGTTTAATGCTGATTCCGAACGGCTTATGTTCTCAAGAAGCTTTACATGGCAATTTTTATTCTCTGAGGTTTGCCATTGTCTGCAGAGAGGTGACGACCGAACAGAAAAATTAATTCAATTGAAAAAACTTTCTGTCTGAGCTCGAATTGAACCCGGGCTACCGAGGTGCTTTAGCTTAGTGGCCACGCACTCTACCCACTAGGCTACGGCCGCCTATACAAATTTACGTAAATTAATATTACTTTCACAAATATATATACTTAGAATGAAGATTAAAAAAAGAATTTTGCATAAGGAAAAGAACAGAAAACTATTGCATACCTAAAACAATAAAACCGGTTTAAAAAGAGTGTCGATTGCAAAATACAAAAAAGCACATATAATTATTTCTCTGAGGTAGATATTTTTTCCTGTAATATTTTCTCACATCATCGGTTTTTCGGCAAATTTCTAAAATTTTTTATAATGAATGATGAAAATGTACGTTTTCGCATATTTTTTATTAAACATTATACCAAAATGGCCTATTTTTGACAATTCCGCTTAGAGTGAAAAAGGGGATAAAGGAACCAAATAGCGCACTGCCTTGTTGGAATCATAAACTGTTCACACTTTTTTACACATTTAAGGCAGGCATAATAAGCCAACATACACCGATATCGATTGCCATCGACTGTATTCAATGTTTACATACCGACATAAAAAATGCCGCACTCTGTGTAATTTAATGAAAATGATAAAAAAATATTAAAAAATATATATAAAGGAAACGTGGAATCTTAATAAATTGAATTATTTATTTATTTATTCATTCGTTAAGCTTAATACAAGTTCATTAACTAAGAACTAAACTTATTCTAACATTGTTTATTTATTTATGTTTTTCCCTCTCTTTTCCTTGTTTTAGTGTTCGACAGGTATCCAATTCGTGGTGGGTGTAATCCGCCCACTTGAATGACGTAATTTTAAGAACACGCCAAAAATGATATACGAGAAGAAAAGTAATAAAGGGAAATAACAAAAATTAACAGGGAATATCAATAATTACACTACTCCACAAAATGAAAAAATGTTTGCACTATTCAATTTGAAAACCATTTCTAATGTATTTTGGGCTGCTAGTTCCAAAAATTTTAACTATTTTAAAATCTACGGAGCCGTTTTCGAGAAAATTACATTTTGAAATTTTTCGGTTTTTACAAAATATAATCCAGCCTTAGTGACCTTAACTCGTGTCCTTTTAAACCAATTTGAGTGTTAGTCTTACTAAATGAAGAAGCAAGGTTATGCGCATTTATCTCTCATAAAGGAAATTAAGATTGGACAGGTATCTTTGGCGCATTTAAAAAAAACGTTGCATGCAGCCCATGTAGCCCATGTAGCGAAGAAAGTAAAGAAAATCTCGAATTAGCTTCGCATTACAATATGTTGCAAAAATATATATTCATGTTTTGTATTTTATTGGAATTGTCTGAATCATTGCGCTCATTTAGCATTGCATTTAAAATAGATTAGACGAAAACTGAATTTTTTGCAAACATTTAATAAATTTTCCTAATTTTCGTTAAATTTTGAAAATAAGCCATTTTATGAAAAAACGATGTTATTACACAGTACGACAAAATCAAATTTTTTTGAGTACACATTAGAAATGTTAACAGAATATAAAAAAAAGCCTTAAAATAAAGAAATACGTGTATCGGCGTTTTGCTGTAGCACGTCAGAATTTTGAGTAAATCGATTTTTAAGTTTCGAAGGACCGTGGAGGTTCACTTGTAATGTAATCTATACTATTATATAAAAGGAGACTCACGAATTTGATCCAGAATAAGCTCGGTAACTGCTGAACCGATTTTGATATTTCTTTTTTTATTCGATTCCTATGATAATATAGATTGTTATAGCTTACCAAGGTTTTCGAAAAATGTATTCTTTAATTATTTCAAAAGCACGCATTTTATTTGATCGAGACCGACTTTCCTCTATTTGTCGAGAGAGTTTCTCTCAATATAACACGACAGCCATGTTGTGTAGTTAAGCTGAATTCACTGATAACCTTCAACATGTTTTTGTGTTATTTAAAATAATGTTAATCAAGTTGAGAGCGTGCAGAAATTTTTCTCTCTGAACGAAAACTTCATATGAAAAAAACTTTCAAAACATTCTGAGTGATCAGTGAATCCAGCTTTACTTTCAGGGAGATTCTTGCTTTCATACAGTGTTAATTAATTTTCTTTGTTAATGTCTTGAGGGGAGTTGCCAGAATTTAGTTATCAGCATTAATTATGTTTTGCAGCCTTGCCAGCCAGCTTTTCCCCACTTGAGATTGTGTTAGTCTATCTATACGAATATATAAAAGCATTGTGACACTGCACGGATGTTTGACAATCACGGAAGAACCACTGAACCGATTAACACGATGTAAGTATCAAACGATTTGTTATTTCAACTTTATCGTAATATGCTACGTTAGATTTGCCACGTCTACTTTTTATGCCCACTTTTTGCAAAAAATGCTATATTTCAGACGATTTTGGTCGTATGAAACTAGAATTTGGTAATCTTTTTACTTTCGCTAACTTTACTAAAAATGGGCATGACCCATTTTAGTTAAGTCCACTTTTCGGGGGATAAGCTTGGACTAAGGCAAAGCGCACTAGGTTTAAGCTCAATTGAGCTGAAATTCTGGCTTTCTATTGTTTCGAGTATGAGATGGTTTAAGTGAAAAAAATTTGCCACACCCCCATTACCGCCCAGAATTAATCAAAAATGTTATATTTCAAACAGTTTTGGTTGTATTAGACTAAAATTTGTTAATTTAGTTCATACGGCTACTTTCGGCAACTGTACTAAAAATGGCGAATACATAAATTTTTTTTTCGAACAGCACGAAAATTCGTATATAGCAGTAAGGTGGTCTGCGGCAGGACAGCGTCTGCCGGGCAATACTATACATCAATAAGAATGCTATAGATATCAGAAAATGCTGATCGTCATGCATTGACGTTTAAAAAGGAAACGTCTAGCATCTGTTTTGTTCGAAGGTTAATTTACACTTTTACAAGTTCACAAAACGAACCTAAAAAATTCATTGAATTGGGTCAGGACAAATTATACTATAACTATAACTTTAACTATGAATATATAGATAAGGAAATAGATTAAAACATAGATTTATGTATATAACTTTGGAATAGTTTGAAATATTTGAATTATTTTTCACATAATTATTTTTTAAGCTATATGAAAATTTTTTCACATAAATTAGTTTCTAAGCTGTAAAACATTGCAAAAAATATAACAACATTTTAAGCAAATTAGTTTTCATCAAAAAATCATAGGAGGGGTAGGTGTCCATGATTTTTAATGATAGAAACTGTTTGTGTCAAAATAGAACAATTTTTGCGGGTAAATTATGTTATATGAAAGAATAAGGAAAATGAAAATTTAAAAAAAAAATTAAAACTAAAAAAATATGTACAACAAAAGCAACTCTTGGGCTATTGTTTAGTATAAGTTGGATATTTTAGAGGTTTTTTGAAAACAATATAAAACATTGCATTGGTGAGGTAACGGTAAACCTTTTCTCATTTTCCCAATTTACTTAATTGAACTTTCAAACAAAGAAAATTGGATGAAAATCGATTTGTAAATTGCGGAAATGTTTGCTTGCTAATTCAAAACATGAAATTTCAATAGTTTTCTGAGGCTTATGAGTTATACTGAGAAAATCTATAGTTTTGAGATATCGCAAGAATTTTAATGTCACAATAACAGGGTTTTTTTAAACATACCTAATATCCGTACAAAATATTTCCGAAAAGAAAAGAAAATTACAGTTAGTTTTATTAATCAACGACTGTCTATACAAGAATGCATTGATATGCATTGAGAAAGTCTATAGTTTTTGAGATATCGCCAAAAGTTTGATGTCATGATAACGGTTTTTTTTAAATTTAAGAAGAATTGTTGTTTGGCCGAAGCCCAATAACAACAATTAATAACTAAAGAAGGCCGAGTAACTACAACAATTTTAGAAGAATATATTTATGTTCAGAATATATGTAAAAAATTACATTTTTGATTACAAATCTAAAAAATTATTTACCGAAATTTTATTAAAAAAACAATTTTTTCTCCTCTAGATTGCGCTTTAATTTTCATGTAAATTTAAAAAATAACCAAAAATGTACGAAATTCATTAAAAATATCGCTAAATCAAGCGGTTCCCAGCTAGCGAACCACACTCTACTTTGGTTATCGGATTTCAAATAAACAACATTGTATTTTTAATGAATTTCGTACATTTTTTGGTTATTTTTTATTTTTATATGAAAAATAAAGCACCATCTAGTGGAAAAAGAATTATTTTTTTATAAAAAAAATTCAAATTTTTCAAAACTGGCTCAAACATTAAAATCGGTTTACCCATTATGTTTTTATATAACTTTTAATAATAGTATTATATTACAAGTGAACCTCCACGGTCCTTTGAAGCTTAAAAATCGATTTTCTCAAAATTCTGACGTGCTACAGCAAAACGCCGAGACACGTATTTTTTATTTTAGGCCTATTTTTATATTCTGTTAACATTTCTCATGTGTACCAACCACTGTCGAACTGTGTTATTCATGCCGGAAGATGGACATAGAATAAATCTCAGACATCGTTCAAATTGTTGCTTCTTCTTCGATGTGTGTCGGAACCAACAATGGTCACCCATAAAATGTAGTGTCCATTAAGGGAGCCCATTAAGGTGCCTCATACTTCATAAAAAAATTTGATCGGGTCTGTTCTTCAAAATAAACCTTGGCTTATGTTATGATGATTCCCGAAATATTTCAACTCTAGAGTTAGCCATCCGTCAGCTGGAATGGTTTGAAATAGCCTCTAAAATCCAAATTTTTTTTTAATATGTTGGGTGGTGCAATAGTTTTAAAAAAATAAACTGTCAGAAATTATTAACCGAAAAAAGCGCTTCCAATCTGCATTAAAAAATTATTAATGTTTGCAATCGTATTAAAAATAATGCTGCTTATCATGCAAGTTTTTGATATTTTATTTTCATACAAAAACTTTCAAATTTAAAATAACTTCATAATTTTAATTTTTTTTTTTTTTAATTTCTTACCATATTTTTTTCAGGTGTTTATTTGATTATTAATATTTTAGTTTAAATAATAACTTATAATATAATAATATAATAATAACTATCATATCCTAATTTCATCATCAATTTATGCAATTCTGGCCAGGAATAAATGCAAGCATTCAAAAACCTTCTCACGATATCTTGAAAGTGAGGATCACAATAGAAATAAAAAAGTGTTTTGAATTTTTTATCCGAATTTGTTTGGTTGATTATTTAAATGCTAGAAACTGTATATACCTTCATAAAATAATACATAGTAAAACTCCTTATTACCTATATGAAAAACTACAGTTCAGTTTGTCTAGAAGATGCAAGATACTTATAGTTCCAAGACATGGCTCTCTAACTTCTTCCAATCTTTTTTTCATTAATGCCATAAGACTGTGGAATGCGTTACCACGTAACTAAAGAGAAATCGAACGAGCGAAAAATTTTTGGCAATCTATTTTAACTCACTTCTCAACTTCTTAACTTCTTCAACTTAATTTATTTTTCTATCCTTTCTCTTTTTTCTTTACATATTCTTATTTTTCATTCATTATATTATTCATCATATTATTATTCTTATATTTATTGATACAAGATTTTTTATTTTGATTTTATTATTATTAATCTCTTAATCATTATCTAATGTAATTCATTATCTTATTTATAGTCACTGTTATTAATTTGTTGTTATATATAAACAATTTCTTTATTATCTTAACTTATTTATAGGTATTTTTACTTGTTGTACTGTAAAAGAACTTAGTTCTTATTTGTACTAATGTCTTATAAATAAATACAAATAAATAAATAAAATGTAAAAATTTTAAATTTGTTGATGCAGATTGGAAGAACTTTTTCACAACTATTATATTTTTTTAAACTACAATATTTTTACAAAAATCTCAAATTTTGGAGGTTGTTTCAAACCATTCCAGCTCGCGAATAGCTATCGTAAGTGCCGAAATATTTGGAGGAATTATCATTATATAAACCAGTAATTATTTTAAGGAGTTAAGAAGGTCATTTCGGAGTCGAAAACTGCTCAGATGAAAATCGAATTCGCTGATAAAATTGTTGGTTACACGAAGCATCCTGGTGACAGGCATCCATAGTCGGTGCGGTGAAAGTTGAGGTCGAAGAGATTAATAGACATAAGGTTTCGTGGGTTGGTATTAAAGGATATTTATTGGAGTTGTGCTAGGCAGTTTATAGTTTCGCATACAAGTTGATAAATGAAGAGCACATCGGTAACTTCCCTTCGTTTTGCAAGAGTTTGCATGTTAATCAACTTCAGGTGGTCTGCATAAGGATGTAAGTTGAAACTGTCAGAACCGAGAAGGCAGCGAAGTGAAAACCGAATGAGTCTTCGTTGAACGGCTTCGATTAAACAGAATGAATGTTGTAGATAGGAGACCAAACCTGGCTTGTATATTCGAGGATGGGTCTAACAAAGGTAAGGTAGATAGATTTAGTAACGTAAGGATCGGAGAACTTTCTGAACCAGTGTTTCACGAAACCCAGTGCAGAGTTGGCTCTACTAATGATATTATCAATATAAGACCTATAGCAAAGTTCCTTGTCACATATTACACCTAAGTCCCGTAAATAGCTTACAGGATGAACTGGCTTGCCGAGTAAGTAATAAGTTCTCGGGTGAACTGGAGACGATTGCGTGAATATGTAATTGCTTGACATTTACTGACGTTGAGCTCAAGAAGATTTTTGTTGACACCAAGTGGAAAAACTAACCAGATCATCTTGAAGATCATCAAGAATCGGCGTTGGTTTGTATTCGCCTATAGATTATTATATCATCAGCATACACAGAGAGATTGGATTCTTTGATGATTCCATCTACATCAGAGATTGCTAAGACGAACAACAAAGAACCAAGATGACTACCTTGTGGGATTCCAGAGGAAGCTGTAAAAGACTCTGAATTGGAAAATCTAAAGATGACATTGTAACGACGTTCTTCGAGATATGATTTAATCTATGATATAAACAGTGATGGAAAACCAAAGGCTTTAAGCTTGAAAAGGATGTTAGTGTGTGATATTTTGTCGAACTCTTTACTAAAGTTGGCAGAAACTACATCAACCCGCTTTCCAACGAGCATAAAGTGTTTGAAACAAATTCTGTAAAATTAGTGGCAGTCGATCTTCCGTTGAGGAAGCCGTGTTGACAATGAGCAAAAATATATTTGCAACGGAAAAAAAGAATGCCATAGATTATACTTTCAAAAATTTTGTGAGTAAATGACAGTTTTGCAATAGTTCTGTAATTGGAAATATCATTTCTAGGTTATTTTTTATGCAGTGGTATTATGTACAAACTCTTTATAACTTAGAAAAAACTGAGTTCGAAATAGAAAGTTTACAAAGAGAAAATTGGGGATGAGCCAACAAGTTCGCGAATTTTTTGATATGAATATCAGGCAAACCATCGAGTTTTGAATAATCGTCCTTTAAATTATTTATTTTTCCTAACACATCAGCAAGTGTAAAATCAACAGAAGTAAGCGACGTTTGAGGACAGTTCTTTAACAAAGAAAAATATTCGTAGTCTAGTTCATCATTATGATTTGTGTATGACTGACTGAAAAAATTTGCAAATAGGTTTGCAAGTATTTCCGGGTTGTCTGAGGAGATGTCCGAAAAAGTAAGGGTAGATGGGTAGTTGTCAGATTTTCTTTTGATATTGATGAACTTGTATAAGCTTTTAGGATCTGACACAATTTAGTTTTAATATGAGCAAGATAAGACTCGTAAAGCCTTTCACAGGGTACGGGAAAAAGGTTATAGGCGAGAAGATAATTTGTGAGATCAAGAGAAGAACGAGATATTAAATATGCTTGGCAAAGTTTGTTTCTCTTATTAGGGAGTACACGTAATTGCTTATTGTAGGTAAGTTTTTCTGCCTGGTGAAGGGTACAGATTGTATGAAGCAGTCGAAAATTATGTCGTAAAAGTGAGTAACTGCAATATCATTTATGAGCGTTACCGAAAAAATGTTAGTACTCGATTCTACTGAACAAAATTTCAAATTTTACAAAATCAGTTTTCCGAAAGTTGAAGCTGTACGAGTGCTCGAAGTGTTTATTTTTGATATTAATGTTTTAAGATAAGGTAAGGGATAGTGGTGGATGGTACTGACCGAGTGTTGAAAGAAGATGGCTACTTGCGGAGACTACATATTTATCTGAATCCGAAGAAAAAACTAGGTCTAGTTTTCCACCTAAATTGTTAGTAACTCCGCTCAACTAGTAAAGCCGTAGTCTTAAATACCGCTAGTAAGCAGAATTTATTTTTCAGAAGTAAGATTAGAAGAAAAATAGTAGGATTCATCATCAGAGAGGACCCATTGAAAGTTGGGAAGATTAAAATCCCCAGAAATATAACGGTGTCTGTTCGGGTAGCGAACGATCGTGGATGGATTGGCGGCAAAAGAGAACAAATGGGTTAGATTGGGTGGGTAACAAATTGTATTTTATTATATATTTTGGTTTTAATGGGTTTTAATACTCAACGTGTGTTGCTAGTTTAAACCGGGTTTATTATGTTGAGTTGGTCTTGATGTTCCTTGGTGATTTTTTCTCGGTTATGTCTCTGGTTTCCGTAAAGGTGGGTGGTAGAGTAGTGTGCTTACAATTTCCGTTCATTTGGTATTGTTTACTGTAGCAGCTGTTGTTTAGCTGAATTTGTTGATTGTTGTGGCTCGTTGCAATACTTGCTGGTTTGTTACTTTGATATCTTCGTATTCTTTTGAGGATTGTTGATCTTCTTTCAGCTAACTTGAGTGAGTGGGTTCAAGAACGATGTGTAGCGTCTTGAATTCTGCAAATCGAATAAACAAAAGACGCTGGCGCAACGCTGATATTGCCGAATGCAAACGTCAGCGGTCGTGCGAGTTGGGTGAGAGGACGTGTTTAATATTGGGTTACGTTTGGCATAAACAGTGTCAAATGGATCCATAAGAGCTAAAAGTGAATCTATTGCGTCTACTGATTCGAAACTTATGCGTTATGTTTTTTTTTATATTCATTAAAAAATCGAATGATATTAAAGATAACATAGATGGGCACTTTGCAGTACCAGTAAAATTGCAGTAAAAATAAATTTTTACTGATAATGAAATTCAATTTGCATTACCAGTAAAATTTTACTGATTACTGAAAAAAATTGCAGTAAAAATAAATTTTTACTGATTACTGGGAAAAAATTGCAGTACAAATAAATTTTAACTGATAATGAAATTTAATTTGCATTACCAGTAAATTTTTACTGATTACTGAAAAAAATTGCAGTAAAAATAAATTTTTACTGATTACTGAAAAAAATTGCAGTAAAAATAAATTTTTACTGATTACTGAAAAAAATTGCAGTAAAAATAAATTTTTACTGATTACTGAAAAAATTGCAGTAAAAATTTATTTTTGCAATTTTGTTCAGTAATCAGTAAAAATTAATTTTTACTGCATTACTAAAAAAAATTGCAGTAAAAATAAATTTTTACTGATTACTGAAAATATTGCAGTAAAAATTTATTTTTGCAATTTTATTCAGTAAGCAGTAAAAAATTATTTTTACTGCAATTTTTTTCAGTAATCAGTAAAAATTTATTTTTACTGCAATTTTTTTCAGTAATCAGTAAAAATTTATTTTTACTGCATTTTTTTTCAGTAATCAGTAAAAATTTATTTTTACTGCAAATTTTTTCAGTAATCAGTAAAAATTTACTGGTAATGCAAATTAAATTTCATTATCAGTAAAAATTTATTTTTACTGCAATTTTTTCCAGTAATCAGTAAAAATTTACTGGTAATGCAAATTGAATTTCATTATCAGTAAAAATTTATTTGTACTGCAATTTTTTCACAGTAATCAGTAAAAATTTATTTTTACTGCAATTTTCTCCAGTAATCAGTAAAAATTTACTGGTAATGCAAATTGAATTTCATTATCAGTAAAAGTTTACTGAATACTGCTTCTAGTAATGCAGTAAATATTTACTGCAGCATGCCCATGTATGAAAGATAATTATAGAAAAACACCCTACACTTTCTCCAAAAATGACTGCTAAAAATATGTAAAAAAGACAAAAAAATAGAAATAAATTTTTAAAAAAAAGTTAAAGATAAATATCGTATTGAATCATAATTAATATTTAGAGCTATAACCTTAAATTGTATTGGGCTATAAAAAATTATAGAAATTGAACTATCGAAAAATTCCTCTAGTTAAGACTTTTTGTAAGACCCGCTTGATGCAATTTTGTCATATTTATTTGTTCAGCAAAGTTATTGGCCAGATGCAAAGAATTAACTTTGTTGAAGAAACTAAAATAAAAAATTCTAATGGTTCAAGAATTATCAAAATGAAAGTGAGTGTATATCTTGAGTAATTTTTGATTCTAATCTGCAAATCTTTGAAAAAAATTTTGCACTAAAGTGTTAGGTAAAGTGGCAAAACGAATATCACTACGAGATTCCTCATACCAATATTAAGTGAAAAACGTTGAAATTATCAAATACAGGGAAAAAAAGGTAAAAAAAAACGTACAGTGTTACAATTACACTAGAATCAGTGGTGCCGTAACTTCCCGAGACTTATCAAAATAGCAAAAACACCATTTTTGCGCCCATTGACATAACTTGTAAAATTAAATACGCATAATTGAACAGTTTTGACTCAAAGAGATGTGATATGCCGAACTACAAATTTGAATAAATCTTTAAATTTTTCAGAACAAGTAGTTTTTTGACGAGTTTTTATCCAAAATTAAAATGCGGTTCACAATACCCCAGTCTCCCCAATTAAAAATTCGTTTTATTTTGTTGCATCATTTTTTTATTTTTTTAAGGCCAATTCAAACTCTTTCCTTGTTACAAATATATATATCATCATTACTCTATAAAAGTTTAACTATTCATGGAGAATGTGAGATAAGTTTTAACCCCGTTTTGGGCTTTTACAGAACAGAGAACAGAGATAAAAGAAGTATTTCATGCTTCTAATTGATGGAAAGATGACATAGTCTGCTTCTCTTTTGATTCGTAGGTTCCAAAAAGAAATCGATTATATTAATATGCAACGGCAATGGTTCTCCCTAATTGTAATCCCCACAGTCAAATTATACTATTATTCGACGAATACCTTTATGTGTAAAAGATTCAACATCAATTCCAGAAACATTTATGGCTTATGAGGTTTTGTGAGCGCCGTTTGCTTTTTTATTTTTTTTATTTACTTGATTGCTAAACCTTAACAGGTTTTATAGCAAATTTAAAATTATAAAATAAGATATTTAATACAATTCAAAAATATAAAGTATGATTTTGAATGAAATAATGTATTTTTAACAAACTAAAAAGTTTTAGTAAATTGCTTAAAGTATATAATTTTATTAAAGTATAAAAAATAATAGAAAAAAAGTTAAGTCAAAATCGATAAAATCAGACAGCATAGCAGGGTTGCGTTTTCAAGACAAACAAGGTCAAGTTAGCAACAATTTTTGTATACGGCGGAGTCGTGTGACAAACAAGGTCTCATACCCAATAAAACACCACTCCAATAGATATATATATATAATATATCGTTCTGTCTCCCTGAAGCCGGTGAAATCCTGGCTTGACAGGGTGGTTACTCGATAAACTAGGTCAACTTCACCAAACCAATTTTCATAAAATAAAGAAAACCAGTTGCGAACGCAGGCACCAAGACAAACTAGGTCTTATCGGCCACTCATATTAATATATTACAAATCGATCTAACGTAGTGTTTCAAGAGGTAAAAAGACACCAAGACACCACGGTACCGTCAACAAATGTTGTCACAACCATCTTGAAGATATGAGGCAATTGAAGATCCCAGGTTTAGGTCCATTCAGATTATTTAGATATATTATACACCAAAATTTTACGCTTAGGTCCATTTAGATTGTTATATTAATGTGTTTACAAATCACCAGATGCATCAGATATATGTTTGAAAGAACTTTACATAATCAACGACGGTACTGCAGGTAATCTATAATTTTATGTTTGATTGAGTCCATGGATTCACTTAAGGATATAACATCAGATACAAAATTAAAATCACCGCAAGCGCTTCTAAGAGGTTCATTTTGCAAATAATTAGTTCTACAAAAGTTCATGTGGAGTAACTTAAAAGATCTTCTAGGACGAAGAGGAATATTAAAATATATTTTACTCAATAAATATGGACTGTTTACATAGCCATGTAAAAGTTTTATAATCCAACAAGCATTTATCATAATTCTCCGATTTTTTAAAGACGGAAGATTTAAGAGTTGTAACCGATATTCATAAGGTGGTAAGTGAAAATCAGTATTACAATAAAGATAGCTTAAGCAAAACAAAAGAAATTGTTTCTGCACTGATTCAATGTCGTCTATGTAACAACCGTATCGTGGGCACCAAACAACTGAAGCGTATTCTAAGATAGGCCGCACTAGGGAAGTGAATAAGGTTTTCGTTATAAAAGGATCATTAAACTCTTTTGCCCAACGTTTAATAAATCCTAAAGTACTATTTGCTTTATTTATTATTTTATTTACATGAATATTAAAGCGTAGTTTAGGATCCATTGTAACTCCAAGATCATTGAAACTATCTAAGGACTCCAATGGATAACCACAAATTTTGAAGGTACATTTAATTGGTGGTTTGCGCGAGAAAGACATATGCTTGCATTTCTTCATGTTGAGGTTCATACGGTTCGTTTTGCACCAGTTATGAAGATGATCAATGTCGGCTTGCAAAAATACAGCGTCATTATCATTTTTAAAAGAAAGGAAGAGTTTGACGTCGTCAGCAAACATTAAGATGCTAGAATGCATTATGACAGATGGCAAATCGTTTATAAAAAGTAGAAACAGAAGAGGCCCAAGATGACTTCCTTGAGGTACTCCTGAAGTAACAGGAAACTCGTGTGATTTCTTGAGCTTAAAAAGAACAGATTGTGTTCTATTGCTTAAGTAAGATTCAATCCACTTTACCAACGGTATAGGAAATCCAACAAGATGTAATTTTAAGATCAGTAGTTTGTGATTTACAACGTCAAAAGCTTTGCTAAAATCCGTGTAAATGACATCAGTCTGCATGCCTTTTCCAAAGTTTTCTATAGTTTTTGATGTAAATTCGAGAAGGTTAGTAACAGTGGATTTTCCAGAAAGGAATCCATGTTGGAAAGGAGACATTAAAGATTTAACGCTATGCGATAGTCGTGATGTAACAATTGCCTCTAAAAGTTTAGGCAAAGCGCTCAATTTTGCGATGCCACGGTAGTTATTTATTAAAGACCTATTTCCGGATTTATGCAGCGGAATGATAAATGAATGCTTCCAGGCTGCAGGAAAATAGCAGGATTTTAATGATGAAATAAATAGTAAAGAGATTGGAGTTACTAATTCTTCACAGCAGTATTTTAATATACACGAAGGTATGTTATCAGGACCACTTTTATATGATGTTTTAATATTTTTTAAAAATGATAAGACTGTGTTAGTGTCAATTATTGGGAAATATATATCCCCAGATTGAATATTGAAAGGATAACTTAAATAATCATAGGACGATGATGAATAAGTCGACTTGAAAAAGTCAGCAAAAAGATTGCAATACTATTATCATTATCAGACTCAACCGAATTATACTTCATAGGATAGGAATCAATCTTGCGTTTTGTGTTAACAAAGTTCCAGAAGGATTTAGCATCAGATTTGATGTTTAATTTTACTTTTGTTAAGTAGGTATTATAGGATTGTTTGCATAACTGTTGATAACTGTATTTAATCGAGGTTAATTTAACTTTTTTTAAAATGTTAAAATTTTTGGGTTAATTTAACTGGCAATTTATGTTTTGTGACTTCCAAAAATGTGTTAAAAGTATTTTATCAGTTTGAACATAACGAAAGACTATAAATTTAGTTATTTTTGCATTACAAACTGAATACGTGGCGCTTATAGCCACAAAATACTCTGATCCACGTACTCAGTGAAAATAATCCCATGAATAAATCATGTCCTCAAGCGGAAACAATCGCGCAAAGTTTGATGAAAGGCAAACAAACAAAATTCAAATTAATTTCAAGAATTAGATACTCGTCAAACCAACAGACAGACAAGCAAACAGACCAACACACGTGTTCAACAGATGTGAACAAATAGCGCTCCTTTAAAATAGATGAGAAAAAAAAACATTAAAATTAAAACCTAAGAATACATCTAAATAAAAAAAGGGAGATAAAAGAAAAAAATCGAGATAAAATTCTAAAGGATGCCTTAACTGTGCAGAGAATAAAACGAAATAGCTGAAAAATATAATCGCATTTACCACAATCAAACAAACACAAACAAGTAAATGCTGAGAAACCAACAAAGCTTGCGAAAAGCTGTTATGTGTGTTTGTGTGAGTTATCAGGATATCAGTTTGTATGCATGTGCTTATAGAATCAACACAAATACAAAATTATCACATGCACACACACAGTGTTGCCAAAGAAAACTCTACTCCACACACATGCACAAACACAATACATATTCAGGTGGGCAAAAAACAAACAAGCCACTGATACACCGACCGACCAACAAATGTGGCACATTTGCTGATGCAACCCGTTAATATATAGAACCGAACCACAGCGCTAGAAGTGGTACCCGCAGCATTTCAGCCACAAGGGTTGTCCAAGCAAATGCTGCAGGATTACTACAAATGTGCATCCTAGGCGTTGGACAGCAAAAAAACAAAGAAAAACAAGAAAAAAAATTATTCCAAAACCCACTCTAAAACCTTGAGAATCAAATTAAAACACTGAAAAAGACCGGAAAATTATAACAAACAACGTTGCTATGAAGAATCCACAACAAAAAAAGGAAAAAATATTACAACAAATACCAACGCTTTGGGATATAGAGAAAAATTTCAGAAAAAAAATATTTATTCCATTCCAAACAAATGAAAAATCCCTAAAAAAAATTAAAGAATTAAAATAAATTTAAAGAACTTCTGCAACTTCGTCGCTGAAGCTCTTAGCTCAGCCCTAGCAACGCGTTATAGAACAAATGGACAGACTTGGTTTAGAGATTTACTGCAGCACCAACAGGAGCGCATGCAAACAGAAAATGGAGAAAACTAAAAAAAACTCATTAAAGTTGCTGGGACAGCTATATATATAATAACTCGAAGATTAAGCGGGCTAGTAGCAGTAGCAGTACTAGTAGTAGTTGTAGTTTTAGGAGTAGTTGTTGCTGTTCTTGTTGATAGACAGGTATAAAAACCTTGCTTCAAGGACAATCATCATGAACATGAATAAAACAACTTTTACACAACTTTAACAGCGATGCTTGAGTGATGGTTGGGCAGGAAAATACATTATTGATAGGCATTTAATTTTATTGCGAAGAGGACGAATGTGAATTTAATTTTTTTTTAAATTATCTACATTGGACATAAAAAGTTCATAACCTTTTAACCCTTTATAAGGCAGCGGGAATATTTTTCCCACCAACATCAGTGGTACATTTCAAGCATACAATATAATTAACATATTCTCCCTGAGTATTTTACCAAAAATTTTGGTGGTAAAATATCAGCTCTGCCTTATAAAGGATTAAGAACTATGTGCTAAAATTTTCTTTTAAAAAAAGCTTTTAAAATAGCGTTTGCTAAAATAAATTATGCTGAAGTCTTCCTTTTTTTTGCTTATATCTTTAAGAATAAAGTTTCACTTTTGATACAACAAAGTACTTTTTGCGGTATAGCAATGCGCTTCAAATAGGAAAACGAATGCAAGCCCCAAGCTATTCTTTCGTTTTCTATTGAACATTTGTTTGCATATTTAAAAGTGTTGTAATATTTTCGACAATATGAAAAACACTGTCATTCTAACTGTGGGCCTAGACCACCTGAACGAACAAAAAATTCATCGCGAACAATTTATTGCAATAAATTCTTCGTTCGGAGTACTGTTTAGACCGCACAAACATCAATCACGAACAAACATTGGCTGCCATCTAGAATGTTCAGGCGGTGTAAACAGCAATTTGTGCATTTGGCCGAACATCAATAAATGCAGGGCTGATAACTCCTTATCTGGTTGATACTCAAACTTGTGCTCTGTTTCTCAACAACAAATGGTTTGCCACTCCAATATATTACTTGTATTAGCAATATATTACTTGTATTAGTTATTATATAAAAAACTCGTATTTAATTTTCAGCTTAAGGGCCCGTTTAAGTTTTTCGACGATCAAGAACTATTTTTTTCACATTTTTCGTATGTATAATATCGTAAAAAAGTTCTCAAAAAGTTAAAAGTCAATTAAAAAACAATTGTTGTAATTATAACCACAAACTTAAAAAGAAAAGACAATGAAAACTGTACATGTAAAAACTTTAAACGCGTTTTTCTCGAAAAGTGTTGTTTGAAACCGATGGACAGCATTACTCGAACACTAGCCAAAGATCGCTGCCAAATTGTACGCACTTGTTAAGCAAATACAATTGGTACTTCGTTCTATTTTTATTTGAGAGAAGTATATTAAATACTTTAGAGAAATAGCCATAACTTTAAAAATTGCTTTTAGCCAAAAGTCGTGTTTTTAACTACCATTTTAGTTGAAATAAAAATGTTTCTAATATCTTCCATTAAAAACTCAAAAAATTATTAAAAATTTTTTTTTCTAAATGACCTTGTTATTTATTACGTTGATTTTATATGATTTAAATACCAATTCTAAATGTTTGATAGTTTAAATCATACTTGATTTTATATACAAATTCTAGTTGGTTGATAGTTTAAAATCGTTTTTTGAGCTTTAGGTCAAGGTATGAACAATTAATTGTTCTAACGAATTTTTCCAAAGAAACAACAACAGCGTTTTCAATATGAAAAGGAAAACATCACTAGCTGATTTTATTGCAATTTCGGCCCTGCTACAGGCTACATCAGTAATTTTTGTGATACGCAGTGCAAGCGCATTTTAGCGCACTACACCACAGAGGCGATGAGATTTTTAGTATCAATTTCTCAGTTTTTCTCCTCTCATATTTTCCTATTGTTGTTGTATTTTTGCTACTTTAGTTTTTATGCTTATGTTATTATTATGGAGTCCAACAGTCTGTTGGGAGTCTTCCACTGACAAAGCGTGGTTACTGAAATTGTTTTTAGATTTTTGCAGCCTGTTTCTGTTTGGTCGTGCTCTACCATTTGCTTAAAGTTTTTTTTTCCAAATGACCTTGTTATTTATTATGTTGATTTTATATGATTTAAATACAAATTATAAATGTTTGATAGTTTAAACCATACTTGATTTTAAATACAAATTCTAGTTGTTTGATAGTTTAAAATAGTTTATTGATCTTTAGGTCAAGGTTAGAAAAATTAATTGTTCTGACGAATTTTTTTAAAGAAATAACAACAACAACAACGTTTTCAATATGAAGAGGAAAACATCCCTAGCTGATTGTATTGCAATTTCGGCCCTGCTAAAGGATTCATCAGAAAATTTTGTGATCGCCGTCAGTGCTGTAAAAAATGCATTCATTTGTGATTTAAAATCATTTAATTCCGAATCAATGATTTAAAAAAGAATAAGTTATTAAAATTTTTTTTCTAAATGACCTTGTTATTATTACGTTGATACGAAGATTTTAAATTTTAAATCACAATCAATGATTTGAAAAAATGAATGCAATCATTTTATAAAATCATTGATTGTAATTTGAAATTTCAAGTCCCAATCAATGATTTGAAAAAAAGAATGCAATCATTTTTTTAAATTATTGATTGAGATTTTAAAATTTAAATCACAATCAATGATTTGAAAAATGAATGCAATCAATTTTTTAAATTATTGATTGGGAATTAAATGATTTTAAATCATAAATGAATGCATTCATTAATTTAAATCATTTTTTGTTTATTTTTTTTTATTTTATTTAAAATTTTTTGTTAGAAATGACAAAACTCAAATTTTTAAGGCGTGCAAATTTTCACAACATTTTCGACAGAGCAGTACTCTGTTCCGCTGCGTGAAATTATCGCAACATGTTTCTGAGCAACATTTTTTCACGACAATTTAATTGTACTGCCTGTTTATTACTACGTTAACCACTGGAATATTGCGCAATACGAAACAAAAGAAATAAACACGCATATGAACCGAATAGCCGAATATTGAGTTTCAGCATTGCAATATTTCTTTGGTTTAAATTTTAGTACAGAAAAATTTTAGTTATGGGTTAGTATTTGTGAAAGTTTAAATTTTAAACAGCAATTTTAAAAAATATGCAGTATACTTTGAGCTGTACGGAAATTTATTCCAAGATTTTTAACCGTGAAAAAGGAAATGGAATATTAAAAATGTAAGCTAAACATGTGAAAGAGCGCGAGAGCGAACCGAACAATAAATAACAAAATAAAATTAAAAAGCTCTAAAAAAATTATTTTTGCTTGCAAGTAACAAAGATAAACTGTTAAACAAATAATATTAGTCTATGAATTTCCAATACTTGTTCATCAGAGATATCAATACTTTTGATAATAAGATATGTTACAGAAAAACATGGACCCCCCGCTATAAAATGTGTTTTCTCATCTTGTCCCAAGGACTCAATCGAAGCCGGATTGATCCAAACACACTGTTTAATAAAAAATATCTTACTTACTTCACACTGATATTTTAAAACATTATGTTATTAAGATTACAGTGACTGTTTTAAGTTTAAATAAATGAATGAAATATCGTGAATGCAGTCAATAATTTCAAAAATGATTGCATTCATTTTTTTCAAATCATTGATTGGGACTTGAAATTTTAAATCACAATCAATGATTTGAAAAATTGAATGCAATCACTTTTTCAAATCATTGATTGGGACTTGAAATTTGTGTATAAAATTGAATGTGATTTGAAATTTCAAATCACATTCAATGACTAGGAAAAACTATTGCATTCATTTTGTATATAAATCACATTATTTAAGTTCACAAATGATTGCATTCTTTTACAGCTCTGATCGCCGTGAAAGCGCATTACACAACTTCAGCACAACTTCAGTAACCATGCTTTGTTAGTGGAAGACTTCCAACAGACTGTTGGACTCCATAATAATAAAATAAGCATAAAAACTAAACTAAAGCAAATAAACAACAACAAACATGAAAATATGAAATGGGAGAAAAACTGAGAAACTGACACTTAAAATCTCATCGCCTCTGCGGTGCATGTGCAAATGCGCTTTCACGGCGTATCACAAAGATTTCTGATGAAGCCTTTAGCAAGGCCGAAATTGCAATAAAATAAGCTAGTGATGTTTTCCTTTTCCTATTGAAAAAGTTGTTGTTGTTGTTGTTTCTTTGGAAAAATTCGTTAGGACAATTAATTGTTCTAACCTTGACCTAAAGCTCAATAAACGATTTTAGACTATCGAACAACTAGAATTTGTATATAAAATCTAATATGATTTAAACTATCAAACATTTAGAATTTGTATTTAAACCATATAAAATCTACAGAATAAGTTAAGTTAATTTAACATTATTACAACATTTCTTTTTGTAGCACATATAAAAAATGTTTGCGTGTTGTAGTTGTATCAAATACAGTAACGAGTTAGCAACTTAGATTATATAAAAAAAGAAATGGAGTATCCAACGAAAGGGAATGCTTCCTACATTCCATGGAATGTTTCCTGTTTATTTCCGGGAATGTTTCCATTTCCTGGAGGGTTGTGACTTAAGCTTCAAAATTAAGTTGGCCTTTGTCATTTATCAATGTCAATAGCAACTTTAATTTTTCTTTCATTGCAAGTTGTTTTAATAAATAGATTTTTCTTTTGACATCTCTTTCAATATGATTCTATCGTCTCGTGGGAAGCTCTTTCGTCAAATAATATCAAGAAAATCACTTCCTCTGACAAGTACCAAAGATTTAGAGAAAATGGCTTTAACGCAGCATTTGGTATCTCGAAATCAATCAATTTATAATGATGGAGGCTCTGCAGTTAACGTAAAAAATATTTTTTTGGAGTGTATGCTGCGAACGGAGCCTCGTACTATTAAAAAACGTAAATAGTTTAAACGAAAATACAAATTTTTCAAATCACCGTTATTTTGTAGAGGTCTAATTTAATTGGTCACGAAAAGTGTAAGTTTTAAGTGAGTGAATAGCTGTCACCATCCATCGAGTTTAATGGATTGCTCCAAAAGTTTCCACCGATTCTATTTTTTAACATCTATTTTTAAATCTAGTATCCAAAATTTGAGCACGTTTTCATAAATTCTGATCTGTTATACTTATTCTCTCAAAAAAAAATCATGATTTTAAGTTACAAATTGAGTGAGATGTGAATTTTTAAACTTAAGGGCTTTTTCGTAAATTTTCTCCAACTAAAACAGTAAACATACAGCTTGCATAAACATTTTTAAATTCGCCCCTTTCCCCCCGAAATATTTTCCTTGATCCTACCCCTGCTTAAGCTTATTTAGTAGCTGGATATTTCAGGATGTTAATATATTTGATTGGCAACATTGAATTTCCTTCACTCTTGGCACATTATTATCATGCCATCTTAATATTTCAGTAACCATCCCAAGTGAAATTTGACAATTAATGTTAAACGCTTTGACAACATTTTGTCAACAATGACCAACAAAGCATTTGACTTTTGACACGCGCACACAAACAATCACGAATTGTGTTTCTGGTTCAACGTCAAAACACACCTACAACCAAAGTTTGTTTATTTTTACTATATTCCTTACAGCTTTATATTTACTGAGCTATTTTTTGGGTTCCTAAAACTTATTGGCTAAAAACTTTCTTGAATTATTGTCGCACATATTTGGACTTTGCTTAACCTTATTTATTTTTATATAGGTACCTATTATTATTTATTTTTGAACTGAAATTCTTCAAATTCCCTGAACGACGGCTAAAATAAACATAAAACAATCACGTTTATCTAAAACCTTATATAAAGTCCTTTTTCCAACTATGTCTATTTGACTGGATTAAGCGTTGGCTATTTGTTGGCCATCCAACACTGACAGTTGCTCATTTGCAACTAATAAATTATTTCAATTCTGTGGCCAAAAAGTTTTACCAAAGCAGACATGATCTTCCGTTAGCGCCTCTGCCTTTTATGCTTCCCGTTTATGCTATCTAGTTGTACGGGTGTGTGTGTGAGTTTTTATTTGTTTTGTTGCCCAATTTTATGCATAAATAATTTGTACAACAGGCTCGTTTTCAGCTACAAATCATTGTGGTCATTGCGGAATAGTTGTTGGTGTTGCTGTTTTATAAACTTTTGACAGCTATTTCTTTGTCGATTTTCCTTTGCTATGTGTAAAAAAAAACTTTCTTTATTTTTTACTAACGACTCGAACATCAACAAGAAAAACAACAACACGCACAACTTTCTTGTCAACACTTTATTTAGCAACAGCCGAGATTGATCTTTGTATGTTTATGTCAGCGTGTGTTAGAGTGTGTTTGTAAGTTTCTTAACCAATATATTTTTTTATGGTTCATGTTCTTTTTTGCGTTGGCATCTCTTGATCTAGGACTGTGGTCATCACTCTGTTGATGTTTTGACAAATAAACAAATGCACGATGTTGTTTCAACTCTGATGGACCAAATAAAGTCGTTAGGTTTGGTGCGTAAATGTTGTTATGTCATTCAAAAAAATTGACCAAAATAGACAATCAGTCCCATTGGATCTTTTTTCTTTTTCTGTGAGATATTTTTGTTTTGATCAGAAATAATTTCATTCTCATAATTTAAGTAGAACTCACTATGTTTTTTTTTATTTTCAATTATCGATTTATAGCAAGTTATATAGCAATAGCTATGGGTAGAGGTGTGAAACCTGCTTTATATAACAAAACTAGTTTTTAAAATCTATATAAATAAAAATCAAATGTCGTTCGTTGGTAATTGCATCAGTTGAGAACGGCTGAACCGATTTGGATAATTTTTTTTTAAAATGTTCGTAATAGTTCAACTTTGGTTTTTACGGAAAGAAAAATTGACCACGCCCACTTTGCGCCCACTTTTTTGATTTATCTAAAATCGGAAAACGGCTGGACCGATTTGGATTATTTTTTTTTTAATGTTCATAGTAATCCAATTTAAGTTTTGTCGGAAAGAAAAATTGACCACGCCCACTTTTGCGCCCACTTTTGCGCCCACTTTTTTCAATTTATCTAAAATCGGAAAACGGCTGGACCGATTTGGATAATTTTTTTTTCAAATGATCGTAGTAATCCAATTTAAGTGTTTACTGAAAGAAAAATTGACCACGCCCACTTTTGCGCCCACTGTTTTGATATCTATATATATAAAATTAAGTGGCAAAACTTCCTGTTCGCATACTCCTCCTAGACGGCTTGCCCGATTTCAATGAAATTTTCAGGGGTGATTGGGGTCTGTGTGGAGGGTGCACATAAGAAATTGCATGTGTGTATCTTTGCAGGTTTTGTACCACACCCCCTTTTGTCGCCCACAAATCAATAAAAATGCTGTATTTAAGACGGTTTTGGTCGTATGAAATTAAAATTTGGTAAATAAGTTCGTATGATAACTATAATTAACTTTGAAAAAATGGGCGTGGTCACAATTCATCTACGCCTACTTTAAAGAAAATATCAAAATACTTCGAAACTATTGGTCCGATTGAGCTCAAATTTTGTAAGTACGCTTTGCTTTGAGTACGAGATGGTTTAAGGGGCAATGCCACACCCCCTTTTACCTCCCACATATAAATAAAAAATTGTTGTTATCGAATAGCTTTAGTTAGAGTTATGGGTCGCACAGCTTAGAAATTCGGTATTTGACCACAATTTAGACGTACCGTTTCTGTGATGAAATTTTATGGGAGTGGACAAGGGGGAGGGGCACCTCTGATACAACCCAAATTTGTGATATCGAATAGCTTTGAAGTTATAGGAATTCATCTTTGGAATTCAGTTTTTGACCTCAATTTACACATGCAGTTTCAATGGTTTTATTTTATGGGCGTTGGACAGGGAGGCGTGACATCTCCCTTACAACCCAAATTTGCGATATCGTATTGCTTTGAAGTTATAGGTTGACAGCGTAAGAATTCGGTATTCGACCTAAATTTATACATGCATTTTCAATACTTACATTTTGTCGTCGTAGGGCAAAGGGGAGTGGCACTTCCCATACAACCCAACTTTGTGCTATCAAATAGTTTTAGAGTTATAAGTCGTACAACGCCGAAATTCAGTATTCGACTTCAATATACACATGCAGTTTCATTGATTCAATCTATGTTCATTGGTAAGAGGGGCGTGGCACCTCCCATTTAACGTAAATTTGCGATATTGAATATCAGCGTCAGAATTCAGTATTCGGCCCCAATTTATACATGCAGTTTCATTAATTACATTTTATGGGCGCACGACAAGGGGGCGTGAAACCTCCTATTTAACCCAAATTAGAGATATCAAATAGCATTGGGGTTATAGGTCTCACAGCTTTGGAATTCAGTATTGGACCTCAATGTACACATGCAGTTTCATTGATTACATTTTATGAGCGTTGATCAAGGGGGAGTGGCAACTCCCATACAACGAAAATTTGTGATATCGAATAGCTTTGTAGTTCAAGGTCGCACAGCGTCGGAACTCAGTATTCGACCAAAATTTACGCTTGCAGATTTACTGATAAAATTTTTTAGAGTTTGTCGGGGGGGCGTGACACCTCCAATTTAACCCAAATTTGCGATATCGAATAGATTTGGAGTTATAGGTAACTCAGCCTCAAAATTCAGTATTCGACCTCAATGTACTCATGCAGTTTCATTGCTAAAATTTTATGGGCGTAGGGAAAAGGAGAGTGGCACCTCCCATACAATCAAAATTTGTGCTATCGAATAGTTTTGGAGTTATATGTCGCACAGTTTTGGAATTCGGTATTCGACCTCCATGTAGACATCCAGTTTAATTGATTACATTCTATTAGCGGTGATGAAGAGAGAGTGGCACTTCCTATACAACCCAAATTTGTTATATCGAATAGCTTTGTGGATATAGGTCGCACAGTCTCAGAATTCAGTATTTGACCTCAATTTAGACATGCTGTTTAACTGATAACATATTATGGGCGTTTGAATAGAGAGAGTGGCAGCAACGCGCCGGGTTTCAGCTAGTTCAAAATAAAAATAAATTGTTTCAACTACTAGCTTATAGGATAATACTTTAATTGTTTTTTCTTTTCGTTTTTTTTATATATTGACAACTTCTGAAAAATTCAGTTATGCGAAGTAAATACATTCAAAACTAATATTTCATTCATTTACAAATAAAATACATTTTAGGTAAGAGTAGTGTTCTGCACTGAGACACAAGATCCATTCTTTACAATTAAATAGAGTTGTTCATAGAGCTGAGAAAACATTAAATGGAAGCATCCACTTGAAGTAAATCCGTTGTTGAAGTTCTTGGTTTAAAAAAAAAGACATGAATAAATAATATGGATAGTAAATCTGTCCCTTAAAGGGAATGGATAATATGCATTTAATAGATTTGCTGATGAGGAATTTGAGGTGGGTGAGAGAGAGAAAAACTCCTCCGCCAAGCACTCAAACTTGCATCCACTGTACTAGATATGCACTTAACAAAGAGCACCGGTTTTTCTTTAAGCTTCCCATGCTCACTTTCTATTTAATTTTTTTTCCTACCGCCCATTGACCCTCATCACTTTGGTTGACTTTTGGCCCTTTCAACATCATTTTACTGTTAGCTTAAAGCATTAAGCTGTTGCCACACTAAGCCACCCAAGGGGAAAAAAACTTGCCAGAACCTACGTCTGATAAATCAACTCAATCAGCTTTGGATTCGTTAACAAACACAAGCTAAAATGGAAAGATGAATAGGGTAAAAGAAACAAATACACCAACAGACAAATAGACTGACAAACCGACAGCCTGACAAACTGTGTCAATAACATTTATATTTGTGTCCAATTTAAACAATCGTTGATATCGTTTTCATTTTCTAAACCATTTACAACATTTAAACTTAACTACATAAAAGCACAAATACAAAGAGCAGGGGAAAAACCTACCGCACAATAATACCAGCAAAATAACAACAGCAACACAATTGAGCATTAGAATCACAATCAGACCAACGAGTGTCAACAATGAAATCCCGAAAGGATCATCGTTTCAATTTGTTTTTCTTTCGCCTTTTTTTTTATTTTTATTTTTGTTTTTTTTCCTACTTATTTGCTATAAGCCGTTTGCTGCTGTGTTTAACGTGTTGTTGTATTCACCAAGTCTTTCTACGCTCCAAATTTCCCACCATATGTTTTTTTACATATATTTTTCTCATTTTTTTCTGTCGCTTACTTTTAAAATTTTTGTCATTTAAAAATTTGTTTTTTATTTTTGTAGTTTCTGAAGTTCACAAAACTTAGAATGTCTGTCGTAAGTCCCTGAACAATGGCTGTCATATTGATTGCAGTTGACCTGTGAACGAACCGAAGTGAATGGGACGTTTGTGCTTTTAGGAGAGGGTTGATGAGAAGATGGTGATAAGAATTTGATGGTTCGAATTGTGGAGGATTTGGTGATTGTTTGTGTTTAAGGAATGGTGTTGGTTATGATGATAATGCGGTTGATGCTCTTAAATCCGCTTGTTAAAGCTAAGGTTGGTGCAGAAAAAATGCTGAATGTGACGACACCTCATTTTAGCATAATACAAAAAAAAAAGTTGTTCATTTATTTTGTACCACATACGAGCAAGTGCATTACTTTATTACTGAAAATGGCTACATAAATAAATATTTAATGTATATATAACATTTAATATTTAATATTTAATATTTAACATTTAATATTTAATATTTAATATTTAATATTTAATATTTAATATTTAATATTTAATATTTAATATTTAATATTTAATATTTAATATTTAATATTTAATATTTAATATTTAATATTTAATATTTAATATTTAATATTTAATATTTAATATTTAATATTTAATATTTAATATTTAATATTTAATATTTAATATTTAATATTTAATATTTAATACTTAATATTTAATATTTAATATTTAATATTTAATATTTAATATTTAATATTTAATATTTAATATTTAATATTTAATATTTAATATTTAATATTTAATATTTAATATTTAATATTTAATATTTAATATTTAATATTTAATATTTAATATTTAATATTTAATATTTAATATTTAATATTTAATATTTAATATTTAATATTTAATATTTAATATTTAATATTTAATATTTAATATTTAATATTTAATATTTAATATTTAATATTTAATATTTAATATTTAATATTTAATATTTAATATTTAATATTTAATATTTAATATTTAATATTTAATATTTAATATTTAATATTTAATATTTAATATTTAATATTTAATATTTAATATTTAATATTTAATATTTAATATTTAATATTTAATATTTAATATTTAATATTTAATATTTAATATTTAATATTTAATATTTAATATTTAATATTTAATATTTAATATTTAATATTTAATATTTAATATTTAATATTTAATATTTAATATTTAATATTTAATATTTAATATTTAATATTTAATATTTAATATTTAATATTTAATATTTAATATTTAATATTTAATATTTAATATTTAATATTTAATATTTAATATTTAATATTTAATATTTAATATTTAATATTTAATATTTAATATTTAATATTTAATATTTAATATTTAATATTTAATATTTAATATTTAATATTTAATATTTAATATTTAATATTTAATATTTAATATTTAATATTTAATATTTAATATTTAATATTTAATATTTAATATTTAATATTTAATATTTAATAATTAATATTTAATATTTAATATTTCATATTTAATATTTAATATTTAATATTTAATATTTAATATTTAATATTTAATATTTAATATTTAATATTTAATATTTAATATTTAATATTTAATATTTAATATTTAATATTTAATATTTAATATTTAATATTTAATATTTAATATTTAATATTTAATATTTAATATTTAATATTTAATATTTAATATTTAATATTTAATATTTAATATTTAATATTTAATATTTAATATTTAATATTTAATATTTAATATTTAATATTTAATATTTAATATTTAATATTTAATATTTAATATTTAATATTTAATATTTAATATTTAATATTTAATAATTAATATTTAATATTTAATATTTAATATTTAATATTTAATATTTAATATTTAATATTTAATATTTAATATTTAATATTTAATATTTAATATTTAATATTTAATATTTAATATTTAATATTTAATATTTAATATTTAATATTTAATATTTAATATTTAATATTTAATATTTAATATTTAATATTTAATATTTAATATTTAATATTTAATATTTAATATTTAATATTTAATATTTAATATTTAATATTTAATATTTAATATTTAATATTTAATATTTAATATTTAATATTTAATATTTAATATTTAATATTTAATATTTAATATTTAATATTTAATATTTAATATTTAATATTTAATATTTAATATTTAATATTTAATATTTAATATTTAATATTTAATATTTAATATTTAATATTTAATATTTAATATTTAATATTTAATATTTAATATTTAATATTTAATATTTAATATTTAATATTTAATATTTAATATTTAATATTTAATATTTAATATTTAATATTTAATATTTAATATTTAATATTTAATATTTAATATTTAATATTTAATATTTAATATTTAATATTTAATATTTAATATTTAATATTTAATATTTAATATTTAATATTTAATATTTAATATTTAATATGTAAACGTTAATACATTGCGCATTAAGTGTTTGTGAAACTTATAATAATTTTTTCATTACTACTCAAAAAAGTAAAACGTGTTTTTCATATTTAAATAAACATTAAAAATGCAATAAAACTCAACAAATGTTAGCAAAACTGTCGACAACAACATAAACGAAAACAATGGCTACAGAAATGAGAACCTTACAAACACCATAATATACAAGCAACATAGAATACAATACAAGTCAGTTAAACTACAAACAGCAATATACAGCCATACAAACAAACACACATTTTTGTATTTAGACTGACAGCTACTGTCAAAGAACTTAATGTTACGCTGTCAAAAGTCCTGCCATTCATGTTGTTTGTCATACAGTTTGTCATAGGGGCAGACACACACAAATGCAAAACATTCTACAAAACAGCAAATATTTCAACACCAATAAAAAGAAAGTGTTTCTTGTTGGTAACACGATCATAGCCAGAACATGCATGCATTACATAAAAAAAACAACAACAACAATCCAAACAAGGTGCAACAAAGTTAAAAAGACAACAACACAAGCCTTTAAGAATTTGTCAGCTATCAGTATGCATGTATCATGCAACATGCAACATGTCAACATGTTGCTGCAATTTTTGGCAAGTAGGTATTGAATTTATTTTTATTAACAAACTCTTTTTTTTATCAAAATGTTTCATGTTGGTGCTTAGCTTGAGACTAGCAGCTTTATTTATGTTTAAGTTTAAATAAAATAAAAAAATCCTGTGACTAGTAAAAATTTAATCGCATGCGAGAAAGCAACGAACAAAATTAAATAATTTTTGTTACTACTCCACTAAATTTATTTAGTGATTAAATCTTTAGAGCGGTGCTTCTTAAGATATTTGTAGGGCTTCATAAGAAACTCGAATTTTTTGCATGCCAGTCTATATTGCATGCTGCTCTAACTGGCTGCTGTTTATTGAAACTAGTTTGTTCGCGCTTTTAAAATTTATATATGGAATATCTTGCATGTTCTAGTTAGTTTTGTAAAAGCCATTACAAGGTAATGACTGCAGGTCATGCAAAATAAGCTGACATGTGTTCAAACCATTTTGTTGATAGAATTTGCAAATCCATAAAAAAATTTAGTTAAATAACATGGTATTTTAGGGACACCTGGATTTTTCAAAAATAAAATTTTTAAAATGCAAATTTTTTTAAGAAAACAACAAAATATCTTATTGAAACTTTGCATATTTATTTTAATGTAAGAATAGTATTCAAAAATAATTTTTTGGATTTTTTCAGCGTGTTTTTTGGCTGCTGTAGGTTTTTGAAAATAACATCAAAAAATCACGTCAGGCGTGTGTTTGGCTCACTGGAACGTCTGAAAAAAAAAATAAAAACGGGGTTTTAATCTACATCAAAGCCGCTGTAGATTGAACAAAATGAATTTTTTGGCAAAAATAGACAAAATGAGGGCATTTTTTCGAAATTAGCCGATTTTTGGAACAAAAAATCCCTTGGAAACCAAAAATATTTGATCGATCTTTCTATCCGTAGTTCAATTTATAGAATTATGTGTGCAATAACATATTAAAATTTCAGAACGATCAGTGTAGTAGGTTTTTTTTATGACGCCCGCCAACTCAAAAAATGTGATTTCTAGAAAAAGCGCCTTAAAGTTTTTAACACCGATTAAATGGCATTGACACTCTGCTTTTAAAACCTTCACCATTTAACATTAAAATTAATTTCTGATTTTATATCATTAAAAATAGATTCTATGGTATCTTTTGAACAAAAATCAAACATAAAAAAATTTGATTTTGGAAAATTCAGGTGTGTACTGTTAAGTGATTTTATTAGATTCTCATGATGTAAAGTGTGCCACTTTTTAAATTTCAATTACATTAACAGAGGATGGGGGTCAGAAATCGAATTAAAAAATTGTATATGATATTAAAAGTAGAAAGTAATAATTTCAGAAAAAAATTTAAATTTAAGCCATTCGGAGCGAAACTCTTGAAACTATCGACTATGGAACGCCGATACGCCAATCGATGCGCTAGTCCACACTCTAGCATAAGACTTTGAATTTTTTTTTTTTTTTGACTTTGTAAAGGTTTTTTCTAAGGCTGAGGTATGACTCAGCTGCTTCAGGATCAGGCAAAAGAACCTCAACTATCGCCAATTAAAAAAACTTGATGTTTTCGATCATAATAATAGTTATCTTTATTTATAAACAAATTATGCAATTCTCTCAGTATACAGAGTATTGCTTATTATTGTTATATTTTTTTCTTTCAGTGAACATTAAATTACAATTAATACACTCCGCAACAAAAGATAGCATCTTGGAATTTTTTTTAAATATTATTGAAAGCGATTAAAATTAAAATTTGTATTTACTATAAAGTAATTACATTTAAAAACAAAATGAAAGTATACAGAAATTTCATTGAAAAATCGAACTTGTTCAGAAAAACAGAAAAGTATTCAGTAGTACGACAAAAAGATAGCACAATATTATTCAAAAGCAAAAAAAATAATTAGAGATCAATTTTTAATTTTTACAATAAAGGGTGTTTTTTATAGAGTGATACAACTTTGAATTAGCATCATTGCGTTATTTAACCACCCATTTAACAATTTTTTATTGTTTTTTGTTAAGTTTGCTTTGACATTTTATAATAGATCGACTTACACTAGAGCAACACGTGGAAATTGTGGAAATTTTTAATCAAAGCAATGGTTCTGTTCGTCAAACTTATCGTGCACTTCGTCCATTTTATGGCGTACATAATCGTCCTTCAGAGCTGCTAATTAGAAGAACAATATATCGTTTTCGGACCATATTTACTGTTACTTATAATGTGCATCCCGTGAGATGCCGAACAGTGCGCACTAAAGAATCTGTAGCCGCTGTACAGGAAAGCATTGAAAATGATCCTATCCATCAATTCGTCGCCGTTCTCAGCAACTGGGGTTGTGTCCTTCCACTTTATGGAAGATTTTAAGAAAAGATCTTGGCTTAAAACCTTTCAAGACTCAACTTGTGCAGAAATTAAAGTCAAACGACCATCGTATGCGGCGCCAATTCGGCGAATGGGCTGAAGCACAAATTGATATTAATTTTGAATTTCCATGGAAAATTTTATTTTCCGATGAAGCCCATTTTTGGTTGAATGGGTACGTAAATAAACAGAATTGTCGTATTTCGAGTGAGAAGAATCCACAAGTTTTTTTCAAAACACCATAACATCCACAGAAAATTACTGTTTGGTGCGCTTTATGGGCTGGCGGAGTCATTGGCCCATATGTCTTCAAAAACGATGATGTTCAGAATGTTATTGTCAATGGTGAACGGTATAGGAACATGATTCGAAGTTTTTTCGTACCTCAATTAGCTGGCATTAATCTTGCTCATATGTGGTTCCAACAGGACGGAGTCACATGCCACACAGCGGGCGCTACAATTGATTTACTCAAGGAAACTTTTGTTGCCCTGAAATAAAAGTCTTAATTGCTACATAGTCACAAGTCGTATTATACTCTATTCTATTCTATTCTATTCTATTCTATTCTATTCTATTCTATTCTATTCTATTCTATTCTATTCTATTCTATTCTATTCTATTCTATTCTATTCTATTCTATTCTATTCTATTCTACTCTATTCTATTCTATTCTATTCTATTCTATTCTATTCTATTCTATTCTATTCTATTCTATTCTATTCTATTCTATTCTATTCTATTCTATTCTATTCTATTCTATTCTATTCTATTCTATTCTATTCTATTCTATTCTATTCTATTCTATTCTATTCTATTCTATTCTATTCTATTCTATTCTATTCTATTCTATTCTATTCTATTCTATTCTATTCTATTCTATTCTATTCTATTCTATTCTATTCTATTCTATTCTATTCTATTCTATTCTATTCTATTCTATTCTATTCTATTCTATTCTATTCTATTCTATTCTATTCTATTCTATTCTATTCTATTCTATTCTATTCTATTCTATTCTATTCTATTCTATTCTATTCTATTCTATTCTATTCTATTCTATTCTATTCTATTCTATTCTATTCTATTCTATTCTATTCTATTCTATTCTATTCTATTCTATTCTATTCTATTCTATTCTATTCTATTCTATTCTATTCTATTCTATTCTATTCTATTCTATTCTATTCTATTCTATTCTATTCTATTCTATTCTATTCTATTCTATTCTATTCTATTCTATTCTATTCTATTCTATTCTATTCTATTCTATTCTATTCTATTCTATTCTATTCTATTCTATTCTATTCTATTCTATTCTATTCTATTCTATTCTATTCTATTCTATTCTATTCTATTCTATTCTATTCTATTCTATTCTATTCTATTCTATTCTATTCTATTCTATTCTATTCTATTCTATTCTATTCTATTCTATTCTATTCTATTCTATTCTATTCTATTCTATTCTATTCTATTCTATTCTATTCTATTCTATTCTATTCTATTCTATTCTATTCTATTCTATTCTATTCTATTCTATTCTATTCTATTCTATTCTATTCTATTCTATTCTATTCTATTCTATTCTATTCTATTCTATTCTATTCTATTCTATTCTATTCTATTCTATTCTATTCTATTCTATTCTATTCTATTCTATTCTATTCTATTCTATTCTATTCTATTCTATTCTATTCTATTCTATTCTATTCTATTCTATTCTATTCTATTCTATTCTATTCTATTCTATTCTATTCTATTCTATTCTATTCTATTCTATTCTATTCTATTCTATTCTATTCTATTCTATTCTATTCTATTCTATTCTATTCTATTCTATTCTATTCTATTCTATTCTATTCTATTCTATTCTATTCTATTCTATTCTATTCTATTCTATTCTATTCTATTCTATTCTATTCTATTCTATTCTATTCTATTCTATTCTATTCTATTCTATTCTATTCTATTCTATTCTATTCTATTCTATTCTATTCTATTCTATTCTATTCTATTCTATTCTATTCTATTCTATTCTATTCTATTCTATTCTATTCTATTCTATTCTATTCTATTCTATTCTATTCTATTCTATTCTATTCTATTCTATTCTATTCTATTCTATTCTATTCTATTCTATTCTATTCTATTCTATTCTATTCTATTCTATTCTATTCTATTCTATTCTATTCTATTCTATTCTATTCTATTCTATTCTATTCTATTCTATTCTATTCTATTCTATTCTATTCTATTCTATTCTATTCTATTCTATTCTATTCTATTCTATTCTATTCTATTCTATTCTATTCTATTCTATTCTATTCTATTCTATTCTATTCTATTCTATTCTATTCTATTCTATTCTATTCTATTCTATTCTATTCTATTCTATTCTATTCTATTCTATTCTATTCTATTCTATTCTATTCTATTCTATTCTATTCTATTCTATTCTATTCTATTCTATTCTATTCTATTCTATTCTATTCTATTCTATTCTATTCTATTCTATTCTATTCTATTCTATTCTATTCTATTCTATTCTATTCTATTCTATTCTATTCTATTCTATTCTATTCTATTCTATTCTATTCTATTCTATTCTATTCTATTCTATTCTATTCTATTCTATTCTATTCTATTCTATTCTATTCTATTCTATTCTATTCTATTCTATTCTATTCTATTCTATTCTATTCTATTCTATTCTATTCTATTCTATTCTATTCTATTCTATTCTATTCTATTCTATTCTATTCTATTCTATTCTATTCTATTCTATTCTATTCTATTCTATTCTATTCTATTCTATTCTATTCTATTCTATTCTATTCTATTCTATTCTATTCTATTCTATTCTATTCTATTCTATTCTATTCTATTCTATTCTATTCTATTCTATTCTATTCTATTCTATTCTATTCTATTCTATTCTATTCTATTCTATTCTATTCTATTCTATTCTATTCTATTCTATTCTATTCTATTCTATTCTATTCTATTCTATTCTATTCTATTCTATTCTATTCTATTCTATTCTATTCTATTCTATTCTATTCTATTCTATTCTATTCTATTCTATTCTATTCTATTCTATTCTATTCTATTCTATTCTATTCTATTCTATTCTATTCTATTCTATTCTATTCTATTCTATTCTATTCTATTCTATTCTATTCTATTCTATTCTATTCTATTCTATTCTATTCTATTCTATTCTATTCTATTCTATTCTATTCTATTCTATTCTATTCTATTCTATTCTATTCTATTCTATTCTATTCTATTCTATTCTATTCTATTCTATTCTATTCTATTCTATTCTATTCTATTCTATTCTATTCTATTCTATTCTATTCTATTCTATTCTATTCTATTCTATTCTATTCTATTCTATTCTATTCTATTCTATTCTATTCTATTCTATTCTATTCTATTCTATTCTATTCTATTCTATTCTATTCTATTCTATTCTATTCTATTCTATTCTATTCTATTCTATTCTATTCTATTCTATTCTATTCTATTCTATTCTATTCTATTCTATTCTATTCTATTCTATTCTATTCTATTCTATTCTATTCTATTCTATTCTATTCTATTCTATTCTATTCTATTCTATTCTATTCTATTCTATTCTATTCTATTCTATTCTATTCTATTCTATTCTATTCTATTCTATTCTATTCTATTCTATTCTATTCTATTCTATTCTATTCTATTCTATTCTATTCTATTCTATTCTATTCTATTCTATTCTATTCTATTCTATTCTATTCTATTCTATTCTATTCTATTCTATTCTATTCTATTCTATTCTATTCTATTCTATTCTATTCTATTCTATTCTATTCTATTCTATTCTATTCTATTCTATTCTATTCTATTCTATTCTATTCTATTCTATTCTATTCTATTCTATTCTATTCTATTCTATTCTATTCTATTCTATTCTATTCTATTCTATTCTATTCTATTCTATTCTATTCTATTCTATTCTATTCTATTCTATTCTATTCTATTCTATTCTATTCTATTCTATTCTATTCTATTCTATTCTATTCTATTCTATTCTATTCTATTCTATTCTATTCTATTCTATTCTATTCTATTCTATTCTATTCTATTCTATTCTATTCTATTCTATTCTATTCTATTCTATTCTATTCTATTCTATTCTATTCTATTCTATTCTATTCTATTCTATTCTATTCTATTCTATTCTATTCTATTCTATTCTATTCTATTCTATTCTATTCTATTCTATTCTATTCTATTCTATTCTATTCTATTCTATTCTATTCTATTCTATTCTATTCTATTCTATTCTATTCTATTCTATTCTATTCTATTCTATTCTATTCTATTCTATTCTATTCTATTCTATTCTATTCTATTCTATTCTATTCTATTCTATTCTATTCTATTCTATTCTATTCTATTCTATTCTATTCTATTCTATTCTATTCTATTCTATTCTATTCTATTCTATTCTATTCTATTCTATTCTATTCTATTCTATTCTATTCTATTCTATTCTATTCTATTCTATTCTATTCTATTCTATTCTATTCTATTCTATTCTATTCTATTCTATTCTATTCTATTCTATTCTATTCTATTCTATTCTATTCTATTCTATTCTATTCTATTCTATTCTATTCTATTCTATTCTATTCTATTCTATTCTATTCTATTCTATTCTATTCTATTCTATTCTATTCTATTCTATTCTATTCTATTCTATTCTATTCTATTCTATTCTATTCTATTCTATTCTATTCTATTCTATTCTATTCTATTCTATTCTATTCTATTCTATTCTATTCTATTCTATTCTATTCTATTCTATTCTATTCTATTCTATTCTATTCTATTCTATTCTATTCTATTCTATTCTATTCTATTCTATTCTATTCTATTCTATTCTATTCTATTCTATTCTATTCTATTCTATTCTATTCTATTCTATTCTATTCTATTCTATTCTATTCTATTCTATTCTATTCTATTCTATTCTATTCTATTCTATTCTATTCTATTCTATTCTATTCTATTCTATTCTATTCTATTCTATTCTATTCTATTCTATTCTATTCTATTCTATTCTATTCTATTCTATTCTATTCTATTCTATTCTATTCTATTCTATTCTATTCTATTCTATTCTATTCTATTCTATTCTATTCTATTCTATTCTATTCTATTCTATTCTATTCTATTCTATTCTATTCTATTCTATTCTATTCTATTCTATTCTATTCTATTCTATTCTATTCTATTCTATTCTATTCTATTCTATTCTATTCTATTCTATTCTATTCTATTCTATTCTATTCTATTCTATTCTATTCTATTCTATTCTATTCTATTCTATTCTATTCTATTCTATTCTATTCTATTCTATTCTATTCTATTCTATTCTATTCTATTCTATTCTATTCTATTCTATTCTATTCTATTCTATTCTATTCTATTCTATTCTATTCTATTCTATTCTATTCTATTCTATTCTATTCTATTCTATTCTATTCTATTCTATTCTATTCTATTCTATTCTATTCTATTCTATTCTATTCTATTCTATTCTATTCTATTCTATTCTATTCTATTCTATTCTATTCTATTCTATTCTATTCTATTCTATTCTATTCTATTCTATTCTATTCTATTCTATTCTATTCTATTCTATTCTATTCTATTCTATTCTATTCTATTCTATTCTATTCTATTCTATTCTATTCTATTCTATTCTATTCTATTCTATTCTATTCTATTCTATTCTATTCTTCTAGTCTATTATTCTAGTCTTGATACATGAAATTTATTTATTCTTGTATTTGCAAGCTTCTGCATTTTCTTTTCTGTCCAAAAGTCATTCAATGTCTACGATAATTGTCATTTTTACCTACAATAATTGCATAAAAGCTGTTGCCAGCAGCAATTGTACGAAATCTGTTTCAAATTTGTTAGAGTGTAATAGTGTAAGGCGAAATGGAAAGTAGCATTCTCAATGTCTAAAAAAATTATTTCATTTAAAATTTTATTAAAATTTACTCCTATATTCAGAAGTTTTCTTGATTTTGATTTAATTAAAGACTTTATTTTTGTAAGCAAAACTAACGAACCTCGATGGAAAACAAATTCAATTTTTAATATATGCAAAGTTTTATTGATATTGTTTGCTATTTTTAAATTGTTTTTAAATAAATAAATTTGACTATTTGCATATGATCACACTAAGATATAGAGATTTTTATTATGGCTTTTGTTTTCTAAACATAAGCAAATTGCAAATTTTATGCCTTGATTTTGATGCCAGCTTAATGTTGCTGTTGGTCTTGTTGTTGTTATTGTTTTATCTATACACCTGCTGTTTTGTTGCATGTCAACGATAAATTCTCATCACGTACGAAAAATATTTTTCTATCACCTATAAAGTATTTTATACCCTGCGGTAGCTTTTGAAGCAGAGTTGCATCTAAAGGGATATGCATCCATTGAAGCTGCAGCACTACATGACCTCTGTGAGCGTCCAACAAAACTACAGGCACGCACACGCACTCACACAAACAACAAACATATCCAGTATGGACAAACATGTTTGTAATTGGTTTTTGTCTGAGTAGGTTTGATTGTATGACATGTGCGAAAGAGTATGTGTGCATGGTCATAAAGTTACAGTGGTAGTAGAAAAAATCAACTTAACCTATAACCTATATTATACTAGCAACAGTAATAGCAATAACAACAACACAAACAACAACAACAACAAAGACAATAAAGAATCTATTCTGTAAACATTGAATCAACAACTTGGGGCTATGAAATACAACAACACAATGCAATAAATAGCAACACAGGATAAAACAAAAAAAAACTGAAGGAAAAGAAAAAGTTTCCAGCACACCTATTTTATACTGCTCTGTCCTGCCCACTCCAATACTCTCAACCAACTCTGATCACATCGACAACAAAACTAGAAGCAAAACAACAACAACAACAACAACAAAAATAGGAACAACATCGACAACAACCATTTTGCACCCATGACTCTATTACCGTTAAAATGCGATTTGCTCTCGTTTCACTTCAGTTTTGTTTAATTTTTATTTTTATTTTGTGTAGTTTTATTTTGTTTTGCCTCGCTTCGTTTTTGAGCTCTTCAAAGTCTCTTAGCGGAAGTCGTGAGTGTCGAGTCGAGACTCGCACTTGTAAATGGAAACCGTTAACGTTTTTATGCATTCAATATACCGTTATTTATTCTTAAGAGGATAATAGTGCATGAGTGCAGAAGTATGTGTTGATGCCTATTAGTATATATATATGTATGTGCGTCTCTACATTAAGGTGGCCTACTCGATATGTATAGACAAAAAATGTTAGCTTGATTTGTTAACGCCATAGTCTAAAAATATTAGTTTAGTTTGATATAAAACTAAAATTTTTAAAAATTTGTGTTGTTTGATGAATTTTAGAACTCGCTCTAGATCTCGACAGCTGTTGAAGAAGCGCTTCACAAGGGTTTTTCTAAGTATTGAATCAAAAAAGTAACAAAAACAACGCTTTGTGTATATTTTTCACAAAAACTGGTCTACACTTTATTTTTTTTTAATATTTCTTTAAAATGAGCTGTCAAACATAAAAATTGCGTAAAATGTATCAGAGTTGTGATACTTTACTTTTTAAAAAAATTTGATTTTGTTTCTGTTGTAATAAAAAAAAAATCGTCAAAAAAAATTTTTAAAAAATTGCTACGAAATATTTTTAAAATGTTTTTTGGCACAAACTTAATACAAATACACAAAATTTTGTGGTAACGTTGATAAACTAGGTCGTAGGTGGTTAACTAGGTTTAAAATTTTGTAAATTTCTAGTTTGGGTATTTTTACGAAAAAATCTCCAAAAATCCAAAAATGCTGAATTTAGTTTTTTGCTATTTTCTACAAAAAATACAAAAATCAAAATTCGGATAAAAAATTTTAGCTGTTGAAACACGAATTTTATTTAAAAAATTCTCAAAGTTCCTGTTTTTGGCATTTCGGATACAAAAAAAAAGAAAAAACATAAAAAATCTAAAAAACTATTTCTCATTTAAAAATACTTCAAGAATTTTAAATAATATTTCTGATTTTACATGAAATTAATTGTGAGCCTTTTAGAACAAGTTAGTTTGAAGAAGACAACAACAACAACAACTCTGTATAGAGTTAATTACACAGCAGAGTAGACAGCCTGTTTCGGAAACCGCTACATTTCCGCTTCAGAAGTCTTGATACTGTTAAAGTCTTATATGATTTACCACCTGTTTGAATGAACTTCTATGAAGTTTATTCTCTCATTAGCCATTTTAATCATACGACGATTGAAGCAGTAAATATTTTAGATCAAGTCTATAACTATACCAGGGATTGTGTGTGTGTTGCAGTTGCTTCTTATTTGTTTCGCTATTAATTTTGGTTCGACGAACATGCCGAAGTTCACATTAGCACTAAAACGAATTTTTCTGCTTCTCTAGAATGAATTGAAATCTGGCAATTTGCACAACAAAATGTTGTTGTTGTTTCCTTCTTCAAACTTACTTGATCTAAAAAGCTCACAGTTAAATTCATAGAAAAATTCAAATAATAGATAACAATTAATTATTAAAACTTTCTGATTTTAGTTTAAAGGGGGGGGGGGGGGTAAGGTTTTAAGACTGTTTTTTGTTGTATTTGTTTTTCTGAATGGACAATATGTCGAGAGTATTGTGTTAAATTTCAAGTAAATCGGAGCAAAACTAACGAAGATACAGCGTTTTAAGCGACCGGCCCTCATACTGGTATATTCGAGTATACAAAATTTTAAATCGATTTTCCCAAACATGTAATTTTTACAGTCGGTGACCACGATTCCGAGAAAACTACTTTACCGATCGTTTTGAAATGTTGTACATATAATCAAAATACAGATAGCTTTCAACTGACATCAAGTTATTTTTAAATTTTTCGATTAGTATCAATCTTACAATAACAAATAGGTCAATTTTTTTGACAGAAAATCGACATTTAAGCTTTAAATTATGCAAAAAATTTAAAAATTGATTATTAAAAAAAATTGATGTCAGTTGAGAAAGAAAATGACTAACTAATCCAAACAATTTGTGTTTTTGTTTTCAGATATTCCAGTGCTGAGGAATCGCAGTCACCCGAAAAAATTTTTCGAGGCATCAGCGGAAAACTCCAATAACTCCAATAATAATGTTATTTCTTAACATTATTCTACCAAAATTTTTTTAAATATTCTCTAAATAATGTGTTATAATATTCATATTTTCAAAATAAATCTATAAAAGCAATATGTAATAAAAAAATTCTTGAAAGTAGGCCTTTTGACAGAACAAACTTTACCTCCCCACCCCCCCCCCCCTTAAAAACTTTTGGAGTTCCAGGGCTGCCAGCATATCAGACCCTGGCTTAAGCATAGTACTCTGTTCAGTTTCATGTGAAATTTCACTCAAATCTCCATACAAAATATGACAGCTCCGAAACAAGCGTGAAAATTTTCACAATATTTTCGTCAGAACAGTACTCTGTTTCGCTGCGTGAAATTATCGCAACATGTTTCTCAGCAACATTTTCTCACGACAATTTAATTGTATTGCCTATTTATTTTGAAGTGAAAAGAGAAAAATCATATGAAATGTCCCAACTCACTCTCTGTGCCTCTCTGAGAAACGTTGCAAACGGAACTCCTCGCAACAAAATATGTGTCAGAAATTTCACGAAACAAATAAATAGATGTTGCCACTGAAATTTCACGCAAACGAACAGAGTACTAGGCTTTAAGGTTGAAAAATATTCAAAAAAACCCACAAAGTTAACAAATTTACTTTTACACCACTGCCCGTTTGATGTCAAATGCCATAGCCACATGTGATGTCGTTTTTTTTTTAATTTTGCATTTTTGGGGATTTTTTTGTAAAAATACCCAAACACGAAATTTACAAAATGTTGACTTTTTTTGTGTATATATATAGGAAGTGTTGTTACAGAAAATATATCAACATTTTATTGCAGCTTTTTTCAAATTTGAATTTGTACGATTTCTTTTTTTTTCCAACACAAAAGAATATGAATTTTTTTTTTTTTTTTAAAAAAAGTTCATCACAACTCTGGTACTTTATATCTGATTTTTGTTTTTGATATCCCAATTTAATAGAACAATTTAAAAAAAAACGAAGTTCATACCAGTTTTTTTTTAATACTTTAAGCGTTGTTTTTAGTACTTCTTTGATTATTTTTAAATATAAAGAAAAACTCTTGGGAAACTCTTCTTCAACTATCTGGCTCTTGAGCGAGTTCTACAAATTCATACCTCGGCACGAAACTTTATAGATTTTAGTTTTATATTCAATCGAATTTTTAAGCCTGTGGCGCCAACAAAAATGAAGTTTTTGTAAATGAGGGCCACCTTAATCTACGTATAACATATACTTGTATGTGTGTATGCTTATGTTTGCAGGTGTGATTGCTTACATGTCGTGTCTACTCGCGCTGGTATCCTTGCAACAACTTCGAGGCTTGCGTGTCCTTCGAGTATGTTACATCAATACTCATGCATGATGTTGTTGTTGCCTTTATTGGCATTGTTGTTGCAGTTTATTTATTAGATTTGTTGCTGTTCAATTGTTGTTCTTTGCTTGTTTGTTCGTTGGATTCTTAGTTGCATTTGTTTAAAGCTTTTAAAAAACTTTTCTTTCCCGCTAAATTTTAAACAGCTCTGAATTAAAATTAAAATACAGACTGACATTATGAGACGGTCAGCAGGATAATTTAAATAACTAACTATGTATATATTACAGCTATAATTGTTCAAAAAATTTGAAAAAAGCGAGAGGAATCTGTAGTGAAAGTATGGTAGTAACTGTATTTATAGTATAAAAGCCCGTCCTACGACGGGCCCCTCGTACACTTCATTTTTGGAACCCATTTGCCGAAAGCACTTTATTTTCTTTTAAAAGCTTGGTTTTTTTATTCACTTGATTTTTTTCAAAACACAAATATACCACTTTAATTAACACTTTAGGCACTTTAAGTATTGAAGCAGTGTTGAAAAAATACTTAAAGTTTAAAAGTGCAAAAACTTGAGTTTGGGTACATTCACACTTATATACAACTTTACAAACTGGCTTTGTATGGTTTCGTTTTGTGGCTGATACAACTATATTTTTTGGTGCAATCCATCAAAAGTACTTCATTAAATTCGTCATAGCTTATTTATAAAAGGATGACTATTGTAAAAACCCTATCTTGTCACTAATAAGTTTCAAATGAATTTTCTGTGCATACTTTTAGGCTGAACCTTTTTGAGGAAAATATATGTTGTAAAAGCACTGCAATAATTGCAAAAAGTAATTACAGTTTGAGTGATACTGTGTGCGAAGTAGCATGATTGCCTTTTATTTATTAAGATTAAATTTTTTTTTGTATTATTTGATAGAAATTGATTTTAATTTTTTGATAATCTAAGTTTTAAGTTTAATAAAAGAAATGTGCTGAATTTTAATAACGCCATTTAAAACACAGCTCATTGTCTAACTCATCGTAATAAGAGAACTTTTTTAATACAAACTTCTTCCCTAGAGTTCGAAATTTAAAAAAAAATTATGCAAAGACAGTGGAAGTGTTCTCGCGAACAGGGTTGTAAACGACAAAATTGTAATTATTTACTTTTATTATTTTACAAGCACTTTTATTCATTTTTATTAATTTTTTTTTTTTGGGTATGCGATAAAAATACCCCAAACTGCTAAACTGCCTGCTCAGTTTTGTTTGTATATAATAAATGTATATAATCGCAAAATAAAAACACTTAAAAAAATGTCGCTTACAACGTTATTCGCGATTATGCTTCAGTTGTATTTATAATCGGAGTACTCATATAGATTTGTATTTTTCATAATTTATAAAAAATTAATGTAATTATTAAATTCAAATTTTTATTTGGTTTTATTCCCCTTATAACAACTACTTACTGTAAGTAATTACAGTCATACCCTGGCAAAATAACAATAGTTAACCAGTATTTTTTTCTTATTTTTAAGTCTTTGTTAAAATTTTTGTTTTCAAGACAAAGTTTGAAACTCAAAAATCAAAATTTTTTAATGAAATTGTCAATAGCTGCATTCCCGTGGCACTAGATCAGATCAAATCTCATTGGAAAAACTTTAGTTCAACTTTATAACAATTTAGCATCACTGTCTTGAAACAGTTGTTTGAAGAGCAATAACCAAAGAAGTAAAATATAAGGTAGTGGTGTAATAGCAGAAAAGTATGGTATTTTCTATATTGGTGTTGGTTCACACAAATGCAGAAACAATCACACAGGGCCGTATTTGGTTGTATCTTAAAATAAGGCCCAAACTGTTAAAGTTTTAAACATTTCAAGAATAGCAACCAGTCTAATTATTTAAAAAAATGTCACATCGCTCGCAATTGGCTTAGAAGTTTTAGGCATCCAACTATGAAAAAAATAGACTAAAAATAGGCTAGCTTATTTTTTAAGTTTTCTAACAAAACTAAACTTTATGGGTATCAAAAGAGAGATAATACAAGTATCTATTCAACAAGATATCAAACATTAAAATACATGCATTTAAGATACAACCCTTTTTTTACTTAAAATCCCGAGTTTTTTCGAAATTTAATAAAAAAAACTAAATGTCTTTAGTTTTATCTTAGATAATAGGAGGTCTTCGGCCGCTGCTTAGGGATTACCAACCTCAGTAAATCCAACACAGACTTCGCTGTCTACAGTACTTCTAGATGTAGTTATTTTTTTAATAAATTTTTTTATGTATTGCTTTCGTAAAAGGAAAACGACTAGTTTTTCAGACAAATTTTAATAATAATAAAAAAAATTTTATCTTAAAAAGTTGTGCATGGAATTTTGTGTTTGACGTCTCGTTGAATAGATACGTGCATTACCTCTGTTTTAATACCCATAAAGCTTAGTTTTGTTGAAAAACTAGAAAAACAGCAAAATTTTTAGGTAATTTTACTAAATTTGAAGGCATATAAATTCTAAACTTGAACTTTAATTGCAAATGAAATTAGATTAATTTTTTAAAATCCTTATTTTTTGGGTGTTTCTGCCTAGTTGTTTTGCAGAAATTAGAAAAATTTAACAAACAGGTACTAAATCTGATTTACTATGCTGAAAACAAGAGCGCCCCAAAAATGTAATCAAATGTGAAAAATGACTGCGCCCCTGAAGCAGTGTTTGTATTTTGACAGATGTGGTTTGATCAAACTGGCGCAAAATCAACGGGGTCTAATTTGCATTTTTAAACCTTTTTTGAATTAGAAATATATACATTTCTAATACAAATAAGTTAAAAAAATATCATTTGAAACTAAATTAAGCACTTTTGTTAAAAAAATTCAAACCGTATGGACATATTTACCTGTGGAACGAAAGTGTATTGCTCTTAAGTTTTTGAGAAATTTTTCAATTTTTAACCGCACAACTCATGTTGCATATAGTTTGGTGGTTTTTTTCTATTATTTTGTCGCTTTTTAAGCAGTGAAAAATGCTTAAAATTTAATTATTTTCAACTATTTTGCTGAGGAGTCTTCCAATCAGATGCCAGGGTTCTCAGAAATGTCAAAAACACTCTCAGTGTTGCTCGCACAATTTACGAATGGTGCAACAGTTCACGTACAGTTTATGCGTTGGCAACACCATTTCCTTATATTTTACTTCTGTGGCAACAACAAAAGAAAACAGCAATACCAAAATGCCCATTGAGTGATGAAACGTCAAAATACGAAAATGAATAGTCATTTAGATTTGCCATCTATGTTCGTTTTGATAAAAAATGCTTGAAACTTGGCAGCATTTTAAGATCAGACATCGAGCCAGAAATTTAGCTGGTTCCAATATTTGTTTTTGTTTTGTGAATAAAATAAAGCCGCGCTTTAGATCAACGACCACGGGAATGCAGCTAATATCTGAAAAGCAATAGAAAATTTTTATCAAAATTTATTTGTTTTTAGCTTCAAATTTTGTTTTGAAATCAAAAACTTACAACAAACACATATAAATATTAAAAATACTGATTAACAATTGTTATTTTGCCAGAATAAGGCTATTAGTTTGCGCTGCAACCGTCTGTCAATCGGTATCGGCTGGCCTCATCTAAGAATGTATGCCAGCTATTTCCGTCCCTTGGTCCCAGTTTGAAACACCAAGCATTGTCAAAGTTGTCCTCTACTTGGTCTTTCCAACAAAGATGTGGTCGTCCTCTACTGCGTTGACCTCCGCTGGGTACCGAATCGAATATTTTCTTCACAAGAGCAGCGTCTTTCATGCGCTTAACATGACCTCGAAGTCACTCGATCTTAATGCGCTTGACTATGTCGATGTCAGCGTACAGCTCGTACAGTAAATCATTCCACCGTATTCGATACTCGCCGTTGACGCAGATTGATCTGTAGATCTTACGAAGAAGCTTTCTCTCGAAGGCTCCTAACGTCTATTCATCTGAACTGCTCAGCGTCCAGGCTTGTGATGCATAAAGTAGGACGGGCATGATGAGCGATTTAAAGAGCGTGATTTTCATTCGTCGAGAGAGGGCTCTGCTTCTCAATTGTCTACTGAGCTCAAAGTAACACCTGTTGGCAAGAGTAATTCTTCATTTGATCTCAATGCTGATGTCGTTGGTTGAGTTTATGCTGGATCCCAGATAGACGAAGTCCTTCACAACCTCGAAGGAGATATTGTCAACTTTAATGTGAGTTCCAAGATGTTTTTAATAATAAAAAATTTTAATCATTTTAACTAATAACGATTTATTTAATAGTTTGATAAGTGCTGGTCCACGAGATAAAATATCTTTTATCGTTGCTTTACAAAAGGAAAAATTGGTTAAAAAAACATTTGATGAAAATTAAGTAATACAAAAAGGACTCGTTTTTGACATAAACTCCAAGAAAAGTGAAAACAGTGTGTTTTCAGAATAGATAAAGATAAAATACAAATAAATATACCTTATAACATATATTTGAGATATTGCTTATCTCGTGAGATCCTTTTTTATCTTCGTAAAGAAAACGTAAATGTATTGAAAATGTAATTGAGGAAGATCCTTATAACAATTTTTATATAAATCAGGTATGCACGTTAACGTTAGTTTTAATGATAACCAAAATTTTATTTTTGTTTCGTTAAAGCAAAATCATCAAAAAAAAACAAAAAAAAAACAATGTTGGGCCTGTTTTTTGTTGACACCAAGTATTTCGTCTTGTCTGCATTCACTGCCAGACCCATTCGACTTAACTAACTTTCTAATCTGGAGAATGCTGCACTGAATTATGGCCAATGATATCGATGTCATCAGCATACGCAAGCAGCATAACACAAGAGTGTGGTTGTAGAATATTGTGCCACTACGTCTCAGATCAGCAACTCGGATGATCTTCCCATCATTAGGTTGAAAAATCGCACGATAAGTAATCACATTATCTGAAATATCGTTTGGTAACAAATGGTGGGGAGAGGTCTTTCCCGATTTTAATTGCTCTGCTGGTGTTGCTCAGTGTCATCCTGCAAAGTCGTATTAGTTTTGCAGAAATACCAAACTCAGACATGGTGGAGTACAGGTGATTCCTTATTGGGCAATCGTAGGTGATTTTGTAGTCAACAAAAAGATAATGGTGTCAATGCGTTTTTCTTGGGTCTTCTCCAAGATTTGTCGTAGCGTGAAAATCTGGTCGATGGTGACTTTCCAGGTCTGAAAACAGACTGGTAAGGTGCAATCATTTCGTTTACAATGGGCTTCAATCTTTCACATAAAACGCTTGACAGGACCTTATATGCGATATTAAGAAGGCTAATACCACTGAAATTAGCACAAATAGTGGGATCATCTTTCTTGTGGATTCGACAGAGAACACTGAGATTCCAATCGTTTTAAATTCATTCCTCCGACCATTTTCTGCACAAAAGCTCGTGAGTGAGTTTTCGCACGATTGGAAAAGTGCTTTGAAGTAGGAGTGAAAGTAGAGTAAAGAAAGCTTCGACTTTTGACTGCAGTTTGTGGACATCTAGCTTTCTCGGAGTAGGGTTGCGTGCATTTTTAGCTGCACACGGGTGTGTAAGGATCTGGGCTGCGACAAGATTGTAATCCAAGTCAATGTTTGCACCACGGATCGTGCGTACATCTTTTACACTGGAAGAGTAGATTTCGTAAATCAAAACGTGATCAATTTGGTTTCAAGTTTTTTGATCAGAGGACATCCAGGTGGCCTTATGAACATCGAGATGCTTTACACTAGTGCTACTGACGCCATGTTTCGTGCTACTGTGAAGTCATTCACCCTAATTTCGTTATCGAAGGTGTTATCGTGGATGCTGAACTTTCTGACTGTTGGACAAATGTATATTCCTTGCCGACGTTAGCGTTGAAGTTACTAAGCACGATTTTAACATCGTGACGGAGACAGCGCTTATTTGCATTTTCAAGGCACTCGTAACACACTTTGTCCTTCTTTCGGCACTTCTTTAGCACTTAGTAGGCTTATTTTAAAGAGTTTCACCTTTAAGTGAATCGTTTAACAGGTGTGAATTTAACTACGTGATGCCGTATTCTCTTGCAAACTACAAATCCGCATCTAAACTCATGTTTCTGCGCATGGCCGCTATGGTAAAGGGTTTTCCATTAAGGACTTGACAACGTTTTTTTTAATAAACTCCGCCGAAACGGGTGCTATTTAGCGTTCAATGTTGGAAATGAGCTCTTCCAACGTCGTCGGCTTGTTGGCATAGACCAATGACTTGACGTAGCCACATTGATGAAATGATGACGTAGCCACATTGAAATTAGATGAGGAACTTACATCCGATGACATATTGTCTTTTAAATATGCTCCTCTCGTCAGTGCAGAAGTAGAAAGAAGCTTTTCTGTTTTAAAAAACAGTTTGCCAGACAATCGACGATCTTTCAATTTGAATATCTTAAAAATATACCTTGTAACTACTGTAACGCTATGCATAAAAATTATATCGCCCATTTCAGATTTAGGTGACCTTTCAGTCGCACTGACCATCTCCGATTTGGCTCAAATTTTGTTCCTAGATTGGTTTATTGCTTAGAAAACTAAATCCGAAGTTATAAATTTAAAAAAAGGTAAAAATAGGGTGTGTTTTGAAACGACGTAGCTCAGTCAATTTAAATCCGATTTTCGTAAATAAGATACCATTGAACAGGTTATTTTGTCTATTTTAAGGAAAAAATATAAAACTTTTGGAAAAATTGCACTAAATTGACCCATTATTCATTTTAAAGTTTAATGCCATGCCAACAACAGACGCTATAATTTTTTTTCAGTTTATTAATTTTGGTTTTTTGTACGTTTCAATACCTTTCCAACGATATAAAACTAAGGTGTGCTCTTAAAGAGTTCAGAAGTTATAGCGTTAAACGTGCAGTGTTAAACAATTTTCAATACAAATTCAACTAGCTATCAAAGCTTTACAGCATTCATGCTCAGCAAGTAGTCTATTTCGCTCGCTTTTCCCGACATACAATTTGTTTTCTATTGCAAACTTGTGTTTTGCAAAAACTAAAACACGTACACACAAAAACACAAGCTGCTGTAAGCAATCGCCTAATTTTGGACAAATTCAACTTTTTTTTTCAAATTCAACCCAAGGAAAAAAATGTATGCTGTGAAGCTTTGATAGCTAGTTGAATTTGTATTGAAAATTGTTTAACACTGCACGTTATACGCCATAACTTCTGAACCCTTCAAGAGCACACCTTAATTTTATATATATATATATATTTTATAAATATATACTTAAAAAAACCAAAATTAATAAACTGAAAAAAAATTATAGCGTCTGTTGTTGGCATGGCATTAAACTTTAAAACGAAGAATGGGCCAACTTTTTGCAATTTTTCCAAAAAATGTATATTTTTTCCTTAAAAAAACAAAATAACCTTTGCAATGATACCTTATTTACGAAAATCGGCTTTAAATTGACTGAGCTACGTTGTCTAAAAATAGGCCCTATTTTGGCATTCGAATGGCTGTGGCTCCGCAAAAAATTTTTTTTAAACTTTAAACTCAGGAATTGGTTTTATTAACAAAAAACCAACCTAAAAACAAATTTTGAGCCAAATCAGAGATGGTCAGTGCGACTGATAGGTCATCTCAATCTGAAATGGGCGATATAGAATAAATTTTAAACTTAGTAATTCTTTAGTTTTAAAGCTTTAATTTTTGCTTATTTTTTATGTTAATGTTTGCGTTTTTTAGGTTGTTTTCTGCAGTTTTTAGGTGATTTTTGTAATTTTATTTTTGGTAATTTTTTTAAATTTTTTAGGTCATCAAAATCCAAGCCCTCATTATTTTTATCTGAGTGGAAATTTAGAGTAAGTGTTTTTTTTCCTAGTTAGGTTTTTTTTTAATAAAATATTATAAAAAAAATAAAGTTAGTATGAAATAATGTATTTATAAAACTAATCTTTGATATTTATTAAAAAATGTACAAAATTATTTTTATTGTTTCCTTAAAGTTGCTTAGGCACAAAGGATTCGATTTCAAAAACTAGTAAATATACAACTAAGATAAAAACTGTGTTAAAACTTCTATAAAGCAAAAATTTATAAATGCTTATATTATTTTTAATTTTTCGAAGTGAAACTACACTCTAAAAATTGATTTAAAAATCACTACTTAAGCGTGAAATTTTGCGACATTTATTGGCAATTTTGTAAAAAGATCATGCTGTGCAGTGTTTTTTTTTTGCACTTCTGTCAGAAACTCAGCGTTTTTTTCCAAAATATGTATATTTTATCCAAGAATGCTAGGATACAAAGATTGCGCCGAAGACAAGAAAATGAGTACAACAAAATTGTCGTTCTGCGCATGTACGTCATAATATCAATGCTGTTTTGGAGAGCGTTCACTTTGCATACGATTTCTACACAGAAATGAAAATTGCATACATTTTAGTTTGTATAATTAAAATAAAAGAAGTAAGAAGCAATTTATTGGAACGAGAAGAAGGTAAATTTATTAAGTACTCCTTGGCATACATTATTTTTACTATTATTTTATTACAGCCAGTAACCAGCTTAGTCAAAAAAAAATTTGTGTTTTCCACGCTAAAATTTGTGCTCATAAGTGCGGAGCACATTGGCGTCGGAAGCGGGGGGAAAGGGGGCAGTTGTCCCCGCACTTTTTTTGCTAGATAAACAATTTAAAAGGAAAAGTTATTCAAAATATCAGTTTTTTTACAACGATAATATTTTTGTATTATATATTTCCTCTTCTTTCTCTCTTCTTCATGTTTCATGTGAAGAAATTTTGGTGAACTTTTTTTGCACCACCATTTGTACTTCCCCCCCATTTGTACTGCCCCCCCAGATGAAATTCGCTTCCGATGCGCTTGCGTAGCCGCAAAGAAAATAGTCAAGAGGTGTTAAATCGCACGAACGAGGCAGCCAATCGACTAGCCCATTTCTTGAGATATCGATTGTAAAGTGTGTTGTGTGGCTTGTGGCACCATCCTGTTGGAACCACATGTTGTCCAAGTCCGCATCTTTCAATTCGTTCCAAAAATTATCGGTAATCATGGCGCGATAACGATAGCCATTCACAGTAGCATTACGATCGTTATTGTCGACGAAAAAATATGGTCCAATGACGCCGCCGGCATGCAAACCGCAATAAACAGTTATTTTTTGTGAATGAAGTAGTGATTTATGAAGCACGTTTGAATTTTCACCAGATCAATAACGCATATTTTGCTTATTGACGAACCCATTGAGCCAAAAGTGAGCTTCATCACTGAAGATGATTTTGCGATGAAATTCATCATCTTGGCGCATCTTTTCCAGAGCCCTATCGGAGAACGTACGTCGCTTCCATCGGCTTTAATTCTTGAGTCAGCTTGATCTTGTTTGGGTGTAAACCAAGATCCTTACGCAAAATTAGCCATAAAGTGGTCTGGGCGATGCCCAATTCTTGAGAACGCCTTGGATATGCTTTATCTTGATAAATGTTCGGATAACCTCCAAGATATTAGTGAGTTATTTGCTTTCTTTTTTCAATCAAATTATGCTTGTGATAATGCTTCTAACAAATCATGTTCATGTTACGCCCGTCGATGTACCAATTACAGACCTTGGCTGCATCTCCTTTTCGGAGTATGATGTCTTTGAAGCTTTAGTAAGTCTTGATGTTAAAAAGGGTTGTGGGCCAGATAATATTCCGCCCATATTTCTTAAAAACTGTGCTTTTGCCTTGTGCAAGCCGTTGACTCATATTTTCAATACGTCACTCCGAGAAGGGAAATTTTTAGACATCTGGAAGATATCGGCAATTACTCCAATTTTTAAATCGGGATCAAGGCAAAATATTGCAAATTATCGACCGATAGCTAAATTACCACTTATTCCTAAAATTTTTGAATCTTTGGTAAAAAATAAAATTTATAACTCCATTAAAACTAGATTATCATGATGCAGCATGGATTTGTGTCAGGTAAATCTACCTCTACTAATCTAACTGTTTTTACACACTTTCTTTCCAATAATATGGAAAAAGGTCATCAAGTAGACGTCATATTCACGGATTTCGCAAAGGCTTTCGATAGAGTTCAACACTCTGTTTTGATTAATAAGCTAAGTAGCCTCGGATTCCATTCCTCGCTACTTCTATGGTTAGAGAGCTACCTTGTTGGTCGTCAACAGTATGCTAAAATTGGTAATAATTTATCTAAATACATTGACAATTATTCTGGGGTACCCCAAGGTAGCCACCTAGGTCCTCTGTTGTTTGTTCTGTTTATCAATGATCTTCCGAATTATGTTCGCCTTTCTGAGTGCCTGATGTATGCTGATGATGTAAAGATCTTTAGATGTGTGGACTCTCACGAAGACTCTCTATTGCTTCAACGTGACATGGATAGTCTCCAATTTTGGTGAGAGACCAATAAATTGCATTTTAATGTGTCTAAATGTAATGTAATGTCTTTTTCTATGAAGAATCAACTTTTCGAAGGTTTTTACGGTATTAATACGGTATTGATCGATAGAGTCGACTTGAAGAAAGACTTAGGGGTTTTTTTTTGAGCGAAAGTTAAGCTTTGTCAAACATTTTGATGCTATTATATCAAAAGCGAATGCGATGATGGAATTTTTATCGCGCAATACGAAAGAAATCTCCGATCCCTTTACCGTGAGAACCATTTTCTTTTCAATTGTAAGGTCGGTTTTAGAGTTTAATTGTGTTATCTGGGACCCTCAATATTCTATACATATTAAAAGAATCGAAAATATTCAAAGGCGTTTCACTAGGTTAGCAATTCGCAAGCTCCACTGGGATTGTATGCCTTCCTATGAAGCGCGATGTGCTCTTCTTGGACTAAAGTCTTTGGAGTTCCGTCGAAAGTATTTTCTCGCCTTATTTGCTCGGGATGTAGTGATGAATCATATTGATTGCGCACCACTTCAATCTCTTTTCAAATTTTATGCACCTGAAAGAAATTTTAGGCAAAGGCAATTGTTCTATATACCCTACAGAAGAACTAATTATGGCAAATGTGACCCGGTTTACAATATGACCAAAACGTTCAACATTATCTGCAGCTCGATTGAAATCACCCAAAATAGGGTAGCATTTAAAAACGATATCATGCTGAATTATTTTATAGCCTACGATTAAATTATGTACTTACAGTAACTGTATAACAATAAATGTTAATAGTTGATTGATTGAATAAATAAATTGACTGTTTTGGATCGTTTGCTAAGGATGCCTGAACGGCAGTGATATTTTCGACACTTTGACCAACCTGTTATCTCACTGGCACGGCAACATCACACAACGAATATGTAGACTCAAATTTTTGCACTAAACTTGTTATTGTCTGTCTACTAGGGCGAGAATTACAACCGAAAATTGGAGTTAACGCTCTTAAAGTTGCGATCAACGACTCCAAATTTCGGTAGTAAATTTTTATACTTTGCAGACGTTGTTCGTTCGTATTTTTTACTATTATGAAAATGTTGAGTTTACTGATTTCATTGACAGTGACAGTTCGATGATTAGTGAAAGAGTGCGTTCAGAAATTTAATTCAAAGTTGTCAAGTCCCTATTGGAAAACCCTTTAGATATCACAAGGTGAATGCTGTCCCTTCCATCGCATTTCTTTAATAGCAGTGATATCAGCTTTGTATCCTTCCAAGACATCAGTCAGTTGGATAGAGGCACCTTGCCAATTAAGAGTTTGGACATTCCAGGTAATGTTAATGTTAATGTTGTGTGGTGGAGATGCGTACTGCGACCTAAATGAGATCTATTGTACCTCCTTCTCAAAGCTCCGCTGGGTTTGCGGATTACAGAATTTCATCCAGCCCTATTTCTCTAATGAATTTGAGAATATTCTTAGGTTCAAGGGATGAAACCTGCTCTAGACTCAGCTCATAATTCCCCAGTGCTAGTTTACGTCTGCGAGCCACGGCGTCGCAGTTTGTAAGTAGGTGTATTGGAGTCTCCTCTGCTTCTTCACAGAAACGGCAGTTACTATCGGTCTCTATGCCCAATTTCATCAGGTGGTATTTGAGTTTACAGTGTCCTGTAAGGAACCCCGTTAGAATCCTAAGATTCGGTTTGCCTAAGCTTATGCACAATTTTGCTCTCCGAGTGTTAAAATCTCTGAGGAGCAATTTGGATTGTCTTAGCTTTGGGAGGCTTTTCCAAAGGTTTGATCGTTTATGCCTCTCCTCCCTTCTTAGTTCTTCTTTTATAGAATGTGTGCCCAATCCGCAGAATGGTTCTGGCCCTATAAATTTTGTGGCTGCACCCTGTCGTGCTAGTCCATCGGCTTCTTCGTTACCCTGTATTCCTTTGTGTCCTGGGACCCAAAGTATAGTAACAGTGTTATTCTTGCCTAGTTCGTTGAGTTTTGTTAGGCATTCCCATGTTATTCTCGATGATATCTCACAGGAGACTAATGCTTTGATTGCTGCTTGGCTGTCTGACATCACAACTATATCCTGACCTTTGTATTTACGGTCCAGATTGAATTGTGCACACAGCTGTATTGCTAGGATCTCCGCTTGGAAGATACTGGGTGTTGTCCCCATAGGTTCAAAGTGCTTGGTTCTTGGCCCGTACACCCCTGCGCCTATACCTTCCAATGTCTTGGACCCATCTGTATACCATGCTATACTGTGTGGTTTCTTGACTTGCGATATCATCTCGCTGTCCCACTCTTTCTTGGTACTAAGCTTAATTCCGAAGTGTTTTTCGAAGTTATACCTTTTTACTATATCGTCTCTTGGTAGATCGATGTAGGGAGTGTGCTTTGCAATGTCCTCCTTCTCTCTACTGCTGATAGTTTTACCTAAACCTGTCCCCTCTTTTGCAATGCACAACAGAGTTCGCTTGGCTACTCCCTCTATGACAAGGTGTAAGGGTGTTAGGTCCAGAATTACATCCTTTACATCCTTACATTCCAGGTAAGTCATACCCGTAAATCATGATTAGTTTTTCGTCATCATCAAATTTGGGGAAAATTTTTCTTATTTTCCTAAACGTTTTCATTGAAATTGGTTTTGAAGTCCAGCCGTATATTTCAAAATTTTTTATATATATTTTATTAATATCAGTATATGAATTCAAAATTAATAACTTTATTAATTCATATCTTTTAATTTTCATTAAAAGAGCAAACGCAACCTTTTCTCGGCGACTGACGGCATCTGTTACAGCAACATATTGACTTATTATATATTTTGTAATTATAATAATGTTCTTCACCTGCATACTAAATGTCAGATTAAAGAAAGTACTTGCATGATGTATCGATTTGTTACAATCTCAGCAAATGGGAATCAACCCTGTGGTGCCACATTGGGCCTCATTGGCCTAAGCGTGTCTCAGCCACTTTGGCCTAACCTAACCTAACCTACAACTTCAGCACGTGGCTGACTGATTTGTGTGACTGACGATCGTAAAACCTATTTTTAACTAATATACCACTGTGCGCAAATGAATTTTCCAGTTTTAGAAAATAGTTGTGAGATATACAGATTTCTTACAAAATTAAAGGTGCCCCCGTACCAAACGCTAACGAAACCAAATAACTGACGGCAGGCTATTTTTCTACACCACAAATGTGTTCTAGTATCAAAAAATGACCGTTTAGAAAATGCTTGCAATTTTTTTTCATTCGCCTCCCAGACTAAATAGCTTTAAATTATACTTTAAAGAAGTTTCTGATGTGTCAATTCATTATAACTACTTTGCTATGCGTGGTGAATTTTATGTTAATTCCATGAAAAATAAAACCATTATTTAAAAATAATTGTGAATAATTATAAAATCATTAAAATGCTGCAGTAAAGATAAAGACAAGTAGAACAACAACAAATGATATTCCATACAATTTATATTCTTTAATAAATTCTGTTCACAGCACTTAACTTTTTACTCTAATCTACAGCAAACAGATGCCTTGAAATAAAGTTGCAGCAGTTTCCAATGCTACTTCATCATTATTTACAATTTGTTGTTTTTGCTGCTACTGCTGTTGTTGTTATCGCATATTGCTGGCATTTATTTACAGAGACAAGCTCATTCATATTCATTACAGCGAAACAAACTGAGCGACGATAACTACAATGACGATGATGATGATGATGATCGTAATGAGAATATGTGTGATTATTATGTTGTTAATGATGATGGTGACAACGTTGTTCGAATGCAGAAAGATGCCACAGAAAAACGCACTTCAGCACACAATCAAGCGATTGTGAAGTGATGCTGAATTGTAATTGAATATTTGTGTTAATTTATATTGAAGTGGAGTAAAGAGCAGTGATGGGAGTGAGTATGTGTGTGTTTGTGTGTGTGTGTCCATACATATTGCTGTGATTGCATGTGTATATTTTTTAAAAATGTGTTGACATGCAATTTTTCTGTTATTTTGTTTGTCAACTGAAGTTATTAATATCTATTTTTTAATTTTTTTTTTTATGAACTGCAAACAAAGTAAAGTTACATAAAAAAGTAAGAATATGAGCAGGTACATTTCGCATGAGGTTAATAAAATCATTTTTTTTACTGTATCAATAAAATCGAACCATAAACGCATTAAAGATTAAGTATACGTCACGATGTACAATTTTCTAACAACCAAATGAGAGTTATTCTAGCAAAACTAAAAAAACAATTTGACACAAAATGTTGCTGCATAAACTCAAAATACCCATAAATGTAGTCATAAGATTAAGGTTGGTGTCAGACGTTGTTGAACAAAGTAGTACAGCTAAAACACACCCTAGGCACAAATAATGTATGCACTTAGTTTGGAAAAAACACAACAGCCACAAAAAAAATTGTTATCAGCTGAAAAAATAGGATATCATTTCTCTACACAATACAGTGGAACCTCGTTTATCTGGCACCTCAATTATCCGGCGCACCAAATCGGCAGCCGATTACTTACATTGACTCAAAAGAAATCCAAACTACCCTCAGACAATAACTTCTAACAGCGTTTTTTAATAAAAACCATTGAATTATTTATGCATTACCTCAATAAACTAATATCTTGTAAACGAGGATGCGAGTATGTCTTTTATTAAGACTTTTTATAGGTGATTTCGTTTAACCGGCGTTTTTCGTTATCCGGCATAGGCTTGGTCCCATGCCCGCCGGATAAGCGATGTTCTACTGTATCCTGCAATATGATGCGTAGCAACACATGCTAAGATTGCTGGTAGCATGGCGCTAAACTCAACGTAATCAGGCTTTAATGCGCTTGTATGCAGCTTAAGAGGTCAGCCGTGTTCAAACCAAATGAGCACAACGATATTCATCATATGTATAATAGCAACGAATATCCAAACCCATTTTACTTCTCGCTCTCACTTTCAACCAACACGATGGTGTTGCCACTCAAAGATCTGCATGCCAACTTTAACCCAAAAGTATGCAAGCCAAAAATATTTTCACAGCTACAGCAGCATAGCAGTGGCCAAAAACAAATACAACAGCATAGCAACAAAAGCAACAACACTTGTCCACATCATGTGTCCTGAATGTGTCGTTGCACGACATTTTGTTATGCTGCATATTTTTTTTTGTAGCGCATTTAGTGCAGACCCTCTAGATGTCCTGGTGTAGCATTGACAAAATTTTGCTAGCAACAACAACAACAAAAAACAATGTCATCCCTTTAAATTTGCGTTTCCTGTTGTTTTTTTTTTTGTATTTTTGTTTGCTTACTTTTTTATAAATTCAACAGCGTTTCACGTTTAACTCGTTTGCTATAGATATGTTACCAAAACAGCTAGAAAAAAGTTGATGCCGCTCTTGCTGTTATTACTGATGCTGCTATTGTTTCTGCAACTACAACAGCAACCATAGCAACAACAACAATAACAGTATAGTCAGGCATTAGTGCCTTGAAAATCTTGGCAGATGCCCTGAAGTCTTTTCTATATGCAGATAATTTAATATTGCCAACAGCAATTCCTGCTGCCTCTGTTGCTGGTATTTTTTGTTCTAGGAATATATTTTTGTCACTTTTATCTCAAGTTTTTTGAGCTTACTGTTGCGAGTTTACTCTATTTTTAACCTCAAACTTATAAATTATTTATTAAATGATTACTTTTTCTTCTTCAAAATTTTTTACCCCTTATATCAATCTTGAATGTGACTTACATTTTTTAAATAAAATACAGCAAATTCGAGGCAGTTGAATGCGAGCTTTTACATACTATCAATATCTAATGTCTCAATTATTACTACCAACACAAAATAAAAAAGTAAACTTATTTACGTATATTTTATTTGCATTCTACGTGTCCTTAGCTTTCAAATGCGCCCTGATAAACTTTTTTATTTCTTCATTCATTCTTGAGATAAGAGATTTTAAATGTCAAAACTCGCACTCAACTGACTTTATTTAGTCAATTTTATCGTATCTGATTTTTAAACTGAAACAAGTCTTTGACTTTAAACTTCTTTAACCCATTAATGCTCACTACCAGAACCCGTTCAGCTTAGCTTTTGAAATTTTCAGCACAAATTTGTATTAATCACCCCTACCCCAGGATCCGTCGTAATAAGAACTTTGTTACGAATCCGAAAATTACTATTCCACGATTCGAATTGTTACGTCGTATATCGAAATTCGTAGCATTTGTATTCTACGATCCGAACGCATCAATTTTGACAGCTCTTTTTGCATTTATTTTACAAATTCTTGGCGCCATCGAAATCACAAAGAACTAGTTATATTTAGCATACTTCAATATTTTATTTATTTATTGGCCAACCAAGGCAATTTACTTATTCTGACAGGTTTTTACAAATTTATTTATTTTTTCTAACAGGTAATTATTTTTTATTTTTTTTATTTTTTATATATATATTTTTTTTTTCCTTTTCTCCCCCTTCCTTGTTTTGGTGTTCAAAGATGTGCAATTCGAAGTGGGCGTAATCCGCCCACCTAGTTGACATTATTTCACGAACACGCCAAAAAGGAAAGGAAAGAGGAGAAGAAAAAAAAGAGAATTCAGAGGTTGGGTTGATTAGGCAGAGAAAGAGACTTGTATAGAGAACGCTTGAATAAGAATTTGGACATGGAAGGTGAGTAGTGGTCGGATATATTATTAAATTTTCTACAGCAACGGTTGATGGGTTCATTACTGGCATATGCAGTATGATGCCGATATTCAGTTAACAGCCGAGTATGCCTTGTACGTCTTAAAGGGTCATTGAGGGTAATCTTGTTAGAGATATATTCGCAGTTAGTTACACCGCTCAGAAAATCGAAAGTAAAGCATGTATCCAGTACCGTTCTTCTTGTTGATAGCGGTGTCAAATTTAATAGGGTGAGTCTGTGTTCATATGGTGGAAGGCTTCCATAATCGCGGTGGTTATAAGTTTCTCTCAAAGCGAATAGTAAGAACTGTTTTTGAATGGATTCAATTCTATCACAATGGGATCCAAAAACTGGATTCCAAATTATGCAGCCATATTCGAGTATTGGGCGCACTATTGCACAGTACAGGGATGTAGTGACCCATACATTCTTGAATTCGTATGCTCGTCTTTTAATAAAACCGAGCAGTTTACTGGCCCTGGATACAATCTTATCATAGTGTAAATTAAAGCGCAGTTTGTTGTCCAAGACCACTCCAAGATCAACTATATAATTGACCCTGTTAAGTTCATTATTATTAAGGCGGTATTTGTGATTTACAACTTGGTTTCTACGGGAAAAACTTATCACGCTACACTTTTTTACATTGAGGTAGAGTTTGTTTTGGGTACACCAGGTCTCAAGAGATGAGAGTTTTAACTGTAAGAAAGTTACATCTTCCTGCGATTCAATTACGTGGTACAATTTTAAGTCGTCCGCATACATAAGATGTGGAATATCCTTCAACACCATGGACAAGTCGGATATGAAGATATTGAAGAGAAGAGGACCAAGGTGACTACCTTGCGGTACTCCAGAGGAGACTTCAATTTTCTTCGAAACAATTCCTTGAAATTTAACATATTGGAATCTACCATGGAGATAAGTTGATAGCCAACTAAGTAAAGATCCAGAGAAACCAAATTTTTCTAATTTATGTATTAAGATGCCGTGATCAACACGATCAAAAGCTTTACTGAAATCAGTGTAAATAGCGTCTATTAGGTATCCTTTCTCCATCTTGCATAAAACGTCAGAAACCATTATCATGAGGTTAGTGGTTGTGGACCTTCCTTTTCGAAACCCGTGCTGCTGCTCGTTTAGTGTCTGGTTGATAAGGTACGTTAGCTTTTCGCAAATAATTTTTTCAAATAGCTTTGGGACGGCCGACAAAATTGCTATGCCTCTATAGTTTTCAACTGAACTTTTTTGACCGTTTTTGTATATTGGTATTAGGTGGGAAGTTTTCCAAAAAGAGGGAAACACTCCAAGAGACAGTGATTTGTTAAATATAATATATAAGGGCACAAGTAGTTGGTCTAAGCATCGCACCAATAACTTTGGGGGAATTAGGTCTGGTCCAGGTCCCTTGGTTGCATCTAAACCCTTTATTGCATTCGATATGTCTTCTATTGACAAGCTAAAGTTTTCAACCATATGTTGTGAATTCGGAGTGGGGGAAAAACATCCGACTGAGTAGTTGGTTGACAAAATACATCCTTAAAATGATCCGCAAAGAGGTTACATATTTCTTGAGGGTTGGAAGAGATAATATTACCTTTATACATGGATGAAGGGTAACCGGCTGATTTTCGTTTCAGATTGACAAAGTCGAAAAATGTTTTGGGGTCTTGGACAATTTTCTCTCCAATTAAGTTTGTGTAAATCTTGTAAGCTTCTTCAGATTTGGAAGAGAACTCTTTTGATATCTCATCGTATCTGAGCCTCATTTCTTCGGTAACATTTGCGGTAGTTTTGATGAGTTTGTAAATTCGGTTTCTCTGGTTTCTCAGGTATCTGAGATTTGAATTTAGCCAAGGTTCTGAAAGTTTGTTTTTTTTTCTTTATTTTAGGCACATATCTTTCGATAGCTGTATAAATGTAATTATAAAAACTCGAAACAGCGCTATCTAAGTCTAAGTTCGATAGAGCGCAACTCCAGTTAATACCATCTAGAAGAGATGTTATGCTTTCGTAATCAGCATTAAGAAAATCGTACACAATGGAGTTATTGAAGGACTGGGTAAAAGAGATATTTATATCAGATAACATTACTGTTAGGGCTGTATGGTGAGCAGTGTTAGCAAACAAATTTTCCGCTTCGATGTTTGGAACAACCCTCACTTCGTCGTACGAGTTAGTAAAGATTAAATCCAACCACCTACTATTTTGGATTTGTGTTGCAGAGACTTGCTGTAGATCATTGCTATAAAACGTACTTATTAATGTAAAGTCTATGGAACTAGAGAAGTTTACAGGAAGAAGATAGTTGTCATTTTCATCAATGACAAATGATATATTTGGACGGTTAAGTCACCAAAAATAACAATCCTATCATCTTCATTTAAGGTTTCCGTAAATTGTTTCAGATAGTGATTGTTTCACATAGCTCATTGTATGATGCTTCGCTAGAGCTTGGGGGGATGTAAATGACACCAATGTACATAGAGAATTTTTTTCCTATATAGACTCTTACTATACGGTGTTCAAAGAGTTTGTGAGTAGGGGTTTCTATAAGCTCACTTGAAAGAGAATTGTGGGTAGGAATAGTCGCGGTCATTTCGGTAGATAGTCCAATTGCAGTCAAGAATTTCTTCATTTTTAAAAGTTTCGTTTAACCAAGTTTCTGTAATTACCAGAATCTTGAAGTGACAAGATTTAGCGTCGATAAATAGTTTATTTAGTTTACCTCTCATACCACCACAGTTGTGATAAAAAATTTTATGAGAATTAATTGAGTCGGCAGGTAGGCATGGATCCTTGGACATTACTTGAGGAATGTTGTTAGGTGACTTTGACTGGTTTTTAGCAATAGGGGTAGTGTTAGGGTCAAAGTTAGGGGCAATAATACTGTTGGTGCACCTTACGGGATACATATAATATGCATACATATAACATAAAAATCAATTAAAATAAACGTTTATAAAAAGATTAAATATCAGTTTCATTGCACAAAAATAACCGTTTTATTTTGTATCACGAAAAAAACCCACCAACGACAGTGAATACTAAGAAGCAATGCTTTCTTCCATACGAAATGTATTACTCTTTGTTGTTTCCTTGTCGTTGGTGTGCTTTTCCGTGATTCAAAATAAAACAGTTATTTTCTTGCAATGAAAGTGATATTTAATCTTTTTATAAATGTTTATTTTAATTGATTTTTATATTATATGTATGCATATTGAAGTGTTTTTAGTTTTACTAATTTAGAATCAATAAAAATTGTTTTTTCAAACCTTTTTTGAAGTTATGTTGTCTAATATGTTGTCTAATTTTGAAAGCATTTTTATTATGGTTTCCAAAATGGTTTTCAGGTAAAACATTCTTCAAACCGAAAATGCACGCAGATATAACGCAACGCATAAGCTACATTTACAATTTGACTAGTCTTTTTTGGATCATAATGCAGTGCACGAGCACCTAATAGACATCGAGTCCTCTCAATGAAAATTCGTGTTGTGCTGTGTTTTGTTTTAAAAAATAACTTGTACCGAAGAACGGAATTATATGAAAAATTATTTATTTATTTGTATATATTTTGTATTGTATACAGTAAACCACTATGTTTTTAACGTTGACCTCTGCCGCGAAGGCTTAATTCAACGGTGCTCCAAAGCTTGGGACAAATATGAAGCGTCGGCCAACGCCCCTTCGGAATTCAAGAAAAACCACTTTGAAAGGTTCCCCTAATAACATGCAACAGAACCCCATCTATCTTGTCGTCAGATTGACGCAATACATGACCATGGCACTTTTACCTACTCGAATTTGTACATGACTTGGTTATTTTAATAACCTTGGGCCATCTCAGTAATCAATACCAATAATATAACCATTACTTTTTTAGCCGCAATAATCATCCACATCGTATCAAGGGTCATCACTCCTTGACACGAAAGACTAAGGCGGCAACTACATAGGCCCGTCAATATATTATCAGGTTCCTCAATCTCAGTGGACACAACTCAGACTATTTAGGTTTCCCCGTCGCCTGTACTCAAATTCCAAAGGTAACAGTATATTGATCCGGTAGTTGCCTACCTTCCTAACATTTACTGTTTGAAATTAGCGAGATTCAATCTACCATCATTCTCTTAGTAATTTAAGGGAATCACCAGCCCAAGTTCAACTTAAGAGTAACTCACACCGGCCTTTCTGGCCTAACCACAGCCAGAGCGCTTTAAATACCCCACGTGGGCCTAACCACAGTCAATACCTAGGCTCAAGGCTCCACCTGACAAGGTTCTTCAACATCCCGTCTTACAGACCAAAATTTCTTAGAACATTTATATTTGACTGTGACACCTTCAGCCACTCGAATTGTACATGACTAGGTTAAAAAATAACCATAGGTTTCTCAGTAAAACCGGGTAAACCTCAATCCTACTTATGCAACGTCGTTATCCTTATTAAGACTTAATTAAAAGCCTTTTTCAGAAAACTAGGAAGCATGAGCCGTTGTATACCAATTGGCTTATACAACGGTCCGAAGATTAAATGTTTCCTACATAATAACCTTTATTCTAAGATAAGGTCTGCAGAACAACGATAGATCAGTTCTCCTCATCATTGATGGATGACTGTCCCCGCTCTTAAAGTTATGTTGGATTGATCATCCATCGAAAGCATATTACAGATGACGGTGTTATG